>JAJHZJ010000086.1:0-431014 GCA_023548195.1 Bettongia penicillata ogilbyi | reverse complement strand
AGGCCATGGAAGAACTCAAAAATGATTTTACAAATCAAGTAAGAGAAGTACAGCAAAACTTGGGAAGACAAATGAGAGTGATGCAAGAAAATCATGAAAAACTAGTCAATTGCTTTCTAAGGAGATACACAAAAATTCTAAAGAAAATCACACTTCAAAAAATAGACTAACCCAAATTGCAAACATGGCTCAAAAAGTCAATGAGGAGAAGAATGCTCTAAAAAGCAGAACTGCCCAGATGGCAAAGGAGATCAAAAGCTTACTGATGAAAATAATGGAGTGAATGGAAGCTAATTACTATGAAAAACCAAGAAATTGTAAAACAAAAGGAATGGAAAAATAGCAGACAATGTGAAATATCTCATTTGAAAAGCAAATAATTACCCACAAAAATAGATCCAGGAGGGACAATTTAAAAATTATTGGACTACATTAAGGCCATGATCAACAAAGGAGCCCGGATGTCATCTTTCAAGAAATTATCATGGAAAACTGCCGATATTTCAGAACCGGAGGTGAAAATAGATATTGAAAGAATCTACCATTTGCCTCCTGAAAGACATCCCAAAAGGAAAACATCTAGGAATATTGTAGTCAAATTGTAGAGCTCCAAGGTCAAGGAGAATATATTGCAAGCAGACAGAAAGAAACAATCAAGTACTGTGGAAATTCAGTCAGAATAACACAAGATCTAGCAACTTCTACACTAAGAGATTACAGGGGTTAAAATGTGATGTCCCAGATGTCAAAGGAACTAGGATTGAAACTGCGAGTCACTTTGACAGTCAAACTGCATATAATACTTCAGAGGGGAAATGTCATTAAATGAAATAGAGGACTTTCAAGTGTATTTGATGAAAAGACTAGAGATGAGTAGAAAAAGTGACTTTCAAACACAAGAGTCAAGAGAAGAATGAAAAAGTAAACAGGAAAGAGAAATCATAAGGCACTTACTATACTTGAACTATTTACATTCCTACATGGAAAGATAATATTTATAACTCTTGAGATGTTTCTCAGTATTTGAGTAGTTGGAGAGATTATATATATGTAGACAGATGGTGCAGGATGAGTTGAACAGGAGCGGATGATGGCTAAAAATAAAATTGAGGGGTGAAAGAGGAATGTATTGGGAGGAGCAAGGGCCAAAGAGAATGAGATAATTTATCTCAAATAAAAGTGGCAAGAAAAAGCTTTTTCAATGGAGGGAAAGGCAGGGGTGGTAGTAAGAGTGATACAGTGAACCTTACTCTCATCACATTTGGCTTAAGGAGAGAGAAACAGGCATACTCAAATTGGTATGAAAATTTATCTTACACTACAGGCGTGTAGGGGGGAAGGGAATAAGTGGAGGGTGAGGGGATGATAGAAGTGAGTGCAAATGATAGGAGGGGGGGTAATTAGAAGTAAACACTTTTTGAGGAGGGATAAGGTCAAAAGATAGAATAGAATAAATGTGGAGCAGGATAAAATGAAGGTAAATATAGTTAATCTTTCACAATATGACTGTTATGGAAGTGGTTTGCATAACTACACATATATAACCTACATTGAATTGCTTGCTTTCTCAGTGCAAATGGGAAGGAGAGAAGTTGGAATTCAAAGTTTTAAAAACAAATGTTAAAACTTGTTTCTACATGCAAATGAAAAAGAAGATATACAGTCAATGGGGTATAGAAATATATCTTGCCCTCCAAGGAAATAGACTATGAGAATAAGAGAAAGGAAGGATGTGATAGAATGGGGGTAATATTGGGGAAAGTAGCAATTAGAGTGAATATTTTTTTGGGGTGGGTGAAGGGGAGAGACAGGGAAAAATTTGAAACTCAAAATCTTGTGAAAGTGAAAGCTGAAAACTAATAATAAGTAAATTTAAAATGAAAAAATAAAATTTTAGTATCAATAGTATTTTATTAATTTTGTATGTGATGCATATTACTATGATAATATATACTATTATAATATGATAATATACACTATTACATATTATAATAATATGATATATAATTATAATGATACATAATATATAACACTGGATACAATTATAGTAATACTGCATATTATTCATTTTCAAAAAGTGTAGTATAGACAGAAGATTGATTGGAGATTGGAGATTGGAGAAGAGAGGCAGGACGGAATGCTAGAATCTTTGAGAAGTGACTCATGCCGTGTTTTCTGGACAGGGAAAGGAAGGGGGAAGAATATAGACAATATTTAGGAATTTTGTATGAACAAAATTGTAGAAACTGGATATCTTGAAGTACAAACAAATACATGTTAGATATATTGCTTTTTCTAACGGGGCAATGTATACAATTATTCACACTTCTGTTATAACCCTGAGAGAAAATAGAAAAAAATAGTTGTTGTTGTTTTTTATTAAATCTTCCCTCCAATTAGGATGAAGTTATATACACATATATACACACACAAAAATACACATACATATAAAAATTTTCAAGTAGCATTTTGCAATTTTTTAAGGAGTTGATCCTATCCCAAACCCCTACTATGTTAGAAGGAAAAGAGGGGAAAATAGTTTGTCTTCTGAAAGATAAAACACATTCATTTTCTCTGAAAGTCAGACATGAAGCTTGACTACAGAATGAAAATAAAAAGTTACTTTAGGAGCTATAGCGGAAAATACAGATGTGGGAAGTGGAGGGTGGAATTTCAGATGCTAAAATATATTTTAATTACCCTTGGAGATAATATGTAGGCTTTGAAAAACGCGAAAGCATATCTCCTAAAATGAAAGGGGATAAGTCCTTTCAAGTGTGACAAAGTGGCATAGGTAGGTGACAAAGTAATAAAAATAATAAAGATTTATTTTTACACAACTCTTTCAGGATCCAGTTTGGCTTGTTTTTACTCACTTCTCTCCACTCTCCACTCCTCTAAGGACATGCTAAGGGCTTGAGATAGGAATGGAGACATATGAAGCAAAAGGATAATTTGTAGAACATTATTTTTATTTGGGTGCAAGACTCCTACCAGGTGGCTAGTAGTAAAGAAAATCATGTTTGGAGTCACTAAATCACAAGAAAGTGTCTAAGCAGAGATAGGAGAAGTTGTCCTTTATTGCTAAACTGTGTCCAAAGATCTGACACGTGAGACTTCTCCTAATCATCCAACAAATGTGCCCACAAGTAGTTCATTCTTATAGATAATTACTTTCATTGGAAATTCTTTTCCCATTTATAGTTTCCTGTGGCTAAGAACTGTGCAAATAAGATATTTGCATATGTTTTCTTTATCAAAATGATGATTGACTTCTTTGAAGATCAACACAAGACAGGGCCTACACCCATGTGGTCTGAAACAAAGGCAGGGAAATGCCTTTCCAGTCTTGTAATGGAGTTTACTCCTTCGATTCTTAGAATCCACTGTATCAGCACTGAAGTTCCTATCCAAATGTCCTTCTTTTCAGTCTTTCACACTCAACCAGTATTAAACATGTTACTCTACAAGCACGCAATCATTGATTATCTACATTATTTTTATTACATGTATTGTATTATGTGAACTCAATAATTGTTCCTCTCTCAAGTCACCAAAATACATACACAGAATAATTTAGAATCGTGACAAGAAAGTGACTCAAGTGTTTAAACTCAGAGACTGCACTGCAAGATGTATATCCCAAAGAGAACAAATATAGAAAAAGCCTTTGCCAAATATGTGTATTTACACAATGCATGTATATGCATACATTTATGTGTATATATACATATAAGTGTATGATATTTTTGTAGGAGACAATGAACTGCAAAGCAGATGATAATCAGTTGCAGAATGACTTAACACATTTTGATTCATTATTGTAATGGAATATTAGTGCATGTAAGAAACAATAAATATGAAGAATACAGAAAATCATGACATCATATGAATATATGTAAATGAAGGAACCAGATCAAGAATAACCGATACATACATATCCTATAACAATGGAAATGTAAAGAAGAAAAACTGAAAAAAAAAATCAATTTGGAAGGCATATATTGAAGCTGTATCATTTTAATCAATAACTTTGGACAATGAGTGATATGAATATGTACATTTCATTCTAATTTGAATAGGTAGGAAACTATGCTTATGGAACACTGTATATACTTTCAAAATTAGTTGATATATTGGTTGGTTTTTCTGAACTTTTGCAAACTCTTGTTACAATAAATAACTTTGGGAGGGGGAAGGAGAAAGGACATACTCAGAAATAAAAGTGATATGAAAAATAAAGCTATTAATAACAATTGTAAGAAATGCATCCAAGATCACATATTGTTATGCCACAGCAGGACAAATGGTCATCAATAATCAAGAGATGTCTTCACCATCTCTTAAAACTCGGAAAGAAAGCTATGTGTATATAATATCTCTGAAATACAGATAAGTTCTCTGCATTTTCCCAGGATTTTCAACCTCAATATTAAGATAACTTTTTTGCAAAATATTGTCAGATTGTGTAGAGAGAACTATATCTCTTGTCTTGATGGGTAAATGGAAATATTTCTTCTACTGTACTGGGATGAGGCTAAGGATAGAAACATTTTCTTTGTAAAGGGCTAGTGATTTCTGAGGTGTCATCTGCTTGGCTCTGAGGAGTGCCACAAATGCATCAATGATGGGGAGCAGTGCCAATACATTCTTATGAGAGCTTCAGAGAACTACAGGAGGAGCCACATACTTAGGAGTTACAAACACGCAAGTGATTTGACCATATGGGTATCTGTGATAAAATTACTGATTGGAGGATGTTATTTGTTTTCGTTATTTCTGCTATGAATTCTATTTATTGTATTTGACCCCATACATAAAACTTCCCTTTGAATTTTGTGATTTTTGTTCTTGGTGAAATTGGGGCCAACACACCAAAAGAAATCAAATATGTGTTTCTATATTTTCTTGGTGTAAATAATACTTTACAGAGATAGGACTTCCCCAAGAGTTTATTTTGTTTTTTCCTATCACATGTGAGTTTCTAGAATACAACATGACGATGGGAGAGTGAGTTAAACTGTTATGTCATAACCATTAGGTAGCCACTTGGAAGGTCTCTGTTATCTGTGACTGGCCTCTCATTTCTTCGAAGGGGGAAGGAGATAATCCAGCAAACACTGGAGAACGGACCTAGGACAGAGTCAATATTGCTATCCTGGTAGAACACCTATATCTCACAAAATCTCTTTTCTTCCTATCAAAGCCCTCCTTATTTGCAGATGAATACTATTTAGATAAAAAAATTCCCTCTTAGTTTCTTCATCCTTATTCATTTAAGCCTTGTCCTTTTTCTTTTTCCCTTCCCTTCCATTTTACCCTATGAAACCGCAGTTCAATTGTTAACAGCCTACTCTTCATTAGAATCCTTCTCTTAATCCTTTTATTGTTTTTCAATAAGGAAAGCTTGGTTAAAAAAAATTACTATTGCATCCGTGGACATTCTTTCTATTGTCTTGTTCTATTCTGATGTTCCTCGGTACACTGAGCTGGAAATAGGAGTCATCTTAATCCTTGTACACAGGGGCAGTTTCAGATCCAACCCTTTACCATTAACCTAGTTCAATATGCTCCTTTGAGACTGAGGAACTTGAAAGGAGTGAACCAATGGAGGGAGAGAAATTTAAATTGTTGTAGTTATTTCATAGCCTCAGATCACTGTCCCTCCTTTCTCAGAGCATTACATCATTCATGCTTTTTATTTAAAACACAATCGCTTTTATTATACTTGGGGACTTCAATATTCATGCGGACAACTCCTAAAATACCCTGATTTTGCGGTTCATCATTTGCAACTCTAATTATCTGCATCTTTGCTACATCTCTAGGACATAGGATGTCAATAGACTTGACATAGTAATCACTCACAAAAGTTCAACCTCCACAGTTCAGAATTCTGAAAGCCATTTGTTTATTTTATATATTGTTATTTTAAATTAGTATTTTGAAAATACATTAACATCATATAAATAATATGACATATCAATAATACAGGAATATATAATATATTGAATGTATCTATATTCGTTATTATCATTTATTTGACAATACATTTCATTTATTGAAATTCAATAATTTGTTTATATTATGGTCTCTCTATTCCCTCTGCTCCTCTCCTCTCTTCATACTTCGTTTATTCTACTCCTCTCTGACTCTCAATCCATAAACTCTGCTTTTTCCTCACTTTACTCCCTTTGGAATATTTTTATTATTCTCAACTATTTCTACTTAAGGGCAGCTAAGTATTGTAGTGGAGAGAGCACCAGGCCTGTAGTCAGGAAGATGTCTTCCTGAGTTCAAATCTGGTCTTAAATGCTTACTTAACCCTGTTTGCCTCAGTTTCCTCAGTTGTAAAATTACCTTGAGGAAATAGCAAATGTTTACAATATCTTTGTCACAAAAACCCCAAATAGGGTCAAAAAGTCATATGTGACTGAAACAATTGAACAAAAAGTTCGATTTCATATTGTCTTCTCCTATTAAATACTTTCCCGCCTTTTCCTTCCTTTCTAATCCCCAATCATGGATTATTTCTATCATCCACATTATCATCTCTTGATTACAAGCTGCTGAATGAAACTATTCTGAAAGTTTTCATCACTCTTCAAGTTTCCTACATCATCACCTCTCTACTCACTCTCACCAGAGGACCTCACTTCACATTTTTTCAAGAAAATCATGGCCACTTCTCGGGAGTTCACTCTTCTCCACAGGTATACCTCAAATCCCTTAAACACTATCTCCCACTCTTTCCTCTGCTCTGGTCTCATAAAAACAGGTGGTCATTCTATTTCCCAAGGAGCTAGATCTCTCTCTCTCTCTCTCTCTCTCTCTCTCATCTTCAACTTTCCTATGTCAAATATACCCTTTCTGTTGATTATAAATATACCCAGAATTCTTAAAATCGATACGAATTTTTCACTACATATTGTCATCTTTTCATGCTGTCATGTCAAATCTCTCCTTCATTTCATTGTATTTAAAGACCTTCACAATCTGGTTTCATTCTATTTTTTCCAGATTGACATCATTCTCCTATTGCACTTTCTATACTTCTGATTTCAGTCAAACTGGCCTAAATCCTACTCCTTATTTATGACCTTACATCTCCTCCATGACTTCACAGGTTGTTGTCAATTGCCATAATGCACTTTTTTTCATCTTTTCCTTATAGAATCACATGCATTCACTATCATCTCCCTTGGAGGAATTTCCTGAGTCCCTTAGGATTTTTATTTGTTCTCAATTATTCTCTCAACCCTTTAAATTACTTCATTTTTCTTCTGTATGCATTTTATATTTTTAGCTTTTGTGAAGTAGAATGTAAATTTTTCAAGATCAATAGTTATTGTTGCTGTTTTATTCCTAGCTCCTTACTTTATATCTGGTATATTATAGACCATTCTTGAAAGTTTGTTGAAATTAATTGAATTGGATTGCATAGGTACAATGATGCCCTCAATACTATTAAAAACTATGATTTCTTTGATGATAGAAGTCTGTCCACTGAGGTTTAGCTTCATAAAGGTAAATTGCTTGCTTATAGTTTAGTTATATTACTATTCTCAGAGGCAGGATTTGAATTCTTGACTTCCTTACTCCAAGTATTATACTCCCACAATCATACTATAGTATTCTTCAACACAAAGGTTATGAGTTAAAAAATGCTTCTGATTTGATATTCACAACAACTTTGTGAACATTAATGATATGATCTCTATTTTGTGGATGAGGAATGGAAAGCTAAATAAAATTATGTGACTTAACAGGAAGGCTTCAGAAAGGCCTGGAAAGATTTATATGAACTGATGCTGAGTGAAGGGAGCAGAACCAGGAAAACTTTGCACACAGCAACAATCACGGTGTGTGAGGAATTTTTCTGGTAGACTTAGTCCTTCATAGCAATGCAAGGACCTAAAAAGTTACCAATGGACTTTTGAAGCAAAATGCCTTCCACATCCAGAGAAAGAACTATGAAATTTGATCTCAGAATGAAGCAGACCATTTTCTTTTGTGTTATGTTATGTTTTGTTTTATGGTTTCTCCCATTCGTTTTAGTTCTATTCAATATGACAGTGATGAAATTGTATTTAAGAGGAATGTATGTGTAGAACCTATATAACGTTTCAGGCCGTCTCTAGGAGAGAGTGAAGGGTAAAGGGGGAAAGACAGGTTGGGGGAAGAGGAATCTAAGATACATGGAAGTGATTATAGAACAATGGAAACAAAATAATTATTTAAAAAATAAATTACTTACCCAAAATCACACTTTAATAAGTGGTATTGTGTAGTTATCCGACTCAGAGGTACAGCTTGAAGTCCCTTTCTATGAAAATAATCAGACCTCAGTGGAAATACCTTCCATTTAAAAAAAAAATCCCCTTTAGTTAATAAAAAATCAGAGTTTGAAATATTCTCTTTAAATCTACGAAAATCTTGCTAGTTATAAAAGACAATAATAGCACCAAGGGGAAAAAGTAATGGAAAAGAGAGGAGAATTGCATTCCTATTTCTTAGTGACAATTCTTAGTAATATCCCAGAGGATTTTTTTATATTACACTAGAAACATTGAACACCTGTCTACAAACAATAGGATTTAATATATTCACATGTTCATAATATGGCGTGCTGTGCCTTAAATTGGTCTATTTAATGCCAAGAAAGATGGAAGGATAGGGAGTAAATAGTTTACTTCTGGAATTTCATGTTTCCTTCCTGCTTGGCTAACTATTCCTGATAATTTTACTGTACAAGGCAATGTGTCATTGATGTTTATATAACTCAAATCTACCTCCAGAATGCCAGATCAGTAAACACTATGATGATTTTTATTTTGGATTTTGTGTGTGTGTGTGTGTATTTATACAGACAGAAAAAAGAAAATTTTTAAGTAATGGGACAGTTGGGCAAACGTTTGGGATCTATTATTCCTAAATCTCTTTTGAACAGGTCCTTGCTAAACTTGTTCTTAATAGTAGATGAGGACTTGAGTCTCAGTCATTTTGAGCTCTTATTAAAAGGTGGAACTTGTGGGGACAGTTTCTTCAAAAAAGTAGGAGACATGGAAACTATTTTCAAATTTTAATTTTAATCTAGTTGAGGGGATAATATACGAACACATGCAGAAAAAGATGAAATATACAAAAATATTTATATTTCAGAGACAAAGGAACAGTTCAAGTGAACAGGTTTTTAGTAGGAAAAAATCAGGGTTGATTGTGATGATGGGATAATATATTGAATATATTGAGAACTGGAAAGAAATGCAGATGCTTTCTTACTCAACTTCTACGTTTTACACATAAAGAAACAGAGGTCAACAGAAGCTGAGTAACTGGTCCAGGTCTTGAATAGTAATAGAGTAAGGGGCAAAAATAAGACTTTAGCTTGACTATCATAATTCCAAAATCATTGTTTTGCTTTGTTTTGTTTTCACAGCGCTACGTTACCTCTTGCTAGTCTGAAAAGTTTTCATGAAAGAGTTGGTTTTGAATCTCAGCTTTGAAGAACAGATAAAGTAAGAAAGGGTGTTTCAGGTGTGAGGGATAATGTTGAGGAGGAAAGCACTAGATAAAGATATGAGGCCAGTGAGTAGCACATTTTAACTGGAATCCAGGTTTGAATTTGAAATAATAGGAGAGAAAGTGGAAAAATCAGCTGAGACCAGTTTGTGGGTGGTCATGAATCTCAAGATAAGGGAAGGAGGAAGCTATGGGAAGCAACATTCATTAAGTGCCTGTCATATTGCAGGTTGTACGTTTCAGATACTATATTAAACTTTTTACAAATATTGCCTCATTTGATCCTAATAACAAATCACTGATCAGTGTTATTATTTCCTCATTTTTTAAATTGAGGAAATAGAGGCAATCATAAGTTAAGTAACTTTCCCAAAGTCACCTAGTTAGTAAATATCTGAGGTTAAATTTGAACATTATTTCTGACTCTAGACCCAATGCATTATTTACTTCATGACCCGGTTGCCTGAACCAGATACAGTTAACCAAGTTGGGAGCAGTGACTAGAAAGGAAAAATAAACTCAGAGTTTACTCAGCAGGCATTCTGGAGCTACAATTGAGTTGGATATACATCAATGACCTACCTTCTTGTACATCAGGATTATCATGCATATATAGTCATATGGAATTTGGATTCTGATACCAATGAAACAATTAGCTGTATAAACATTTATTTGTAGTTTGTCTGTTATTTGTGTGACTCAAGATGTCCATTCCTCACTTCACTTTTCATATGAAAGTTGCTAATCTATCTGTCTGTCTATCTATCTATCTATCTATCTATCTATCTATCTATCTATCTATCTATCTATCTATCTATCTATCTGTCTGTCTACCACCTATCTATCCATCTACCTATCAATTGATGTAGTACCTGCTTTTCTCTAATATGTGTGGCCCCTTGATTGTTTTATAAAATGCTCTGTTTCTTCTGCTACTCTGCCATCTGCTAAACAGCTCCATGATTGCTATTTTTCACCTTTTGCTGCTTTAATGCTATTGTGTGAAATTTTCCTAGAAAGTAGAGAATGAAAGACAGTTCTTTGGCTTGATGACCCAAAGATCAGCTTCAGTTTTTTTTCTGGGAGACAAATCTCAACCAACTAGCTATAGAATCACTTAAGGTCTCTAAATGTGTTTTACTGAAAGGTCTGAGCTAGTTCCTCTGAGTTATCATTTTTTTTATTTGTGTTAGTTAAATAATTCCAATTATGGTGAATGATGTAGGCACCTTGAAAGGGGCTTATAGAATGTATCTATATGTGTAGGGGCATAATTTCGAAGTCCAAAAAACTAGAAGCACCTCCAGGAGATTAATGACCCTCTGGGCTTCCTATTTATATTGAAGGAGAACATTTTAGTTATTAAGAAATATGCAAGCTACATATTTAACTAACAATATAATTGAAGAAAAAATGATTAAAGTAGTAGTCAGCCTAATTGGGTTCTAAGAAAAGCCCTGCAATTAATTGGTTTTGTACCTTGAGCAATAATTTAATCTTCCTAGGACCCAGTTTCTTTATCTTTAGAAGGAAGTATTAGATTAAAAGATTCTAAAGTTGAGTAAGATATCATTAGCACTAGGAGAGGGCTTGGAGATCTTGAAGTACAATTCCAATTATTTTACAGTTAAAGAAAATGAGACCCAAAGAAGCAAGGGTTGAACTTTGAATATAAATAATATGCCTTACTCATCTAAGATCTACAAACCTAAATCATCTGCCCCAGGTCATGCATGAATATTACAATATTTAAAATACATATTGTATATTTACTTCAAATGGTTATTATATTAAATTATATCTAGATTGCAAATATTAATTTATTGTTGCATTAAAGTATTAAATATTTCATATTAATATTCAGCACTAAAAAATATTTGAATATTAGGGATGGGCTTTGTTCAACATTGTAGCTTATCACATTTTATTATTTCAACTTTTCTAAGATGACAGATAAAAGACAGTAAGTAAACTTGTGATTTTTGTGGACATCAAAATCAATATCCCTACCTTTTGCATTTAAAATATATCAATCAGGATGTTGGTGAAAGGTGTCATGGAGCCTATTTTAGGAAACTAAATTTCTCTGAGTGGTAGCACATGTGAACATCTCACAATTTCATTTTGTAATCCTAGAGGAAATGATCATAATTGAAGAATTGTTCATAATTTTTTATGTCTTTTGATCTGAAGCAAAGAAAAGGTAGGGTAAAGGATGACACAAATGAATGGAAATACTGAATCAAAAATTGATCACTAAAATTAATGAGGAATCAATGAGAATAATGAAAAAATACAATATAATAGCTTGAATTTTCACAGCACTCTTCTGTGTTCAAATCTATCATTGCATGTAGGCTGTGTATACAAGTCTGCAAGATAAAGCATTTTGGAAGAACTGACAGTTCTATTCTGTTGATTTGGTAATTGCATATAGGCATAATCTTGTTCATAATCCCTGAAGAGTAAAAATAAAAGCAGTAGCTAATATTTTTACAGTGGGCCAAAAAAACCCCAATACTCTTCATTTGTCATTTCATTTGGCCCTCTCAGTATCATTAAAAAGTGGGATTTGAGGGCAAGGCATGAACTGGCCCTGAGAGAAGAGGGAGTATTGGAAATTCATTGGTTTTTAGGAACTCTCAGTGTGGAAATTCCCAAAATAAATGTCAGTAACACAGCAAATCTACAAATTTATTTAGTTCTTATTAATTGACAGATATTCTACTGAGGGATGGGGATAAAAGGAAGAATAAAAATAGTTCCTCCCCTCAAGAAATTTATTTTATTGGGGAAGGCAACATACAAATATATACAAAATATATACAGTATGAATGGAAGGTAATCTCAGAAGGAAAGTATTAGCAGTGAGAGAGAGCAGGAGACGTCTCCTGTGGATGGTAGTATGTGGTAGTATATCTGTATAGATCTATATTTATATTTATCTATCTATAGATATAGATAGATACATGATAGATAGATAGACAGATAGGTAGACAGATAGATAGATAGATTGGAGAGATAAAAACATTTCCTGGTTACTCAGAATAAAAGATGGTTAAGGGGTTTAAACATTAAATGATTTGCACATGATCACGCAATCAGTATGTGGCAGAGGCAGAGCTTGACGTCAGGTCATCCTGACTCCAAGGCCAAACCTTAAACATTGCCATCTTTGTTGACATTATTGTCACCACTTTATATATGAGGAAGTTAAGTCATAGTGAGACTAAGGTCATTATTTAGTGAGTGGTATAGTCAAATTTCAACTCCAAATATAGGGAATTTTTTTTTACTATATCCTAATGTCAATAAGGAAGTGTATCTTATTTTAAGATGAAAATCTTAGGTTTCTTGAAATCAGATAATGAATTTGAGATAGATTAAGAACAAAATAAAATTTTTACTGATATAATATTCTTTCATTTCCGTTAGATCACACTGTCAATTTGAAAATTCTCAGTGCTTGAATGGATTCTGTTTCTTGTCAATGAGATATTATCTAAGTCCTGCCCCTTTCTTGTCTAGAAACTTTCCAGAGTAAGTGAAACAGATTAAATCAGTATTGGATTGGCCCCTAAAAAGAGGAAGTAAGGAAAGTAATAGATTTAGAGAGCTGAAAGAGGCAATTTTCTACTCTCAGCTCCCACATATTGTGGGAATTGACCCTGATGAAATCCATTTAGATCCAGACTCTACCTCTCCTTTAAAGCTTTAATAAAATGTCTCTGGGGGTGGTGAGGACTCTGTCACTGGGTATCTTTAAGTAGAGGCTGAATGATCATTTTTTGGAGACATTGTACATGGGAAGTAAATAAAGTCCTGAGTAGCTTCCAACTCTAAGATTTTCTTTCCATCAAAGATGTATAGAAAAAAGGGCCAGGACTTTCTCGGGATAGCTATCCCTCTCTTTCCCTTGTGGGGTCCCAGGCATTGCCTCAGAGACATCCTTATGGACAAGGGAAAGATTAAGGTTATCTCTGGCACCAGAATCTATTAGGACATTTGGTCACTTTCTACCCATGGTCTATGTTCATCTATGGATTCACACCTTTCTATGATTCCCAATTTTAATCTTTCACACACTAAACATTCCCAATTCTTTCTATCCTTCTTCTTTGGATATTGTATCAGGATATACTGGTCAGCCACTCTTGGAATGCTCTATGTTTTCAATGTCCCTTTTCAACTCTGTTATTCATAATTGAATGGATTACTTCAGCTTCAGATTGACCAGGCCAAAGTATAGAGGAAATATACTCTATGATGATTGCATTGGCTCTTTTAGTTGCCAAGTCACAATTTTGGCTCAGATTGAGCTTTCAATGAACTAAAGCCCTAATGTCATTTTTGACATGAACTGCTGTCTATCCTCATCTTTCTTATTCTATACTGAGAGTTAATTATTCGAATCTAAATGCAGGGCTCTACATTTATCTCCATTAAATTTCATCTTGTTAGTTCCATTCTGTCCTTGAAATCTTTTTGAATCAAGATCTAAATATACTCTATAATCCATTTTTTTAAAAATATCATTCCAATATTTATGTCTTCAAATTTCATAAATTTTCCATCTATGCCCTTATCTAAAAACAAACATACAAAAATGCAAGGAAACATACAAACAACAATAACAAAGCACTAGTGCAAATGCTGACCAGAACAGAATGGTTTGTATAATAGAAGTAACATTGGAGATGGATTTAGAGAATGTACTTTCTTAGTCTTCCTCTGCCCTCTACCTGCTATTGTCTCTTGTGAGTTTCCTTCACCTGAAAAGTGTTGTAATAATATTATTTCTCCAAGTTCAAAAGAATTTTCATTTAGATGAAAAGAAGCATCAGCTAGGTTTTCCTATTCATTTTATTCCCTTCATATGGTGGCAAGTGGATTTCTCTATATGAATGAGTTTATGGTCAGTTATTAACTAAAATAGGGATAAGGAAAGAGAACTGCTCTCCCACTCTATAGCTTACATAATAAGATTTATTGAAGAATATTCTAAACAGGTATGTTGAAAATAACATCTGACCTTCTGACTTTTGTGCATTATGGCTAGTTTTTCCGTAAAAGTTATTAAGATCACCCTACAGGTCTGAGGGCACTGCCCCTTGTATCAAAAGTAGGAAAATTACCACTCCTAGGGCCTTGTTTTTCCCGTGGTCCTGAGGTATGCACTCCCCTCCCCCATCTCTCATGAATCTCAGATCATGAGATCCAAGAACTCAGAACTGAGATCTCAGATCTGAGAACTCTGAGATCTAGATCTCAGAACTTTACTGAGATCCTAAGCACTCATTCTCTCCCTATGGTGGGGAATGAAAACTTTGGGCACTTCTACTTCTGGGCCTGCCTTTTCCTTCTTTTGTCCCTTACCCCTCTCCACCATACATACCTTTGCTACACACCTTTGCTACAACTCTGCACAGACCTGCATCCCTCCCACCAGAACAAACAACTGAGGCTTTAGGAGGGGGAAATATGTTATATCTCAAAAATCTGTAATTCTGCATCCATAACAATTAGTGTGGCTAGAGGAACTAGAGGAGGGAACAGTTCACAAACATAACTTCCCCATTGTCCCCTTTTGTATAGAAAAGGTGCTGTCTTTAACTTGTGCTGGTTTCCCAGCTGTTCTAGGATAGTGGCTAATGGAGAAGCAGGTGCTTTCTATTATCTTTGGGACTGTTCATCATGGTAATTAGTTAAGAGAAAGAAAGAAGGAGGAAAAGAGTTTAAGCTATCCTTGTGTTTTACTTTGATTTTGTTCTCATGGAAACAGAGGACTTGGTCCTTGTGGCTTTAATGGAACTCTGACATATTTTACTGAATTCTGACATTATTTTGTGCAGGTGATCATGATCTCATCCAAAAAAAATGACAAGAAGATATTAAATTTATATTCATATGAAAAAATTCAATCACTATAGATTAGAGAAATGCAAATTAAAACAATGCTGAGGTACCAACTCACACCTTTCATATTGGCTACTAGGCTAGAAAAGGAAAAAGATAAATGTTAGAGATGTGGGAATATTGGAACACTAATGCAATGTTGGTGGAATTGTGAATCGATCCTGCCATTCTGCAGCACAATTTGGAATTATGCCCAAAGGCAAATCAAATCATATCTTTAGGTCTATACCCTAAAGAGACAATAAAAAATGGAAAAGGGCCTTCATGTACAGAAATATTTATAGCAGTTCATAGTAGCAAAGAATTGGACACTGGAGGGATACCCATTAATTGTGGAATGACTGAATAAGTTGTGATATATAAATGTAATGCAATACTATTGTGCTATAAGAAATGATGAACAGGCTGATTTCAGAAAATCCTGAAAGGACCTACATGAACTGATGCTGAGTGAAGTGAGCAGAGCCAGGTTCTACAATAGTAGCAACATTCTGGGATGATCAATTTTGATAGAATTAGTCCCTCTCAGCAATACAGGGATTTGATCTAAGACAATTCCAAAAGACTCACGATGGAAAATGCTATCAACATCCAGAGAAAGACCTATGGACTCAGAATACAGATTAAAGTTGTTATTTTCACTTTTCCTTTTTTTCTCATGTTTTTTCTCTTTCATTCTGATACTTCTTTCACAACATGACTAAGGTGGAAAAATGTTTGATATGATTATACATGTATATATAATCTATAGTAAATTATTTGACATCTTGAGGAGAGATAAAAGGGAAGGAGAAAAAAGCCACTCAAAATCTTAAAAGTAAATGTTGAAAAAATAAACATAATTTTAAAAAGTGCCAAAATTTGTTCTAGCATAAATTTCAGTTATCTCAACTCTTATGAGCCAGTCTCTATACTGTAAAATATGCTATAGGTCCATTTGACTATTCATCATTGTTCAGGACATTTTTCTCAACTTTTTAAATATCAGTGTATCTGTATAGATGCTATAAACGACCAGGAAATTGTAGGGGACTAAAATAAGTCCTAACAGAGATGATTGATAAGGTTTCGTTTAGCTCTCTATCCAATGAGAATCCATATATGACACTCAGTGTCATACTCCAAAGCCAAATATACTGACATGATAATTGAATTTTATTTGCTGCAACTCCCTTCCATTAGTGACAATAATGGAAATTTAACTATCACAAGAGAGAAGACATTCGATGAAGAACCAAACAAAAAATAAATGTCCTTCGGTCTGAATAAGCTCAAGACAGCCTGAATGTTGCAAGGCTAGTAGCAGATGTCATTCAAATTGAACAAGAAGCAAGCTAATGACTGGAACTTTCAAAATAATCTAACTACTGATCTTATACAAAGAAGAAAAGATAAGAAAAATTAAAATCAACACCAACTTCTCCTTAGATAGATAGCAAAGCATATGTTAAAAAGAAATCTACAAAACAAATATGTTACCTTTCTCAGTAAAGTGATCAACACTATAAGTTAGGGAATAAGACTTATAGAGTAGGCTGCCTGAGGTCAAGGAAATTAAGTGACTTGTTTTTGCTCACTCAGATAGTAAATTCTAGAAGATGGATCTGAATCTGAATCTCTTGACCAAGTGAGGCGTTGTTATATGCTATGTCATACTACCTCTCTAAAATAGCATTAAATTCTTCAGAGAACTATTGAAAACTAATCAACTAAATAATGAATGAATCACAGTCAGCATAGGAATAAGTTCTCACATTAATGAAGCCATATATTCATGAGGTACTGACATAGATTACATACATATAAACACATATATGATATAATATATGGTGTAATCTGATGTTATATAATATAACATAACTTAACATAATTAAGATAATAGGTGTGCGTTTGTATGTGAGAGTGTGTGTATACTTCCTGACCCAACGACCCCTCCTTTTAATTGGAGAAACTTGAGAGGCAGAAATCTGCAAGTTTCTCTGAGACCTCTCACTATTTAAGGAGGGTACCCAGAGAATTCATATTACCATTTCCCACTTAGCTATTTTCTATTATTGACTATTGAAATTGCAAGGTAACTATGCTATGTCAAGCCTCTGAATGGGTTCTGGAATGACAAAACCCACAAAAAGACAGATTGAAACATTTTTTTAGCTCAACATATGTTAGAAGGATTTTAGGAAAGGTCTTTCTCACATACAGTCTAGTGCAAACAATGTCCAGGCAAGTCAGTGGGAGCCCTTAGCCACAGGACAGATCAATAAATTAAACCCCATGATGCTGGCTTAGCAGGTCAGAGGCACAGCAGGCCAGCTATAAGGCTTCCAACCTCAGCTCAGCAGATCAGCCCTCAAACCCAGGGTACAATAGCCTGCACTAGGCTAGGCTTCCTCAGTACAGTGAACAAGTCAAGAGGCCCTGAAGCTCTAACACAGAAAACTAGTGACCAGGCCCCCGATCTTCACTGTAAAAAGCTTGGGACAGTGACCCTTGTAATTTAGTAGAAGGGCTCAACTTTAAAATGCATAAAATAGGCTAAAAATGAGTACTAAAAAGTGTTGACCATAGAAAGCTACTATGACAACAAGGAAGATCAAAACTCAAACTCAGAAGAGGATAACAATGTCAAAATGCCTACATGCAAAGACCCAAAGAGAAATATAAATTGGTCATATGCTAAAATATTTTTTTGTAAAAGTTCATAAAGGATTTTAGAAAATTAAGTAAGATAGGTAGAATAAAAATTGGGGAAATAAATGTGTTGTGCAAGAAAGTTATGAATAAAAAAGAGCCAAAAGCTTGGAAAAGCAAGCACTAAAAATGACCACAGAAAACAACATCTGAGGCAGAAGAACCAAGATGGTGGAGTAAAAATTGGGGCTCCCCTGACCTTTCCCCCAAAGCCCTCCAAATATCTGTAAAATCGTTCTAAACAATCTGGAGAGCTACAGAACCTACAAAATGAGAGAGTTAAACAAATCTCAAGTCCAAGACAAGCACCAAAATCAATAGGAGGGTCTATTGCATTAGGCAGGGAGCAGAGTACAGTCTGGTGTGAACCAGACCAGCACACACAGACTAGAGTAGGTATCAGAGGACTGAGTCATTGGCAGCTGTGGCAGTTTCTAGACTTCTCAACACAAAAATGCCAAAAAGATAAGTGGGAAAATTGTTGGACCTGGTTGAAAGAGGAGCACAGCGTTGGGAAATACAATTAAGTTAACACAAGATCTAGCAACTTCTACATAAGGGATCAAAGAGCTTGGAATATGATAATCTAGAGGGCAGAGTAACTAGGACTAAAACAAAGAATCACCCACCCAGCAAAACTGAGTATAATATTTCACAGGAAAAATTGGAAATTCGATGAAATATAGGACTTTCCAGCACTTTTGATGAAAAGACCAGGGCTGAGTAGAAAATTTGACTTTCGAATACAAGAAATAAGAAAAGCATGAAAAGGTAAACAGGAAAGAGAATTCATTAAGAGACTTATTAAAGTTGAAACGTTTGCCTTACTACATGGAAATATGATATGTATTAGGACAGTTGGAGAAGATAGATAGATAGATAGATAGATAGATAGATAGATAGATAGATAGATAGATAGATAGATAAATAGATGGCACAGGACAAGTTGAATACGAAGGGATAGTATCTAAAATTAAAGTTAAGGGGTGAAGGAAGAATATATCAGGCGAAGGAGAAAGGGAGAGATAGAATAGAGTAAGTTATCTCAAATAAAAGAAGCAAGAAAATACTTCACAATGGAGAGGAAGAGGGAGGAGGCAAGAAGGAATGAATGAACCTTACTCTCATCAAATTTGGCTTAAGCAGGGAACACCACACACAACTGAGTATCTTACACTACAGGAAAGTAGGGGAGAAGGAGACAGGAGGGGAGGGTGATAAAAGGGAGAGCACATAGGTGATGGATTCGTCAGAAGCAAACACTTTTGGAAAATGACAGGGTCAAAAGAGAAAGAAGAATAATTGGGGATGGGCTGGGATGGACGAAAATATAGTCTTTCATAACATGACTATTATGGAATGTTTTGCAGAACTACAGATGGATAACCTATATTGAATTGCTTGCATTCTTAATTATGATGGGTGGGGAGGGAATAAGGGGAATAATTTGGAACTTAAAATTTCAAAAACAAATGTTAAATGTTGTTTTTACATACAATTGGGAAATAATATATACAGACAATGGGGTATAAAAATCTATCTTGTTCTTCAAAAAAGTAAAGAGGAAGTGGATAAGAGTGGGTGATGGGGTAGTCAAAATGCATGCGTTCTTGAGGAATGGGAAGGGAGGAGAGAAATGGGGAGAAAATTTGGAACTTGGAATCTTGTGAAAATGAATTTTAAAAGCTAAAAATAAATTAAAAGGAAAAGAAAACATTTTAAAGAATACAATTGACCAAATAGAAAAAAAAAAAAAAAACCACTGAAGAAAAAAAAAGCTAATTTAAAAGTAGAATTGGCCAAATGGAAAATCATGTGCAAAAATATAAATGAAGAAGATAATTCCTTAGAATTATAATTGGACAAGTAGAAGCTAATGACGCTATGACACATCAAGAATTAGTCAAACAAATAAAAAAATGAAAAAAATTGAAGAAAATGTGAAATATCTCACTTGAAAAATAACTGACATGGAAAATAGATTCAGGATGAATGATGTAAGAATTATTCGACTACCTAAAAGTGATAATTTAAAAAAAAGAACCTGGACATCTTCATTCAAGAAATTGTCTTTGAAAATTGCCTTGATAGCCTAGAATCAGAGGTTAAAATAGTAACTGAAAAAATCTACTGAATGTGTCCTGAAAGAGAACCCAAAATGAAAACTGCAAAGAATGGTGTAGCCAAATTCCAAATCTTTCAGTTTAAGTAGAAAATACTGTACGCAGGGGGGCGGAGCCAAGATGGCGGAGTAGAAGGACGCACATTTACCAGCTCCGAGCCCACAACCCATGGAATTGAGGTAAAAGGAGATCCCCATAAATTCTGAATCTCTGCAGGGGGTGCATAAACATAGGGGAAGAGATTTCCGTTCCACTGAACCCTGGAGAGCCGTCCCCGGGGTCCATCGCACCCCAGAAAGCGGACCCCACCCCCACCCCTGGCCGCGGCCCCAGAGAAGCTGACCCGAGCAGACTTCAGAGAGGAAAGCTCCGGGGGAAGCTCCGGCAGCCGGGAAAGTCCCTCCGCCCACAGAAGCTACAGGTCAGTAAGAAAGAAGGATGCGATAGGGGAGGGCAGCGGAGCTTCTCCGTGACTCGGGCCCCCTCGGGAGGAAGCGGCTGCGGCAGAGACGGGGGCAGGAAGTGGCGGAGGCAGAGGCGTGGGCGGGCGGCTCAGGCGGCAGCGGCCCGGAACTCAGGAATCCCCCAGCAGCAGGTAGGATCTT
Organism: Bettongia penicillata ogilbyi; assembly: GCA_023548195.1. Lineage (NCBI taxonomy): Eukaryota > Metazoa > Chordata > Mammalia > Diprotodontia > Potoroidae > Bettongia > Bettongia penicillata. The sequence continues at coordinate 410,157 of JAJHZJ010000086.1, read as the reverse complement.
CAATACTGAAGGTCTTTCCAACCTGAGGGAGCCGAGCAGGGGAGACGGCCCTGCCCCCACCCTGCTCTACTGCTGAACGCCTCTGAATAAAACCCCCAAGGGAGCTGAGCACAGCAGGCGGGGGCCCCCACCCCGCCCCCACCCGCTCCGTTCCTGAAAGTCTCTGCGGAAAGCCCCTGAGGGCCCAAGCTTAGGAGGCGGCCCTGCCCCCACCCCTGCGCCAGAACTAAAGCTTGCCGCGGGAAAGCGCATTTGAATCTCAGAGGCCAAGCACTAGCTGGGCAGATCCAGGCGGGGGTGGAAAGGAATCTCAGAAGTCAAGTAACTGGCTGCGAAAATGCCTAGAAAGGGGAAGAAAAATAAGACTTTAGAGAGTTTTTTCCAACAAATGCAAATGATCCCGACCTTCGGATCTGATGGGGAGGACGAGAACGTATTTTTCCCATCAGGGAAAGATGTGGAGGGCGGGGCCTCAGTACCCCAGACACCCCAGGGGGGTGTTGGGTGGGCTCAGGCCTTGGAAGAGCTTAAAAAGGATTTTGAAAAGCAAGTTAGACAGGTGGAGGAAAGACTGGGAAGAGAAATGACAAAGATGCAAGAAGAGTATGAAAAAAAAGGTCAATATCTTGGTAAAGGAGACCCAAAAAAATGCTGAGGAAATTAACACCTTGAAAAATAGGCTCACTCAATTGGCAAAAGAGGTTCAAAAAGCCAATGAGGAGAAGAATGCATTCAAAAGCAGAATGAGCCAAATGGAAAAAGAGGCTCAAAAGCTCACTGAATTTAATAGTTCTCTCAAAATTAGAATGGAACAGATGGAGTCTAATGACTTTATGAGAAACCAAGAAATCACCAAACAAAACCAAAAGAACGATAAAATGGAAGAGAATGTGAAATATCTCATGGGAAAAACAACTGACCTGGAAAATAGATCAAGGAGAGACAACTTAAAAATTGTGGGACTACCTGAAAGCCATGATCAAAAAAAGAGCCTAGACATCTTCTTGCATGAAATTATCAAGGAAAACTGCCCTGACATTCTAGGACCAGAGGGCAAAATAAGTATTGAAAGAATCCATCGATCACCACCTGAAAGAGATCCAAAAAGAGAAACTCCTAGGAACATTGTGGCAAAATTCCAGAACTCCCAGCTCAAGGAAAAAATCTTGCAAGCAGCTAGAAAGAAACAATTCCAGTACTGTGGAAATACAATCAGGATAACTCAAGATCTAGCAGCTTCTACATTAAGGGATCGAAGGGCGTGGAATAGGATATTCCAGAAGGCAAAGGAACTAGGACTGAAACCAAGAATCACCTACCCAGCTAAACTGAGTATAATACTTCAAGGGAAAATATGGTCTTTCAATGAAACAGAGGACTTTCAAACATTCTTAATGAAAAGACCAGAGCTGAAAAGAAAATTTGACTTTCAAACACAAGAATGAGAGGAAGCATGCAAAAGTAAACAGCAAGGAGAAGTATTAAGGGACTTACCAGAAATGAACTGTTTGCATTCATACAGGGAAGGACAATATTTCTAACTCTTAAAACTTTTCAGTATCTGGGTGGTTGGTGGGACCACACATACACATGTACACACATGCACACACATACACACATGCATTCACATGCAGAAACAGAGAGCACAGATTGAACTGAATAGGATGGGACTATACCTTAAAAGAAATTAAGGTAAATGGTGAGAGAGAAATGTAATGGGAGGAAAGAGGGGGAAATGGAAGGGGGTAACTATATGTCATATAAGAGGCAAGTAGGAGATGTTTTTAGTGGAGGGAAAAAGAGGAGAGCTGAGGGAAAAAAACAAACAAACAAACAAAAGTTTACCCTCATCACATTTGACTAAACGAAGGAGTGAAATGCACACTCATTTTGGTATGAAAACCTATCTTACAGTATAAGAAAGTGGGGGAGAAGGAGATATTGGGGGGGGGGATGATGGAAGGGAGGGCAAAGGGAGGAGGGAGTAATTGAAAGTCAACACTTGGGGAGGGACAGGATCAAAGGACAGAAGAGAAACAATGAGGGGCAGGTTAGGAGGGATGGCAATTCAGTTAGTCTTACACAACAGGACTATCAGGAAGGTCATTTGCAAAGCTACACAGATATGGCCTATAATGAATTGCCTGCCGTACCAAAGGGAATAGGTGGGGAGGGAGGGATGGGGAGAATTTGGAACTCAAAGTTTTAGGAACAATTGTTTAGTATTGTTGTAGCAACTAGGAAAGAAGACATACAGCTAATGAGGAATAGAAAGTCATCTGGCCCTACAGGAGAAAAGAGAAGATAGAGACAAGGGAAGGGAGGGATGACAGAAGAGAGGACAGATTGGAGATAGGGAAAATTAGATTGCTTGGGGTATTGGGGTGGGGGGGAGGGGAGAAAAGGGGAGAAAATTTGGAACCCAAAAATTTGTGAAAATGAATGTAAAAAAGCTAAATAAATAAATAAATTAATTAATTAATTAATTAATGAATAAAAAAAGAAGAATTGAAAAAAAAAAGAAAATACTGTACGCAGACAGAAAGAAATTATTCAAATATCAAGGAGCCATAGTCAGCTTTACAAAGGACTTATCAGCTTCTACATAAAAACATTCAAGAACTTAAAATATCATATCCCAGAAGGCAAGGGAGATGGAATTACAATCAAAATAGGAGCAGAGAAATATAAATCAAAATTATTAGAGGAGAAGTTAAGTGAGTTGTTCGAAGAAATAGATTGCAAAAATGTACTAGGGGGACTTCAACCTCTCCTTCTCAAAACTAGATAAATCTTAACAAAAAAATAAAGAAGAAAGAAGTTAAAAAGATGAATACAATTTTAGGAATGTTAAATATGTTAGACCTCTTAAAAAAATAATAAGGCAGAAATATCCATTGCATTCTTTCCACGTCATGATAGAATAAAATTACATATAATGAAGTGCCATGGAAAGACAGAATTAAAAAAAAGGAAACTAAATCATCCTGAAGAATGAGTGTGTCAACCAAGAAATGAAAAAAACAAACAAACAAACAATAATTTCATCAGAAAGAAAGACAATAATGAGACAACATACCAACAATTATTGGATACAACCTCAATAACATTTGGGGAAAATGTTAAATTTCTATATGCTTACATTAAATTAACAAGATAGAGTAGGTGAATGAAGTGGTCAAGGAAGAAAAAAACTAGAAAAAAATTAAAAATCATCAATTACACAAAAATTAGAAATTCTGAAAAATCAAAAAAATGGTTAATATAAGAAAAAGATGGAATTAATAAATAAAACTAAAAGTTGTTTTGTGAAAAAAATCAATAAAATAAATTAACCTTTGGCTAATTTGATTAAAAAAAGAAATGCAAAAGTCCTGTATCAAAAATAAAAATGCTGAATTCACCACTAATGAAGAGGAAATTAAAGTGATAACTTGTCCGGGCTCAGTCCCTGCTGCACCGCAGGGGGTATGTCGTGACCTCTGCTCTCCGCTCAGCCGCGGCTTCGGACGTCTCCGGTCCCGGCCCCAGGGGTTGAGGACGGGCTAAACCAGGCACTAGCCAGAGTGGTAGAGCAAAGCAGGTGTTTATTCAGTAGTTCACATCAGTCCAGTCCCCCCGAGCAACCCAGGGCGTTGCCTTTTATTCCTTATCCCTTCCGGTTCTTGCTATCTGGCCCCTGATTGGAGAGCTCAGCCTGCTGTCACCCCAGCCCCCTCCCCTTAGCTGGTTGTGTCCTGTGGCAATAGGGCAGGAGTCTCTCTGGACCTTCCCTCCCCACTCGGACCATCTGCTTGGTCCTATCACAGGTGGCCAGGTGTGTTTTACTCTCACTGGGGCTTCCTCAGCACCTCCCAGAGGGCGGTATCGTGCCTTGTACACGAGCCTTTCCTGCACCCTTATCCCGGAAGTCACGGGTGAGGCGCGTGATTGCCGGGGAGGGGCAGGTATAGACTCCCGGCCGTTACCTCTCTGCCTAGGAGGTCCGGGGACGGCCCCTGACAACTCCCCCTTTTTGTTTTATAAAGGTAAGTGAGAGAATAGGTCATGTGGCCTGTCTCCATGCCTGGTACCGAAAGTGGGCAGGGCCCCTGTCTTAGGCTATGTGGGTGGCTCCCACCTCCAGCATTTCTGGTAGGTGGACCCACAATAATCCCGTCATTGGGTACCTCTGCAGCCAACGGGTCTCCAGGTCATGGAGCCACAATATTCCTGTAGAAAGCTCATTATTGATTATAGTGGGGCACAGGGATGCTTTTGGGGCTGAGGCGAGGGCTAGCGTCTCTCTAAAGCTGTAATCCAAACTTGTGGATTAGAGTGATTTGTCAGGGAGCAGAGAGCCCATGCGGTATATTGCCGCTGTTGTCTGCCTCTGCCGAACCTGGTGTAGGCAGAGCGGGAAGCCCATGGCAAGGAGAAGGAATAAAGAGGCGGAGCCCACATAGCCCTTCACCCAAGTAGATAGAGTAGAAAAGATAGAACTAAAGGTGGTGGTAACAGCGGGATCAATTTGGGTGGCATTGATATTAGCAACCTGGTGCCGAAGGATGTGGAGAGTGCGTTCAAAGTTGTCGGACCAATTTCCTGTGAGCATCTGCGAAGTTTGCGGGACAAATTGGCAGCATGGGAGAGGTTTTGTTTGAATAAACACTCTCCCTACTATCTTTGGTCCTATACATGCTTGTACAGAACAATTCTGGCATGTAAAATTGAAAATTCCTGTCATGTTCTGATATATCTCTAGTTTAGATCTGTAGTCTCTGTCCCATAGAAATATATGTGTGTTCCCTAGACATACTTCACCCATTAAAGTAATGTTGTTAGCTTTCTTTGGTGATGCTGCAGCAGGCATTCCCTGCACTGTTTGTCCTCCCATAACTAGAATAACTTTGTCTAGTCCCTGAACAAGTCTTTCAACCTCAGGAGACCCTTTATAATTGATGTACAATTGTCTAGGAAAGTTTGCTGCATATTTTTCCTCAAGTAAGTATGTAAGATTGTGACATGAATATAACATTTCTGTGTAGTTTCCCATAATCAATTCTTTCTCCTGACAAGTATGTGCGTGACAGTTCTCAAATGGTAAAAACCCCATATACAGATGCCAAAGGGTTACATTTCTCTTCTTTTGTAAGTTACAAAATGGCCTAAATTTCATCCCACAAACAAGTCCCACAAAGTCCTTGTCTGACCAAACTACTATTGTCCCATTTATCCTCCAGGTGAATAGATTATAAGCGTGTCATGTATCTTTCTCATCCAATGTCTCTTGTCCATCCACAATAGTGGCACACCAGGGATACCCCTCTGTTCCATTCACCTGTGTGTATTTAAAACCAAACCCCATTCCAATTCCCAGAAATACCCTTCTATAGACAAAGTGGGAAACCTGTGACTAGTCCTGAAAAGTTAGTGTCTCTGAAAGAGTCCCATTATTATCATAGTCTAGTCCATCATCTTTAAACATGTGAGAAATATTGCCTTGGATGATACATTTGGTTATTGTCTCACTCCATGACATCACCCTTAACCATGGTGGATTCGTGAGGAACACCCATCTCTGTTGTTCCTTCGGTGCTGGGTCGATGGACGCAGTGTTCTTGAGTGTCATGATAAGTATGAGAAAATGAAAGGAGTCATTGTGACCTAGTTGATTAAGCTTCTCCAGAAGTTTTTTCATCCGCCGCTGATAGCGCCTCCTCACTCCCATCCTTTTCACTGGAACCCAAACTTCTTTATTATCATCTGTTGAAACACAAACATACCCATTTCCCCACGTTAACACTGTATGAGGACCAAATCAATTTTTATTCTCATCGTGCCACATTACTTTACTGGCTGCTTTCAGGGCACTTGTTATTGCTGATTCATTCTTTGCAGACTCCTTATTAGGAAATGTTAAGAATTTCATAGCAGCCAATAAGCCATCATTATAGAATTTTAAATAATTTAGAATATAAACAGCCAAACAGCCAATTGTAATTTATCATCAATTTAGAGTATAAACAGCCAATTGCGAATTTATCAACTCCTGGTCCAACTCCTCCTTTTTCTTTTTACAAGTAAGTGTCCAGGGATCGATTTGCTCATTCCACTATAGCTTGACCAGTGGGATTATGGGGGATTCCAGTGACATGTAAAATGGAAAATTCCACCATGAACTGTTCAATGGCTTTACTGACATAAGCTGGACCATTGTTTGGTTTAATGCTTTTTGGTACTCCATGATTTAGAATGTGACCGAGTGTATGTGATATAAAATATTGTTGTTTTGGCCCTTATTGCTAGTTGAACTTCCATAGTTATCTGTTTAATACTATCTGCCCTATCAGGAATATAGGCTGACTCTACTCTAAGTATCAATGGTACTGTATACTTTCTGTCCTATTAACATCCTTGTTCTCTTCACTGCCTTATGTATGACTTGGGCTACCAGCACAGCATAAAGCACACAAGCTCTGTTCTTTATCTGAGCCAAATGTACCCACTCAATAATCCCTTGTTTTTGATGTAAAACTCCAGTGGGTATTTTTTCAGTGAATAAAATTGTTACTTCCAAGTCCTGTGATTCTAATATCCTGCTAATAGTACACCCCATAATCTTTTTCTGCACTAATTTCAAACATTCCAGTGCTTCATCTGTCCATCCTCTGCATGACTTTAATTGAGAAGGACCTTTCAATAAATCATATAATGGTTTCATTTGATCAGTTGTAATTCTCAACTGTGGCCTACACCACTGAATTTCTCCTATCAATTTCTGAAAGTCATTTAAAGTTGTAACCTTTTTAGAATCTATGATAGGTGACTTCAAACTTAAGCCTTACCACCTTACATCATTGTTTCACAGGGTAGTTTCTCCTTCTCTGATTACATTTACTCTGAAAAAGAAAACTTTTTAGAAATTAAGTTGTTAATAAGTTCAAACACTAAATTTAACTTTTGCTTAAGCCAAGAAATGACTACAAGTTCAGATTAGAAGAGCAAGATCTTTTCTGCTTCATAGACCATTACATATTAATTTACCAATACGTTGTCTTGAAAATGAAAATTTAAAACCGTTTAAAATTTGTCCTGTTGTTAACAGTCACTAAACTTTTCCAAAAAATTAGTTGAAAACCTTCAAAATAATAGTTCTCTTCTCTTGATCTAATCTGGAATGATAAAAGTTACAATTCACTGTAGACCCAGCTGAATGATGAGTTGGGACTGCAGGGCAAAAATCTTAATGGTTCCATCCTTTACTCAAGTAAATTTTATTTCTGTGTCCACTCCTTAAGAACTTCTTTGAATGAGAGAGTTTTTGAATTCCTCAGCTGAAGGGAGGGAGACTTCTGGACAACTGCCCAGTGGCGCCAAGTCTATTCCATTCTGCTGGAGAGTTTCAAAAACTTTATCTCTGCTGAGGTGTCCCTTTAAGATTTATGCATATTTCCAATTTGCCTAGTGCCAAATAATATAACAAATCCTGATCTGTTTTAAACATCCAATTAGGAGTGACACGTTTCACTTAAAATGTGAACAGAATAACTACCTTTTGGTTGCTTCTCATTATACAAAATACTTTTCTTTTAGGTGAGATTTAGGTGAAAATGCTGATCAGCCTGCACCAGATCTCTGTCTCTCTCCACCCTCACAATTTGGCCAGAATTGGAGGGTAAAGCGAGAGAGAGTTTAACCAAAAACTTTCAAATAATTTCCAAAACTTTTATGCTTTCCTTAAACTTCATATCCATGTTGTTTTCCTAATGGGCTTTGATTAAAGCCCCCTTTAAAACTGCACAGACACTATGTCCCTGCATTTCCCATCCAAGACTACACCTTGCAATCACATAAACTAAATAATATAAGATTAGTTCCTCTCTTTCTCTCTCCCATACCTCTCCCCGATGCTGCAGTCATCAGAGAGAAGGGAGGAGGGGGAGGGAAAGAGATAACATTCCAAGGTCCAGCTACCATGGAGCTGACCGTAATAACTCACAAACACACGCACACAGAACATGTAAAGACAGAACACATATACAGACAATAAAAGAATCCAAAAAAACTGAGAAAAAATTGTCAGAAATCCTCTGTACACATTATAACTCTGGCTTAATTTCTGTCACTGTGTCTGGGCTGCTGAATTCGCCACTGTGCCACAAATCCTGGGCAAATTTTTTGCTGTGCCACAAAACCAGGCCCTGGGCCAACTCTGGATGTATTTCCTGGTTGAATTTCTGACTGCACCAACTCCCTCTTTCCTCTCTGTCCTATCTGGTCATGATTGTCTCCTGAGCTCCCAGACCGCCAAGATTGTATGACTGTCTGTACATAAGTAGAGCCGGCGCTGTATTTTGCAGCGGCCTCTTTAAGATCTCTTAGGAATTTGTAGGACAGCGGTTTATGCACCCTTTGAGGCTGTCCGCCCTGTTCTGGCTGAACAAACACAGGGAATAGGTTGGCCCCTTCCCAATCTACCTCCTCTCTATTTTCCTGCTGCTCTGGGACTTCCTCTTTTTGTTTGTCCTGTGATTTCTTTTGGGGTCCCTCTCCTCTCTGCGGGCGAGGTTTTTTTGTTCCTTGTCTTTTCCCGTGTCCTGCTCCCTCCTCCCTGATTCCTTCCTGACTCTGTCTTTTCGCCTCTTGAACTACACTACCCAGACTTCTCCATGGATACATAACAAAGTCCTGGGGATTGAGGAAGTAGGGGTCCTCTTTTTGGTATGAAGCCATCTGCTGCCCTATTAATCGGCAACGGGTCGGATCAATTCCTGTATGCTCTACCCATGGACTGATGGTTATTATTTTCTCGACCCAATCTTGGCAAATTCTTATGTGTATTTTTATCCCATTCTGCTTGCAGAGTTTGTACACTTGGCAAGCGAGAATGCCTTTATCCTCTGGCTTAACCTCTGTATTTCCCATAACTAAACTGCCTTCGGGACTAGAGGGGAAAACCCGAAAGTCCCGGTGTGCCTGGCCCTTCTGTCCCTCGCCTGCGAGGGACAGGAAGATCACGACGTACCTGAACGGTGGAGCCCCACGTCTGGGCGCCAATTGTCCGGGCTCAGTCCCTGCTGCACCGCAGGGGGTATGTCGTGACCTCTGCTCTCCGCTCAGCCGCGGCTTCGGACGTCTCCGGTCCCGGCCCCAGGGGTTGAGGACGGGCTAAACCAGGCACTAGCCAGAGTGGTAGAGCAAAGCAGGTGTTTATTCAGTAGTTCACATCAGTCCAGTCCCCCCGAGCAACCCAGGGCGTTGCCTTTTATTCCTTATCCCTTCCGGTTCTTGCTATCTGGCCCCTGATTGGAGAGCTCAGCCTGCTGTCGCCCCAGCCCCCTCCCCTTAGCTGGTTGTGTCCTGTGGCAATAGGGCAGGAGTCTCTCTGGACCTTCCCTCCCCACTCGGACCATCTGCTTGGTCCTATCACAGGTGGCCAGGTGTGTTTTACTCTCACTGGGGCTTCCTCAGCACCTCCCAGAGGGCGGTATCGTGCCTTGTACACGAGCCTTTCCTGCACCCTTATCCCGGAAGTCACGGGTGAGGCGCGTGATTGCCGGGGAGGGGCAGGTATAGACTCCCGGCCGTTACCTCTCTGCCCAGGAGGTCCGGGGACGGCCCCTGACAATAACTGAAGTGATTTTGCTCAACTGAATACTAATAAACCTGACAAAATAAGTGAAATGAATGTATATTTACAAAAATACCAATTGCCCAGATTAGCAAAAAAGCAGATAAAATACTAAAATAACCCCATTTCAGTAAAAAAAAAAAAAATTGAACAAGTCATTAATGATATGCCAGATAGATTTATGAGTGAATTCCACCCAATATTTGAGGAACAATTAATTCCAAAACTGTATAGTTTATCTTGGAAAAAAAGGCAAAGAAGAAGTCCTACAAAATTCGATTTATGACTCAAAATGGTGTTTATACCTAAAACAGGAAAGGCCAAAACATAAAAAGAAAATTGAAGACCAATTACCCTAATGAATATTGATGCAAGTATTTTGAATAAATTATTAGCAAGAAAACTACAACAATTATCACCAGAATAATACACTATGATCATGTGGTGTTTGTACCAGCCCTGCATTCCTACTAATAATTTATTCACTTTCTCCTTGAGCTGGGAATTCTGGAATTTGATGACCATATTCCTAGAAATTTTCCTTTTGGTATTTTTTCAGGTGATCAATAGATTCCTTTCAGGTCTATTTTACCCTATTGCTCTAGAATATCAGGGCAGTTCTCCTTGATAATTTCTTGAAAGATGTTGTCTGTCCTTCTTTTTTGAACGTTATTTTCAGGTAATCGAATAATTTTTAAAGTATCTCTCCTGGATCCATTTTCCAATGAGACACTTCACATTGTCTTCTATTTTTTTCATTCCTTTGAATTTGTTTTATAATTTCTTAATTTCTTGCAAAAGTCTTAAATTCCAATTTTTCCATTATGAATTTGAAGATATTATTTTCTTCAGTTAATATTTGGACCTCTTTTATCTTTTGACTCATTATACTTTTTAAGACCTTATTTTTCTCATTGACTTTGTGTAACTCTTTTGCCATTTGGGTCAGTATAACTTCAAAGTTGTTATTTTATTCAGCATTTTTTTGGTTTCCCTTAGAAAGCTGTTGATGTTTATATTTTTGTTTGTTTGTTTTTGCTTCTGTTTTGCTTTTTCATTTGGAGGGGGAAGGCAAGGCATTTGGGGTTAAGTGATTTGCCCAAAGTAACACAACTAGCAAATGTGTAAAGTGTCTGGGACTGGATTAGAACTCATGTCCTCCTCATTCCAGGGCTGGTACTCTACTAACTGCACTACCTAGCTGCCCCTATATTTCATTATTTCCTTGCATCACTCTCACTTCTCTTCCCAATTTTTCCTCAACTTCTCTTAATTGATTTTCAAAATCCTTTTTGGAAAGATACACAGCCACTTAGCTCTAACCCCACAGCACATAAAATACCTGTAAAGAAGAACTCTCAACAAATTCTAAATCAGCAGAAGCCACAGAGCAATAGAGTGGAGGAGATTTCTGTCTGAGAGACCTGAAAGATCAATGGGAAAGATCTGTCTCACACTAGACCTGGAGCAGAGCCCAGCCCTGCCTTGGCCACATGGCACTGAGGAGCAGATCTGAGCAGGCTTCAGGGAAGGAATCTTCAGGGACAGCACAGATCCCTCAACACACAGGCACCAAAGGTCATTGAGAGGGTCTTTTTGGCTGGCCGAGAGGGGAGCAGTGTGTCCACATAACTCAAGCCCCTTAAGAAGGCAGCAGTAGAGGCAGCAGCAGACAATGGTTCCCAAAGCAGGCAGTAACTTGCATCCATTGTTGACCTTCTCCTTGTAAACCCTCTGAGGGAACTGAATCCAGTATGATGGCCCTGCCCCCACCTGAGATTGATCGTAATCTCACACTGAATAGCAGCCATGCCCCCACCTAAAGCTCCTAAGTCATGAGAGCAGCATTTGAATCTCAACCCCCAGTGGCTGGCTGGGATGAAATGGAGGTGAGATGGGTGTGGAGAGGAAACTCAGAAGTCAAGTAACTGGCTGGGAAAATGCCCAGAAAAGGGGGAAAATGAGGCCATAGAAGGTTATTTTCTTAGGGAACAGGTGTCTCCCTCCTCCTCCTTTCAGATGAGAAAGAACAAGGCATACTGTCAGAGGAAGTCAAGGGCACAGGCAATAGAAGACCTTAAAAAACAAATTAGCAGCTTACTAAAGGAGAACCAAAAAAATGATGAGAAAAATAACAGCTTTAAACAGAGGGTAACTCAATTGGAAAAGAGGCCCAAAAAACCAATGAGGAGAAGGAGGTTTTAAAAAGCAGAATTACCCAATGGAGGAGAAGGTTCAAAAGTTCACTGAACAAAATAATTCCTTGAAAGAGAAAATTGAGTCCAGGGAAATGAATGACTATGAGTTAAACCAAGAAGTTAGTAAACAAAACCAAATATTTGAAGAAGAAAAAAACAGACGACAAGGTGAAACAACTCATTAGAAAAACAACTGACCTGGAAAATAGATCCAGGAGAAATAATTTAAAAATTATTGGACTATCTGAAAACCATGATCACAAAAAGAGCCTAGACATTATCTTCCATGAAATTATCAAGGAAAACTGCTCTGATGTTATAGAATCAGAGTGCAAAATGGATATTGAAAGAATTCATCATTCATCTCCTGGTAGAAACCTGAACAGAGAAACTCCCAGTAATATTGTGGCCAAATTTCAGGGTTCCCATCAAGGAAAAAATACTGCAAGCAGCTAGAAAAAGACAAATTGAGTACTGTGGAAATACAATCAGGATAACAGGATTTGGCAGCTTCAAAATTAAGAGATCAAAGGACTTGGAGTGGGATATTTCAGAAGTTAAAGGAACTGGAATTGAAACCAAGAATCACCTACCCAGAAAATCTGAATATAATATTTCAAGGGAAAGAATGATCATTCAATGATATGGATGATTTTCAAGATTTCATGTTGAGGAAAAGATCTTTATGTAAAAATTTGATCTGTATGTAAAAATGTGACTTCCCAAGCCTAGAATCAAGAGAAGCATGAAAAGGTAAACAGAAACGAAAAATCATAAAAGACCCTCTAAAGCTGAAATGTTTACATTATTACATGGAAAGAAAATATTTTTAACTCTTGAATCTTTTCTCAGTATTTGGGTAGTTGCAGAGATTGTACACACACACACACACGCACACAGATAGAGTGCATAGGGCGTGTTATATCAGAAGAAATGATATCTACACAGATAAAAATTAAAATAAAATAAAAATTAAGGGGTAAAGGAGGAAAATTCTGGGATGAGAAAGAGAAAAAGGGAATGGGGCAGGCTATAACTCATAAAAAGACATAAGAAAAATCTTATTCAATGGAAAAGATAACGGAGAAGGGGAGAGGGGGGAAATAAAGCTACTCTCCCTATGTGTGGCTGAAAGAGAGAAAAACATGCTCACTAAATCTGATACGAAAATTTATATACACCACAGGAAAGTAGGAAAGGAGGTAACAAGTGGAGTGAGGAGAATGTTAGAAATGAGGGCAAATGGGAGAAGGGAGTTACTAGAAATAAACACTTTGGAGAAGGGACAAGGTCAATTGTAGGGGGAAATAAGGGGGGATAGGGTAGGTCAGAGAGCAATATAATTAGTACTACACGACATGATTGTTATGGCGGTCTTTTGCACAACAACACATACTTAGTCTGTATTGAATTGCAACTCATCTCAGTGGAGCTGGGGAGGGAAAGGGGAGAGAGGAAAGTTGGAATTCAAAGTATTAGCAATGAATGTTGAGTATTTTGATAGCTTGTAATCGGGAAATAAGAACTACTGGAGTAGGGGTATGGAAATTTATCTTGCCCTGCAAGAAAAAAGAGAAGATGGGGATAGGAGAGGGGTGGGGTGTGATGGAGGGGAGGATACATTGAGGGAAGGAGTAATCAGAATGCAAGGTATTAGGAAGTGAGGGGAGAGGAATGATGGGGAGAAAAATTAGGCATGTTACAAAGTGAGGTAAAAGCAATAAGTATTATAACAATAGACCCAATTAATTACTGAGAATAAATCATTGACATCTTTAGTTTGGAGAAAAGAATTTTGGTCTAAATTTCCTAGAGGAAGGTAACCTAGGGTAAAATTTGGCATTGATAGAAAAGTCAAGGTTTTAATGGTAAATTTGATTTTATGACTGCCATTTAATCAGGAACTAGAACATGTATAGAAAGGCATGTAAGCTACTAAAGACTTACTTGAAAAGGTGTTCCTTAGCCAAAGTGAAACTACAATCATATTTGAAACTTAGTTATTAGAACTTGCCATTTTTAGATGCTGTGGGACTCTTAAGTGACTGTTCTTCTGAGTCTAACTCCAGGTATGAGTAGTAAGAAAGGCGATCTGATCCTCCAATACATGATGCAGTAAGCTGATGAGATGTTGGTATGAACTGCATAGGTGATCTCAAAGGAAGGGTGGGAGAGCGGCTGTTCAGCATGGGCAGAGGTAGGATTCTCCTGACTCAATTTCCCCACAGACACCTGGAAGACTTTAAGCCTGACTGAATACAAGTGGATAATCTAATCCTGCCTGGAACTGACACGAAGTTGGGGAGATATTGTATCCCTGCAATGTCCTTACTATTGGTGACAATATCCTATAGTCAATAGATTTATGAGCTTAGTACCAGATATATTCAATTATAGATTATGGGTAGGGGAACATCTGAGTTTATCTAAAAGTAAGGTATTAGGCATAGGACTTTAGACCAAAAATATTAAGTGAGAGTCCTTTAATTCTTAGTAATACTATGGAGACAATTAGGTCAAGAGCTTGTGAAGTTAGCAACATAAATATTATCTGTGTCTCAGTTGGCTAATGTTTAAAAAAAATCCTTTGTGGTCCATATTGCAAATGCTTTAAAAAGATGTATCACCTGACCAAAAGTTTGAATTGGTTTATCTGTTATAAACTGTGTTAAAAATAAATTTTAAGAAATCCTTATTGAGCTTTTCAATGGCCTGAGATCAATTCATAATTTTCTTGGAGGATTTGGACGCAAGAGTTTTGGCTTTGTTGTCTTCTACTGGCTGTATGTATTGACTTTCCTCATCACCAATGACAGAAGAAGATACCTCTTCACAGAGAAATTAAGAATCTATAGAGTGTTTCTTTTTCCCTGTTTGGTCATTTTCCAGGCAACTGTTTCCAGAAAAAGCCTCTACTTTAGCAGTGGTTTCTCCTGCCCTGGGGCTGGACCATGCTCCTCTCTCATCTAGGTAAGAGACCCTCCTCATTGACCTTTGAAGCTGTCTTTGGAACTTGTAGGTTGAGATGTCTGGAAACCACAGCGGCCACCAGGGACTCAGTAACCTAGGGCCAGCTCCAACTCTGTCCATGTTGGAGGAGCCCACACTGAACTGCACTCCATTCCCAGCTCAGTGTGGTAGACCCTTCTTGTCAACTTTCCAGATTGTCTTGGTTTAGAAATTTTCTTTAGTTTGTCATTTTGTGACTTCTGCTGCTCTAGAATTTGTTTCGAGTCATTTTTAAAGATTTTTTGAGGGCTTTGTGGGGAGATCCCTATATCTACTTTGTCATCTTGGTTGATCCATTTCTATTAATAAAATAAAACAGAGCATAGCAGTAAAGGGAACTCCCTTTAAAATGATAAGTAGTGTCTATCTAAAAACATCAGGAGGTATTATATGTAATAAATATATGCTCACCAGTAAGGTTAAGAATGAATCAAGGATGCCCAATATCACCACCATTATTCATGTTGCACTAGTTAGTTTTAGCAATAAGAGAAGAAAAATAAATTGAAGTAATTAGAATAGATACTGAGAAAATAAAACCACCACCATTTAGAGATGATTTGATGTTGTACTAAACGAATCTTAGAGAATCAATTAAAAAAGTACTTGAAATAATAAACAACTTTAACAAAATTGCAGTATACAAAATAAACCAACATAAATCATCAGTATTTATATATGTGACTAACAAAGACCAGCAGTATGACAGAAAGAGAAATTCCATTTAAAATAACTGTAAACAATATCAAATATTTGCAAGTCTTCTTGCCAAGACAAACTCAGAAACTATATGAGTACAATTATAAAGCAATTTTTCACGTAAACAATGCCACATATGAACCATTGGAAAAATATCAGTTGTTCGTGGGTAGGCCAAGCTAATATAATAAAAAATCAATTCTATTTAAATTAATTTACTTATTCAGTGACATACCAATCAAACTACAAAAAATTGACAGCACTAGAAAAATAAGAAAATTATCTTGAAGAACAAAATGTCAAGCATATAAAGGGAATTTACAGAAAAAAATGAAAACAAAGATGGCCTAGCAGTCCAAGAAACAGAGTGGTAGATCAGCGAAACAAATGAGGTACAAAACTCACAGTAGCAAACATCAGTAGTAATCTTATGGTTGGTAAAGCCAGACTGTAGCTTTTGGGATAAGAATTCATTATTTGACAAAAACTGCAGGAAAAAAAATGGAAAATATCATGACAGAAATTCAGATTAGACTAAGATCTCACACCATATGCCAAGATAAGGTCAAAATGACATAAAGGGTCATACCATAAGCAAATTAAGAGAGCAAAGAACAGTTTTCCTCTGAGATTCATGGATAACAGGTTAACTTATGGCCAAAAGAGACAAGGAGAAAATATCAAATTTAAAAAATGATTAATTTTTTTGCACTGATTTTGATTATTTTTATTTCATTAAATTGAAAAATGTTTTTATATAAGCAAACCCAAAGCAATCAAGACTAGAAGGAAAGCAAAGAGCTGGGAAACAATTTTAGAGCCAATCTTTCCCCTAAAGGCCTTATTTCTCATATCTACAAAGAAATGCTTCAAAGTTTTAAGAAAACAAACCATTCCCCATATGATAAAAGTTCAGAGGATATGAACAAGCAGTTTTCAGATGATGAAATTAAAACTATATGTCAAGAGAAAAAATGCAAATCATTATTGATTAGAAAAATTCACATCAAAACCTCTCTGAAGTAACTCCTCTTATCTATTACATTGGCTGATATGACAAAAATGCAAATGAGAAACGTTAGAGAAGATGTGGGAAAATTGCAATTGTTAGTGGAATTTTGAACTGACTCAACCATTCTGGAGGGCCATATGGGATTATGCCCAAAGGGCTTTAAAACTATCCATACCCTTGGATCCAGAAATATCAGAGCTTTGTCTGTTTCCCAAAGAAACATAAAAAAAGGGAAATGTACCTAAATACACAAACATATTTATAGTAGCTTTTTTAGTGGTGACAAAGAGTTGAAAATTGAGGGATGACCATTAATTTGGGAATGACTGAACAAGTTATGTATATGAATATAAGGGGATGCTATGGTCCTATAAAAAATAATAAGCAATCAGATTTAAGAAAAAAACCTGGAAAAAATTACATTAACTGATGCTAAGTGAAGTGAACTGAAGCAGGAGAACATTATGCAATGATCTACTATGATAGACTTAGCTCTTCTCAATAATACAGTGACCTAGAAAATTTCAAAAAATTTCAATGAGAAACGCTATCCACAATCAGAAAAAGAACTATGGAACCTGAATGTAGAGAAAAATGTACTAGTTTCACTTTTTATCATGTTTTTTTTCTCATTTGCCATTTCTTCCTTTATATCATGACCAGTGCGGAAATGTTTAACATAATTACACACCTATAAGTTATATCAGATTTCTTGTCATCTTGGCAATGGGTCAGGGAATGGTAAGAGGGAGAAAAATTTGGAACTCAAAATTTTATAAAAATAAAGGTTGAAAAATATCTACATATATGATTAGAAAAAAAACTAAATACTATTCACAAAAAAATATGTAGATCCTAAATGAAAAATTAGAAAAACTTCTGCAATATATCAATTGGATTCAAAAGGAGGTAGAGTGGGGACTAGAGTTGCAATAATGCTATCAGATGAAAAAAAATAATAAAATTCATAATATTGATAGAGATAAACAAAGAATCTAAATTATCCTTAAAGGAGCAATGAACAATGAAACACTACGAATATTAAACATACACAATAAATAGGACAGCCTCTGACTTTATAAAGGGGAAAAGTAACTACAGTAGAAAAACAACTTAGACAATACCTCAGTGCTGGACATAATAAACCAAGGGAAATATGAAACTGACAAAAAAAAACTTGACAAATCAAGAGCTAAAAAGATTTAATGCCTTCTGAATGAGAGCATTAAAATGGCAATACATTTCAGCACTATTTATCCCTTTAAAAGACACAGAAAAACTTCAAACTAATGTAAAAATGCTGAAGATATTTGGTACATCATTGTAAAACAAAAAACGTTTCCAAAGTGATGGAGAACAATGTGAAGATAGAAAAATAGATACCACTTAAGTAATTTTCAGGTCAAATAAAATATCCTACAAACAATATATCTGAAAGACAGTGATGATGAGAAAGGTTGAATGAATTTTTAATTAAGGTATAGATGTTAGAAGAAATGATAAATAAATTCAAGTCATTAAGTATTCAATAAGTGCACTGTGATAAGCGAACAAAATAAAATAGAAAGACAAAAAGACCCCTCATTAATGAACTAGTCATTTAATAGGGGAAGAGAACACGCAAACAACCATGTATAAACCCAGTACAGATATGATAAGTTGAAGATAACCTTAAGGGAAATCATTAACTTTACAGAAGACCACTTTTGTAGAAAGCAATATTTTCGATAAGAATTGAAGGAACCGTTAATAAAGCAAATAATGTCAATTGCACAAAATTATAAATTTATTTTTTTCTTGTTTTTAATTAATTAATTTATTTACCTTTTTACATTTATTATCACAAAATTTTGGGTCCCAAATTTTCTCCCCATGTATCCCCTTCCCCCACCCCAATACACAGAGCATTCTAATTTTCCCTATCACCAATCTACCCTCTCTTCTATCATCCCTCCCTTCTCTTGCCCCCATCTTCTCTTTTGTCCTGTAGGGCCAGATGACTTTCTATTCCCCATTAACTGTATTTCTTATTTCCTAGTAGCAAGAACAATACTTGACAGTTGTTCCTGAAACTTTGAGTTCCAACTTCTCCCCTTCCCTCCCTCCTCAACAATTCCTTTTGGGAAGGAAGGCAATTCGATATAGGCCACATCGGTGTAGTTTTGCAAATGACTTCGATAACAGTCGTGTTCTATATGACTAATTGTATTTCCCTCCATCCTATTCTGACCCCCATTGTTTCTATTCTGTCTTTTGACCCTGTCCCTCCCCAAAAGTCTTGACTTCAAATTATTCCCTTCTTCCATTGCCCTCCCTTGCATCATGCCCCCCCTCCCTGCTTATCTCCTTCTCCCCCACTTTCCTGTATTGTAAGAGGTTTTTCATACCAAAAGGAGTGTGCATTTTATTCCTTCCTTTAGTCGAATGTGATGAGGGTAAACTTCTTGTTTTTTTCTCAGCTCTCCTGTTTTTCCCTCCACTAAAAAGTCTCCTGCTTGCTTCTTGAATGAGATATAATTTGCCCCATTCCATTTCACCCTCTCTCCTCCCACTACATTTCTCTCTCACCATTTACCTTAATTTCTTTTAAGATATGGTACCATCCTATTCAATTCACTCTGTGCTCTCTGTCTCTGTGTGTGCGTGCTTGTGTGTATGTGTGTGTGCATGCATGCATGTACCTGTGTGTGTGTGTGCATGTGTGTGTGTGTGTGTGTGTACGTCTGTGTGTGGTCCCGCCAACTGCCCAGATACTGAAACGTTTTAAGAGTTACAAATATTGTCTTTCCATGTAGGAATGTAAACAGTTCACCTTTGGTAAGTCCCTTATGAATTCCCTTTGCTGTTTACTTTTTCATGCTTGTTCTCATTCTTGTGTTTGAAAGTCAAATTTTCTTTTCAGCTCTGGTCTTTGCATCAAGAATGCTTGAAAGTCCTCTGTTTCCTTGAAAGACCATATTTTCCCCTGAAGTATTATACTCAGTTTTGCTGGGTAGATGATTCTTGGTTTGAGTCCTAGTTCCTTTGACTTCTGGAATACCCAATTCCACGCCCTTCGATCCCATAATGTAGAAGCTGCTAGATCTTGTGTTATCCTGACTGTATTTCTACAATACTGGAATTGTTTCTTTCTAGCTGCTTGCAAATATTCTCCTTGACCTGGAAATTCTGGAATTTGGCCACAATGTTCCTAGGAGTTTCTCTTTTTGGATCTCTTTCAGGTGGTGATCAATGGATTCCTTCAATACTGATTTTGCCCTCTGGTTCTAGAATCTCAGGGCAGTTTTCCTTGATAATTTCATGAAAGATGATGTCTAGGCTCTTTTTTTGATCATGGCTTTCAGGCAGTCCCATAATTTTTAAATTGTTTCTCCTGGATCTATTTTCCAGGTCAGTTGTTTTTCCAATGAGATATTTCACATTCTCTTCCATTTTTTCATTCTTTTGGTTTTGTTTTGTGATTTCTTGGTTTCTCAGAAAGTCATTAGACTCCATCTGTTCCATTCTAATCTTGAAAGAACTATTATCTTCAGTGAGCTTTTGAAGCTCTTTTTCCATTTGGCTAATTCTGCTTTTGAAAGCATTCTTCTCCTCATTGGCTTTTTGAACCTCTTTTGCCAATTGAGTGAGCCTATTTTTCAAGGTGTTATATTCTTCAGCATTTTTTTGGGTCTCCTTTACCAAGGTATTGACCCGTTTTTCATGCTTTTCTTGCATCTCTCTCATTTCTCTTCCCAGTTTATCCTCCACCTGTCTAACTTGATTTTCAAAATCCTTTTTGAGCTCTTCCAAGGCCTGAGCCCACCTGACATCCACCTTGGATGTCTGGGATAGAGAGGCCCCGACCTCCACGTCTTTCCCTGATGGCAAGCATTGTCCTTCCTCATCAGAAATGAAAGGAGGAAAGAATATCTAATCCCCAGGAAAGTAGCTCTCTATGGCCTCATTTTGCTTCCTTTTCTGGGCATTTTCTCACCCACTTACTTGATTTCTGTGATTTCTCTGCACCCCCACCTAGATCCGCCCAGCTAGTGCTTGGGGTCTGAGATTCAAATGCTGCTCCCCAGCCTCAGGGCTATCCGCGGTGGGAGCTGTTGCTATTCAATGTGAGCTTAAGTTCTGGTGCTTGGGTGGGGGCAGTGCCATCTCCTAGGCTCAGCTCCCTCAGGGGTCTTATGCAGAGACCTTTGGTAATGGAGCTCCTGTCTGCTCAGGGAGTTCCGGCCACTGCTTCTTCTGCTGCTCCCTCTGCTGCTCCCTCCCAAGGGGGCCTGAGTCACGGAGATACCCCGCTCCCCTCTCGACCAGCCCAGACGTCTATCTCACTGATCTGAAGCGCCTGTGGTTGGAGGGACCTTCCCGGCTGCCAGAGATTCCGTCCCTGAAGCCTGCTCGGATCTGCTCCTCTGGGGCTGCGCAGCCAGGGCAGCACAGGGGTGGGCTCCGCTTTCCAGGGTGCAACAGACCATTGGGGATGGCTCTCCAGGGGTCTCTGGAATGGAACTCTCTTCCACTGTGTTTCTGCGCACCTTGTAGTGCTCCAGAATTTGTGGGGAGCTCTTTTTACAGGAAATTTATGGGCTGTGGATTCGGAGCTAGCATACATGAGTCTTTCTACTCCGCCATGTTGGTTCCTCCCCGCTATAAATTTCTTTTATTAACACAGTCAATGTCACTAGGAAAAGAAGGAGAACAACAGATCAGAGAGAAAAGTTTTATGTCAAGTATTTTTGCTAAGAGTTTTGTGTACAAGATATATACATAACTAAGGGAAACAAAATCTTATCACCAGACAGTTCGAAATTTTATGAACTATTAACTATTATTAAAAATATAAACTATTAACAAATACATGAATCTTCTGAAGCATTAATAATATTTTACATGATGAGATTTCACTTTGTATTCTGCAAATTCATGACAAAAGACGTGAAAGATGAAAAAATGGGAACAAAAATATGAATAGTTTTGGAGAGATGATTGAAGCTGTCACATTATTTTGTGAGGTACAAACTGGGCCAGTCATCTTGAAAATCAAATTTTTTATGCTAGTAAATGTTTAACAACAATTCTTAAAAAAAATGCATGCATATATATGTTTATATGTGAGTGTGTGTGTACATGTAGCTATATAAATGTATACACACACATGCATATAAACATATGTAAACATACATACACATATATTTGGTACATTTTTGGTTTAATTTGCATCATTAACTTTTTTCATTCCACAGAACAGAATCCAACTCTTTTGTAACATTTGCCATTTTCTGCAAAGCAAATATTCATAATGAAAATTTAATAAGCAGATTTTGAGGCAGTTCTAGTTGACCTCAACATTGCCCTCTGTGTACTATGAAGCCTGCCCTACTAAGCATATCTTCATGTTGCTTTTTATATAATATAATATCTATTCTCTTTCATTGTAGTCAGCAAACTTTTCTCAATATCCTCAGGTACAGTCTAAGTCAGTTCGGTCAGTGACTGCCTGTAATATGTCAGTGTGCCTATTTAGCACTTCATATTGAGATTTAGGCAGTGGTATCTGTGCTAACCTCCTAACAAATTCCACATTCATTTGATAACTTTTGTTGCAGGGGAAATACTGCTCTCTACATGATTATTAATATTGATTATTTTCAGTTAACAATACTCTAAGATATTTTTATAGTTCTGACTTATTGAAAATTTCAAGATAGTAAGTATCAAAACTTTTATAACATTGAAATTACTTTTTTTCACCAAATAAGGAAGATGAAATTAAAATTTAAGTAATAGATTAACAGTCCAGTGGAATCTATTGTTTTCTCTATATTAAAGATTTGCTTCTGGTGAAACTGAGTCCTAATAAAAAGGGCATCTTCTAATATTTTCTTTCTCTTTATAGGAAATGATAACCATTGAAGTCAGATGCAAAAGGTATGGAGGATTTTGAAATTATCATTATTATTTTTATTATTTAAGAGAAAATACAATTCTGTCTGTAATCTACCTATGGGTTTGGAGGTATAGAATAAGAATTGGTTGGGGTAACAGGGTATAATAGAAATTTGAAAATAAAGAGTAGCCTGAAGCACAAGGTAAAAGTGAAAATAAATAAATCTCAACATAAATCAAAGTAAAGAAAAGAAGACAATGTAGAAATACCTCAAGTACCTTTAGGAAATCTGTAGCTCTTCACATAAAAAAGGAACCTAGAATTTACTTGATGTTTCATTCCTCTCATTCCATAATGAAAAGACAACAAAAGTGAAGGTGATTTTTAAAGAATTATCAGAAGCATTTATGAAATCGATATACATGTTTGATTGATTATTGTTACTCATTTTTCCCTCAGATCTTATTAAAGAAAGATTAATATAAACATGGTTGTGGGTTGGATAAAATCAATAAAGGAAAAAGAATGAGAGAGAGAGAGAGAGGGAGAGAGAGAGAGAGAGAGAGAGAGAGAGAGAGAGAGAGAGAGAGAGAGAGAGAGAGAGAGACATAATCCATCTACTTCAGTTCCATTACAAATAGTGGAAGCACTACAAAATCTCATGTCTGTCTGACAGGTTTATATTTTTTTTTTTTTGTTGATGTTGTTTCAAAAGAAGAAAAAGTGCTAGGACTGTTCAGTGCACAAAGTGGGACTTGAAGCATATACATGATATAAAAATTGACTTTGGCTTACCATAAAAGACTGAGAGTAATTTTGTTTGTTATATCATTATTGGATTTGAAAGTCAAATATGGCATTTACATTTGTATTGTGTGTCATTTGCAGAAACATTGCCTGGATTTTACTAGCTTCCTATCCAAAGGCCACTAAGTTCCCTTTACAAATATGGTATTCTTTTCCTGATATACTTTGGCTTTGAAGAGATAAAACAAACACACAAACAAACAAAAAACAGAGGAAATTTCATCAACACAATCCCTTTGCCTCACAACTGAGGAATACTTGTACATATCAGAAGAACGTTTTTTTCTGTTAAAAAAAATATGCTTCCTTAAAAGGCATATACTTGTTTATAAGATTTTGTCATTTGACATTATTCTACCATCTGTGCTTGATCCATACAGAAACATTTCCCCAGCTGAAGGGATAAAATGGAACTCGGATATGAGATTTACAATAAATAAAATGTTTTACATAACAAAGTGGGAAAAGTTTCCTCCTCAGGGGGGTTAATGCCACTTATTTATTGGAGATACATTAAAATAAATTTTTTTGGAAAATATGAATGAGTCCAACAACAAGATGAAGATACTGATACTTTTCCTGGTGTTCTCTAAAGCTGACTCACATGAAATACTCTGAAAGTCATGAGAAATGGGAGAACTGAGTGCTTGATTTATTACGAAAATCTGGTTGAAAATCATTCCAAATAATTATTTTTTTAATTCTTTTAAGTAGGCAAGTAACAAATTTTAATAATTTTAAAAATATAGGACCCTAACTCATAGCTTTCTCTTCATGATCTATTCCTCCTTTTTCCAATTCTGTCTGAAAAGCCTATTACTCATACAATTCCAATGAGATTGCCTATTTTACATAAACTATAACACTCCTATCATTTTCTTCTACTCCTTTCTGTTCTGAAGTGATGTCATTATAGTTTCTATTATTCTGTGAGAAAAAAAAAAGACCATAGACCAAGAAGCATAAAGAAGACCTTGTTATACCCCCATTATTCTTGTTAATTTAAAGGAATGTTGTGCTGAGCTATCTGGTGGTTTTTGAAGTGATGAGTTAATGGCCCAGAAGGTGGCAATTCTAAGTTTCTAGCTTTCTCTTCCCACTCTTCCTTTCCAATACATGTGAAAAAAAATTTTGATTGAAAAGGAGTTGAGGTTTTAAAGCATGCTCATTTTCCCCCTCATATTATGCACCCAAGAATATTTCCTATTCTTTCACCTTCATGGATTTCTATTTGCCAGTGTGTGACTGGTAAAAGAAGGTGGGCTGGTTGTACAGTGAAAGAAAGGGATAATTAATTTAAAAGGCCAAGTATTGAAAGACCTCAAACAAAGGCATTTTTGTGGAACATTTAATTAAAAGCATACATAGAAATCACCTAGGATTAGGGGGCATAGGTTCACAAATTCATAAGCCTAGAGTTCAATGGGATCTTAGAAGCCATCTAATATATCCCATCATTTTACAAGTGAGAAAACTTAAGCCCATTGAAATCACACACTTAGTAAAATTAAGAGACAATATTTAGAGCTAGGTCCTCTGAATGCAGAATCTATTCTCTTACACCTAATGGAAAGAACTCCTCTACTGATTAGATGTATGGAACACTGTCATAATGTATGGTATACTATTAAAAATCAACTAATTTTTGTGTTGAAAACATGAGGACCTTGGCAGAAAGTAACTGTCATCTTGGAATTTAGAATTGTAGAAGAAGAAGAAATCTGGGCACAGTTTGACATACTTTAGACTTGAGGAGACTCAATTTCAGAGTTTAGAGAAACTAAGCAACTTTTGCCTCAAATTTCTATAGAGCAAATCAACTCAGGAGATATAAGAAGCTTTCAGGCATGAGATTCCAATGACACAAAGAGCAACAAAGAATCTATGAAGATTGAATTAGGAAAATGTCAGAAGAAATTCATGGGGATAGACAAAGATATGAAAATCAATCAACTTAGGTTTGATAGAAGATATAGCCATTTGTCAGGTATGGTTTGGACTTACCAAGGCCTGGATTAGATTTGAAACAGAAAAGTAGATTAAGTAGATTCCAAGTACACTCCCAAACCAATTATTAGATACCCTGATTCTGAAATATTCTTTGAAGTGTTGAAGTATGTCAGTGACTGTTCCCCTGAACTTTCAACTATGTATATTGAAAAAACTTAATCAAGGGAGCCAAGATGGCAGAGTAGAAAGATACACATATGGTAGTTCCTAATCCACAGCCCATAAAATACCTGTAAAGAAGAACTCCCAAAAAATTCTGGAGCAGCAGAAGTCACAGAACAACGGAGTGGAGGAGATTTCTGTTCCAGAAAGCCCTAGAACACTGACATGACAGGTCTGTTGCACACTAGACCTGGAGCAGAGCCCAGCCCTGCCTTGGCCTCATGGCACCAAGGGGAGCAGATCCAAGCAGGCTTCAGGGACAGAATCTCCAGCAGGCGCACAGGTCCCTCCACCCACTGGAGCCAAAGGTCAGTGAGAAGGCCTTTTCAGCTTCCTGAGAGGGGAGCAGGGTGTCTCCATAACTCAGGACCCCTTGGGAAACAGCAGCAAAGGCAGCAGTGGACAGGAGCTCCCAAAGCAGACAAGAGCTTGGATCCATTGTTGAAGATCTCTGCATAAACCCCCTAAGGAAACTAAGCACAGGGTGGTGGCACTGCCCCTACCTGAGCAGCTGAACTTAATCTCACACTGAATAGCAGCCCCAGTCCCACCAAAAGCCCAAAGCTGGGGGACAGTATTTGAATCTCAGCCCTCAAGCACTAGCTGGGTGGATCTGGAGGTGAGGTGGGTGTGGAGAAGAAACTCAGAAGTCAAGTAACTGGCTGGGAAAATGTCCAGAAAAGGGAAAAAAAAATAAGACCATAGAAGGTTACTTTCTTGGTGAATAGATATCTCCTCCCATCCTTTTGGATGAGGAAGAACAATGCTTACCATCAGGGAAAAACATAGATGTCAAGGTTTCTGTATCCCAAACATCCAAAATAAATATTCAGTGGGCTCAGGCCATGGAAGAGCTGAAAAAGGATTTTCAAAATCAACTATGTATGTTGCTTATTCCTTCCTTGAAATCTCATGACCTGCCAATAAACAAAAATGGCATCTAGCAAATGTTCATGTACGTTATACTTTGCCCAATGTTTTAAAAAAATTTTTCTTGTCATTTTTCCTAATGCTCCTGTGAAGTAGGTGATGTCTCTACTGTTATCTCTGCAGCTGAAGGGATAAAGTGTTCATGTAAAGTGTTCATGTAAAAAAGAAAAAAAAATAATACCTTATAATTCATCTGATCCTTCAATGCCATTGCTCTTCCCTATCCTTATACTGACCTCTCCAATATAGACTTTTGCTTCTAAACTTGATTCCTTTGAGAATTTACACTACATTTAGTAAAACTACATGTCTCTACCTGAAAAATCCAAGGCTACCTTATGGATGTTGTAAATCAACACTCAGAAACTTCATCTATTCTCTATCATGATGGAAGGTGTTATCTACTTTGCTATGGCCCAATTATAAAAATAAAATATGCTAAGTGATTATTAATATCTTAAATGCATCAGTGACATAACTGATGTGATCAATTACACAGAAGCAGTTTGAAAAGGCATGTATGCTCCTAACCTAGGGCTGGGGTGGGAGAATCAGGGCATGGAAATTGTTTGAGAATATTAATGACAGAGTGTTTGTGTCCAAAAATATCTACATATGAGCAGAACTTCGATTTCTTCTACTAATAAAGGTTTAGTATATTTTTCAATTAATGCAGGTTTAGCACATTTTCACAGATTAGAGCCTAGGAAAGGTCCTAAAGTACTAAAGACTTGACTAGATTCATAGTTTAGTATATGACATATTCAGGACTTGAACCTTAGTTCAAGGTCAGATTTGGATGTATTTTACCATAGTATGCATCATGAGTTATAATAAAGTTGCAAAAAGAACAAGAAGAAACCATGCATTAAGTATCACGAAATAAAAATTACTTTGAGAGTCTGATGAATTGGTTATAGCTACAACTCCATCATTAACTTGCCACATGAACTTTGACAAGATTCCTTCCATTCCTGAACCTTAATTTCTTCATCTACATGATAAGGGATTTAGAAGAGATGACTGATCCCCAGCAACCTTCCGCTATATAAATTAGAAACAAAGTTGAAAGTCTAATAAAAGCCAGCAGTCCCTGCACAACATCACCACAATGAGTCCTCACCTCCAGTGCAGACCACCAAGGAAGCCTTGTCCCCATTGCTGGTAAGCAGCAAGACCCTAATCCCCAGCACAAAAAGTTTGGGATAATGCAGGAACAGAGTTCACCTCTTAAATAAAAGCACAGTCACAAAATAAGAAGAAAAAGAATGAGGAATAAACAAAACAAAGTAACTAGACCATGGAAAGTAATTATGGTGATAGAAGGATCAAGACACAAATGTAGAAGAGGAAAGAAGTGTGAAAACGAGTATATATGAAGCATAAATTGGTCTGAGATCAAAACAGGACTCTAGGAAGACCTCAAAAGGGCTTTAAAAACATGAGAAATAGAAGAAAAATTGGGAATAGAAATGAGAGCAATTCAAGAGAATTATTTTTAAAAAGATGTCAACAAAATGATAGAACAAAATGGAAAAGATATACATAAATTCAATGTGGGAAGCAATTCCTGAAAATATAATTGACCAAATGTAAAAAGAGATATAATAGTTCATTGAAGAAATATAAAAAGTAGAATTGGGTAAATTAAAAGGGAAATGCAAATGCTCATTGCAAATAATAATTTCTAGATCATAAAAATGGGAAAATGACATGTAAAAAAAACATTTATAGAAGCTCGTTTTTGTGGGGCCAAGTATTGGAAATTGAGGGGATATCCATCAACTGGGGAATGACTGAACATTTAGTATATGAAATCTAATGGAATACTATTATGCTATAAGAAATGAGGAGTGAGTAGAGTTCAGAAAAACCTGGAAAGAGTATATGAAATAAGGTTAAGAACCAGGAGAACATTGTACACAGTTACAGCCAGATTGTGGCATGACTGATTTTGATAGACTTAGTTCTTTTCAACAATGCAGGGATCTAAGACGGCTCTAAAGACTCATGATAGAAAAGGCCATACACATCCAGGGAAGGAATTTTGCAGTTGGATTGCAGATACAAACATGCTATTTGCTGTCCTTTCATTTTGTCTTTACCTTCTTTCTTATGGTTCCTGTCATAATTCTTTACATCCTGACTAATTTGATAATATGTTTACCAGTAATGTATAAGGAGAGCTTATATCAGATTGAATGACATTTTTTAGGGGGGGAGGAAACAGTCAGGGAGAAATTTTAAATCTCAAAATCTTGTGTATATTGAAAACCAAAAATAAATAAATTATTTTAAAAACAGAAAAATAATTCCTTTAAAAATAGGATTTTGCAAGTGGAAACTAATGACTCCATGATACATCAAGAAATGATAAAATAACTAAAAAACTATTTTAAATAATTAGTAACATTATCAAAGTTACAAGATTTAGGCTAAATTCACAGCAATCATTGACATCACTATATATTACCAACAAAATCTAGAAATAAGAGGTAGAGAGAAATTTAAGTTAAAATAACCAGAAAATATAAAGCATTTTGGAGTGTACCTGGCAAAACCAACCTGGGAACTACATGAACACAGTTACAAAGGAGGTTTCACACGAATAAAGTCAGTTCTAAATATTTAGAAATGTTGATAGCTCGTGGGAAGGCTGAGCTAATATTACAGAAATGAGAGTTCTACCTAATTTAATTTGTTTATTCATTGTCATACTAAAAAACTTAAAAGAGTAGAGGTAGAAAAAAAATAACGAATTCATCTGGAAAGACAAATGGTCAAAAATATGAAGGAGACTGATGAAAGAAATGCAAGGTAAGATGCTCTAGCCTTATCAGTTCTAAAACTGTATTATAAAGCAGTAATCTTCAAAAATATTTGGTACTGGCTAAGAAATAGAGAGAAGGATCAGTGGAATAGATACACAAGACACAATACTCGATGATTATAGTAATCTTCTGTTTGATAAACACAAAGAATCCAGGTTCTGGGGGAAAAGCTCCCCATTTGACATAAACTGCTGGGAGAATTGGACAACTGTATGGCAGAAACTAGGCACAGACCAAAATCTCACAAACTACAGATGTAAAAGGTGATATGATAAGCAAATTAGTAAAACAAGGAATAGTTTACCTGTCAGATCTATGAAGGAGGGAAGAATTTATGACCAAGTAAGAAACAGAGAATATTGTTAAATGCAAATGGACAATTTTGATTACATCATTTGTTTTTATTACAAACCCAATGAAACTAAGATTAGAAGAGAGTCAGAAAGGTAGGAAATGATTTTATAGCCCATATCTCTGATAATGGCTTCATTTATAAAATATATACAGAGGTGAGTCAAATTTATAAGAATATTTTTTTTATTTGTAAGAAATTTAGGAAAAGGCAGAGCCAAGATGGTGTAGAAGGATGCACTTCTAGAAACTCTGTCCCCACAACCCATAAAATACCTATAAAATGGCTTTAACAAGCTCTAGAGCAGTAGAAGCAACAAAACAACAGAATGAAATAAATTTCCAGCACAAGATAGCCTGAAAGGCCAACAGGAAAGGTCTATTGCCCAGGCATGCCATGGAACACAGCCCTGCATGGGTCACAGTATGGCAGGGACAGGATCTGGAACAGGCTTCAGGACACCACTGGCAGCAGCAGTTTCCAAATTGCTCAACCCACAAATGACAAAACACAGCTTCAAAGGTCAGTGAGAAAGCTCGTTCACTTGGTTGAGAAGGGAATGCAGTCTGGACCAGCCAGCAGCAGCCACTGTAGTGGCAGCATTCATTTTTGGAGCCCTCTGCCTAAAAACTCTAGGGAAATTGAGCTGCTGATCTAGATTTTAGCCCTGAGTAGTGGCCCTGGGGTGAGGAGGAAGAGTACTTACTGGCGTGGTGGAGCTGGTGGAGGATCCAGAGAGGTGGACCTGGCAGATTCTGGGCATAAAAGAGTACTTTTAGTTGCTCCCAGACCAGACCTGCAAATCAGGAGAGGAGTAAATTCTTCTCCCTTGATTGTGCCACCCTATAGGAACTGAGAACTTACAAGCCCCCAGAGTACATCCCCTCTTGACAACTCAATAGTCAAGTAACTGATTAGGAAAATGTCCCTGAAAGGGAAAAAGAATAAGACAAAAGAAGGTGACTTTCTTCGTAAGCAGTTGTTTTCTTCCATGCTTTCAGATGAGGAAGAACCATGCATGCCATCAGAAGAAGACCAAAAAAATCAAGGCTTCTGCATCCAAAATGTCCAAAATAAATAGGCAATAGTCTCAGTCTATGGAAGAGCTCAAAAACGATTTTGAAAAACAAGTAAGAGGTGGGGGAGAAAAATTGGAAAGAGAAATGAGAGTGTTGCAAGAAAATCATGAAAAGTGAGTCAACAGTTTCTTAAAGAAGAACCAAAAAAATACTTAAGAAACTAAAAACTTTAAAAATAGAGTAGTCAGCATGGGAAAAGAGGCCCAAAAAGCCAATGACAAAAAGAATGTTTTAAAGAACAGAATTACCCAAATAGAAAAAAAGTTTCAAAAACTTTCTTAAGAAAATAGTTCCTTAAAAATTAGAATGGAGGGGCAGAGTCAAGATGGCGGAGTAGAAAGACACACGTTTAGGAGCTCCGAACCCACAGCCCATGGAATTAATGTAAAAAGAGATCCCCATAAGTTCTGGATCACTGTAAGGTGTGCAGAAACAGAGTGGAAGAGATTTCTGTTCCAGAGAGCCCTGGAGAGCCGTTCCCAGGGTCTGTCATGCCCCAGAAAGCAGACCCCACCCCAGCGCTGCCCTGGCCATGGCCCCAGAGAAGCTGATCCAAGCAGGCTTCAGGGATGGAGGCTCCAGGGGCCGAGAAGGTCCCTCCACCCACAGAAGCTACAGGTCAGTGAGAGAGACTTCTGGGCTGGCTGAGAGGGGGAGCGGAGTGTCTCCATGACTCAGGCCCCCTCGGGAGGAAGCGGCAGAGGCAGAGGCAAGGGCAGGGGCGGTGGCGGAGGCAGCAGCTATGGCGGAGGCCCGGGACTCTGCCAGGAGCAGGCAGGATCTTCATTACTGAGAGTCTCTGCATAAACCCCCTGAGGGAGCTGAGACTGGGAGACGGCCCTGCCCCACCCCGCTCCATTACTGAAGGTCTCTGCATAAAGTCCCTGAGGGAGCTGAGCCTGGGAGACGGCCCTGCCCCACCCCGCTCCATTACTGAAGGTCTCTGCATAAAGTCCCTGAGGGAGCTGAGCCTGGGAGGCAGCCCTACCCCCACCCCGGCACCAGAAATAAAACTCACATTGATTAGCAGCCACGTGGCGTGAAAAGCCCATTTGAATCTCAGACCCAAGCACTAGCTGGGTGGATCTAGGTGGGGGTGGACAGGAATCTCAGAAGTCAAGTAACTGGCTGGGAAAATGCCTAGAAAAGGGAAGAAAAATAAGACTATAGAAAGCTACTTTGATGGGATCTGACTACGACGAGTACATATACTTGCCATCAGGGAAAGACGTGGAGGGCGGGGCCTCGGTACCCCAGACATCCCAAGGGGATGTTGAGTGGGCTCAGGCCTTGGAAGAGCTCAAAAAGGATTTTGAAAAGCAAGTTAGACAGGTGAAGGAAAAACTGGGAAGAGAAATGAGAGAGATGCAAGAAAAGTATGAAAAACGGGTCAATATCTTGGTAAAGGAGACCCAAAAAAATGCTGAACAAAATAACACCTTGAAAAATAGGCTCACTCAATTGGCAAAAGAGGTTCAAAAAGCCAATGAGGAGAAGAATGCTTTCAAAAGCAGAATTAGCCAAATGGAAAAAGAGGTTCAAAACTCACTGACGATAATAGTTCTCTCAAAATTAGAATGGAACTGACGGAGTCTAATGACTTTACAAGAAACCAAGAAATCACGAAACAAAACCAAAAGAATGAAAAAATGGAAGAGAATGTGAAATATCTCATGGGAAAAACAAATGACCTGGAAAATCGATCCAGGAGAGACAATTTAAAAATTATGGCACTACCTGAAAGTCATGATCAAAAAAAGAGCCTAGATATCATCTTCCATGAAATTATCAAGCAAAACTGCCCTGACATTCTAGAACCAGAGGGCAAAATAAGTATTGAAAGAATCCATCGATCACCACCTGAAAGAGATCCAAAAAGAGAAACTCCTAGAAACATTGTCACCAAATTCCAGAACTCCCAGGTGAAGGAGAAAATCTTACAAGCAGTTAGAAAGAAACAATTCCAGTATTGTGGAAATAAAATTAGGATAACTCAAGATCTAGCAGCTTCTACATTAAGGGATCAAAGGGTGTGAAATAGGATATTCCAGAAGTCAAAGGAACTAGGACTGAAACCAAGAATCACCTACCCAGCTAAACTGAGTATAATACTTCAGGGGAAAGTATGGTCTTTCAATGAAACAGAGGACTTTCAAGCATTCTTGATGAAAAGACTAGAGCTGAAAAGAAAATTTGACTTTCAAACACAAGAATGAGAAGAAGCATGATAAAGTAAACAGCAAAGGGAATTCATAAGGGACTTACCAAAGGTGAACTATTTACATTCCTACATGGAAAGTCAATATTTGTAAAGCTTAAAACTTTTCAGTACCTGGGTAGTTGGTGGGTCCATACACACACATGTACACGCATGCACACACCCACATACACACATGCACACACATACAGAGACAGAGAGCACAGATTGAATTGAATATGATGGGATAATATCTTAAAAGAAATTAAGGTAAATGGTGAGAGAGAAATGTAGTGGGAGGAAAGAGCGTGAAATGGAATTGGGTAATTATATGTCATTTAAGAGGCAAGTAGGAGACTTTTTAGTGGAGGGAAAAAGAGGAGAGCTGAGAAAAACAAAAAACAAGAAGTTTACCTTCATCACATTTGACTAAAGGAAGGAATAAAATGCATACTCATTTTGCTATGAAAACCTATCTTACAGTAAAGGAAAGTGGGGGAGAAGGAGATAAGCAAGGGGGGACATGATGGAAGGGAGGGCAAAGGGAGGAGGGAGCAATTTGAAGTCAACCCTTGGGGAGGGACAGGATCAAAAGACAGAAGAGAAACAATGAGGGGCAGGTTAGGATAGAGGGTAATTCAGTTTGTCTTACACAACATGACTATCAGGGAAGTCATTTGCAAAACTACACAGAAATGGCCTATATAGAATTGTCTGCTTGCCCAAAGGGAATGGGTAGGGAGGGAGGGATGGGGAGAATTTGGAATTCAAAGTTTTAGGAACAACTGTTTAGTATTTTTGTTGCTACTAGGAAAGAAGGCGTACAGTTAATGAGGAATAGAAAGTCATCTGGCCCTACAGGAGAAAAGAGAAAATGGAGACAAGAGAAGGGAGGGATGATAGAAGAGAGGGCAGATTGGAGATAGGGAAAATTAGATTGCTTGGTGTATTTGAGTGGGGGAGGGGATACAAGGGGAGAAAATTTGGAACCCAAAATTTTGTGAAAATTAATGTAAAAAGTTAAATAAATAAATAAATTTAAAAAAAAAACAAAATGAGATACATTTGATAAGGTGGATGCAGGGCTGTAGACTTTTCTGCAGAATTATTGAATGTAAATAAAATGATGAGATTCCCTTTTGGTTGAGGGTGCTCCCAGTCTAGGCACAAAAAAAAAAAATTAGAATGGAGCAGATGGAAGCTTATGAATGTATGCGAAAACTGGAAGTTACAAAACAAAACCAAAAGAATGAAAAAATATATATATAATCTGAAATTTCTCATTGGAAAGACAACTGACCTGGAAAATAGATCGAGGGCAAGCAATTTAAAAATTATTGGACTACCTGGAAGTCATGATCAAGAAAAGAGCCTAGGCAACATCTTTCCTGAAATTATCAAGGAAAACTGTCTAATATTCTGGAACCAGAGGGTAAAATAAATATTGAAAGAATTCTCCATTCATCTCCTCAAAGAGATCTAAAAAGAGCAACTCCTAGGAATACTGTAGCCAGAGTTCTAGATCAAGGACAAAACATTGGAAAGAGCCAAAAAGAAACAGTTTGAGTATTGTGGAAATACAAGCAGGATAACACAAGATCTGGCAATTTCTACATTAGGGGATCAAAGGGCTTGGAATATGACATGCCATAAGTCAAAGGAATTAGGATTAAAACCAAGAATCATCTATCTAGAAAAACTGAGTATACTATTTCAAGAGAAAAAAAATGGTCATTCAACGAAATCTAGGGCTTTCAAGGATTCCTGTTGAAAAGATCAGAGCTAACTATAAAATTTGACTTTCAAACACAAGAATCAAGAGAAGCATGAAAAGATGAACAGGAAAGACAAATCATAAAAGAGACTAAAGTTGAACTGTTTTCATTTCTACATGGAAAGATAACATAACTCTTGAAACTTTTCTCAGTATTTCCGTAGTTGGAGAGATTGTACAGGTATATATGTATAGTCAGAGGGCACAGGGTGAGTGGAATAAAAAAGGATGATATACAAATAAATAAAATTAAGGAGCAGAAGGATATATTGGGAGGAGAAAGGGAGAAATGAAACAGGGCAAATTATTTGTCATGAAAAAGGCAAGAAATATCTTTTTCAATGGAAGGGAAAATGGGAAGGTAAGAGGAAAAAAGTGAAGCTCACTGTCATCACATTTGGCTTAAGGAGGGAATAATATGCACACTCAACTTGGTATGAAAATCTGTTTTGTGCTAAAGGGAAGTACTGGGGAAGTGGATAATTGGAGTCTGGGGAGGGGATGATAGAAGGGAGGGCAAATGAGAGGAAGGGGTAATTAGAAATAAACACTTTTGGGGAGAGATAGCATCAAAAGAGAGAATAAAATAAATGGGGAGTTCATGATAGGATGGAGGGAAATATAGTCTTTCACAACATGACTACTATAGAAGTCTTCAGCAAAACTATACAGACATAGGCTACATTGAATTACTTCCATTCTCAGTGGGGATGGGTGGGGAGAGAGGAAGGGAGAGAAGTTAGAACAAAAAGGTTTAGAAACAAATGTTGAGGATATGTTTTTGCATTTAACTGGGAAATAAGGAATACAGGTAATGAGGTATAGAAATCTATCTTTCCCTACAAGAAAAGAGAGAAGGTGAAGATAAGGGTAGGGACGGGCATGATAGAAGTGAAGGTAGATTGAGGGAGAAGATAATCAGAATGCACAGTGTTTTGGGGTTTAGGGAGGGGAGATATGGGGAGAAAATTTGAAACTCAAAATCTTGCAGAAATGAATGTTGAAAACTAAAAATAAATAAATAAATTGGAAAAAAAAAGAATTCCTGGAGTATGTGTTTACTATGACGGGATGGTCTTAAAAGCAAGGAAGAGGCACAGAAGAATGACACACTGGAGTAAGAGGGAAGGGATAAAAATGGAGAAAGTTGTCACATAAAATAGGTTTACAAGAAGATCTTATATCTTGGAGGAGAAAATGAAGGCAGGGAGTGGTGGAAAATGGTTGAACACTACTCATCAAATTAATCAAATTAATTCTCTTTAAGAATGAAATTTATGGGGGCGGAGTCAAGATGGCGGAGTAGAAAGATGCACATATACGAGCTCCGAACCCACAGCCCATAGATTTAATGGAAGAAGCGCTCCCCAGAAGTTCTGGATCACTGCAGGGTGTGCAGAAACATAGTGGAAGAGATTTCCGTTCCAGAGAGCCCTGGAGAGCCATCCCCAGCATCCGTCCTGCCCCAGAAAGCGGACCCCAACCCAGCACTGCCCTGGCGGCGGCCCCAGAGAAGCTGATCCAAGCAGGCTTCAGGGACAGAGCCTCCAGTGGCCTGGAAGGTCCCTCCGTCCACAGACTCTACAGGTCAGTGAGAGACACGCCTGGACTGACCAAGAGGGGAGCGGGGTGTCTCCGTGGCTTGGGCCCCCTTGGGAGGAAGCGGCAGAGGCAGAGGCAGGGGCAGGAAGCGGTGGAGGCAGAGATGGGGATGGCGCAGCCGTGGTAGCCTGGGACTCCCCCAGCAGCAGGCAGGATCTTCATTACTGAAAGTCTCTGCATAAACCACCTGAAGGAGCTGAGCCTGGGAGACGGCCCTGCCCCACCTGCTCCAATTCGGAACATCTCTGCATAAAGACCCTCAGGGAACTGAGCCTGGGAGGCGTCCCTGCCCCTACCCGCACCACTACTGAAGGCCTCTGCATAAAGTCCCTGAGGGAACTGAGCCTGGGAGGCAGCCCTACCCCCCACCCCAGCACCAGAACTAAAGCTCACATTGAATAGCAGCTGTACCTGCCGTGGAAAAGCCCATTTGAATCTCAGACCCCAAGCACTAGCTGGGCAGATCTAGGCAGTGGTGGACAGGAATCTCAGAAGTCAAGTAACTGGCTGGGAAAATGCCTAGAAAAGCGAAGAAAAATAAGACTATAGAGAGTTTTTTCGAACACATGCAAATGATCCCGACTTTCGGATCTGATGACGACGAGTACATATTCTTGCCATCAGGGAAAGACGTGGAGGGCGGGGCCTCGGTACCCCAGCCATCCCAGGGGGATGTTGGGTGGGCTCAGGCCTTGGAAGAGCTCAAAAAGGATTTTGAAAAGCAAGTTAGACAGGTGGAGGAAAAACTGGGAAGAGAAATGAGAGAGATGCAAGAAAAGTATGAAAAACGGGTCAATATCTTGGTAAAGGAGACCCAAAAAAATGCTGAATAAAATACTTTGAAAAATAGGCTCACTCAATTGGCAAAAGAGGTTCAAAAAGCCAATGAGGAGAGGAATGCTTTCAAAAGCAGAATTAGACAAATGGAAAAAGAGGTTCAAAAGCTCACTGAAGATAATAGTTCTCTCAAAATTAGAATGGAACAGATGGAGTCTAATGACTTTACGAGAAACCAAGAAATCATGAAACAAAACCAAAAGAATGACAAAATGGAAGAGAATGTGAAACTATCTCATGGGAAAAACATCTGACCTGGAAAATCGATCCAGGAGAGACAATTTAAAAATTATGGCACTACCTGAAAGTCATGATCAAAAAAAGAGCCTAGATATCATCTTCCATGAAATTATCAAGCAAAACTGCCCTGACATTCTAGAACCAGAGGGCAAAATAAGTATTCAAAGAATCCATTGATCACCACCTGATAGATATCCAAAAAGAGAAACTCCTAGGAACATTGTGGCCAAATTCCAGAACTCCCAGGTCAAGGAGAAAATCTTACAAGCAGCTAGAAAGAAACAATTCCAATACTGTGGAAATACAATTAGGATATCTCAAGATCTAGCAGCTTCTACATTAAGTGATCAAAGGGCGTGGAATAGGATATTCTAGAAGTCAAAGGAACTAGGACTCAAACCAAGAATCACCTACCCAGCAAAACTGAGTATAATACTTCAGGGGAAAATATGCTCTTTCAATGAAACAGAGGACTTTCAAACATTCTTGATGAAAAGACCAGAGCTGAAAAGAAAATTTGACTTTCAAACACAAGAATGAGAAGAAGCATGAAAAAGCAAACAGCAAAGAGAAGCCATAAGGGACTTGCCAAAGGTGCACTGTTTACATTCCTACATGGAAAGACAATATTTGTAACTCTTAAAACTATTCAGCATCTGGGTAGTTGGTGGGACCACACACAGACATGTATATGCATGCTCGAACACACACATACACACATGCACACACATACAGAAATAGAGAACACAGAGTGAATTGAATAGGATGGGACTATATCTTAAAAGAAATTAAGGTAAATGGTGAGAGAGATACGTAGGGGAACGAAAGAGGGTGAAATGGAATGGGATAATTCAATGTCATTTAAGAGACATGTAGGAGACTTTTTAGTGGAGGGAAAAAGAGGAGAGCTGAGAAGAAAAAAATTGGTTTACCCTCATCACATTTGACTAAAGGAAGGAATAAAATGCTCACTGATTTTTCTATGAAAACCTATCTTACAGTATAGGAAAGTGGGGGAGAAGGAGATAAGCAAGGGGGGGGATGATGGAAGGGAGGGCAAAGGGAGGAGGGAGCAATTTGAAGTCAACACTTGGGGAGGGACAGGATCAAAAGACAGAATAGAAACAATGAGGGGCAGGATAGAATGGAGGGTAATTCAGTTAGTCTTACACAGCACGACTATCATGGAAGTCATTTGCAAAACTACACAGATATGGCCTATATTGAATTGCCTGCCTTACCAATGGGAATGGGTGGGGAGGGAGGGATGGGGATAATTTAGAACTCAAAGTTTTAGGAACAACTGTTTAGTATTGTTGTTGCTACTCAGAAAGAAGACATACGGTTAATGAGGAATCAAAAGTCATCTGGCCTTACAAGAGAAAAGAGAAGATGGGGACAAGAGAAGGGAGGGATGACAGAAGAGAGGGCAGATTGGAGATAGGGAAAATTAGATTGCTTGGTGTATTGGGGTGGGGGAGGGGAAAAAAGGGGAGAAAATTTGGAGCACAAAATTTTGTTAAAATGAATGTAAAAAGTTAAACAAATAAATATTAGAGTAAAAAAAAAAGAATAAAATTTATGTTCAGAAGTGTATAGAAAATTCTCTGTCCCAACAGAAGTAGAGGTGGAAGGGAAGAAAGGAAACAATGTTGTTATAGAAGAGATGGTGGGGGTTTAAAAGAGACAGTGGTAAGAAAGAAAGTAGACTTTAGAGCAGAGATTTTCAAAGTGGGTAATATCACCCCTTTGATGGGGATCACTGGAATGGTCTTGGGGGGAGTAGCATCCTGAAGTGCAATTACCAAGAGTTGAATAATAACTAGAGAGTAGTGGAAGCTATGGAAAGAAGAAGAGAAAAGAAAAATTTCAAAACAAATTGGTGCATTTTTTCATCTGTTCTGTAACAGTTAAAGTCATAGTGATTGCATTATTTTCCAAATAAATAAACAAAAAGCAACTTATACCAATCAGGTGTCAAGTTCACTAACAGGTCTTAACAAGCAAGTGTTGGCACTTAGCATGTTGTACCTTGTAGGGAATGTTCAGCATGAAAGTCTTTGAGGTGGAGCTAAAATGGCAGAGTAGAAGCAGGAACCTGCCTGAGCTCTACCCCAACCCCTTCAAAATACCTGTAAAAATGACTCTAAACAAACTGTAGAGCTACAAACGTCACAAAATGACAGAATAAAACAGATTTCAAGCCCAAAAAGATCTGGAAGGCTGACAGGAAGGGTATATTAAAAAGGCCTCAGGGCAGAGTGCAGTCCATCATGGGACATGCCTGCATAGATGGGATTGGAGCAGACCTCAGGGAGCTGAATCACTGAGAGCTATAGGGATTTCTAGACTTCTCAATGAACGTACATCAAAGACAGCTTCAAAGGTCAGTGGGAAAGCTCCTTCACCTGGGTGAGAGTCCTCAGATCCAGGGTTGTGGCAGTCGCTGCCACAGCAGTGACTGCTTCTGGAGCTCTCTGCTTAGAGACAGTTGAAGGTGGCTGATCTAGTTCATAGTCTTGGGTGGTGGTCCTGGGCTAGGTGAGGAATGCTGGCATGGCAGAGCTGATGGCAGCTGTGGAGAGGGAATCTTACTCACAGTTCCTGGACAGAAAACAGTACTTGTGGTTACTCAAGACCAGAGAGCAGGCCAGTAGAAGAATACATACTCCTTTGATCAAAACACTTTGGAGCAACTGTGACTTTACAGGTCCCTAGAAATATCACTGAACTGGACAAAACCTCTGAAACTTGTGACAATACACCCATTGCTTAACAAAGAGCTTAACCATCAAGCAATTTCCTGGGGAAATGACCAAAAAGGGAAAAAAAATAAGGCTATAGAATGTTACTTTCTTGGTGAAATGAAATTTTCTTACAGTAATGAAGATCAAAGCATACAACTGTAAGAAGACAGCAAGGTCAAGGCTCCTGCATCCAAAGCCTCCAAGAAAAATATGAAATGGTGATAGACTATGGAAGCGCTCAGAAAGGATTTTGAAAATCAAGTAAGAGAAGTAAAGGGAACATTGAAAAGAAAATGAGGGATGCAAGAAAACTATGAAAAACAAGTCAATAGATTGCTAAAAGAGACACTAAAAAGTATTGAAGAAAGTAATACCTTGAAAAATAGACTCAATCAAATGGCAAGAGAGGTCCACAGAAGAAGAAGAAGAAGAAGAAGAAGAAGAAGAAGAAGAAGAAGAAGAAGAAGAAGAAGAAGAAGAAGAAGAAGAAGAAGAAGAAGAAGAAGAAGAATGCCTTACAAAGTAGAATTAGTCAAATGGAAGATGGGATCCAAAAGTTCACTGAAGAAAATAACCCCTTTAAAGTAAAAACGGATCAAATGGAAGTCAATGACTTCATAAGAAATCAAGAAATTTTTAAGAAAATCAAAAGAATGAAAAACTATAAGAAAATGTGAAATATCTCATTAGAAAAACCACTGATGTAGAACATTTATACAGGAGAGATAATTTTAAAATTATTGGTTCACCTGGAAACCATGATTTAAAAAAACGAAGTAGACATTATCTTTCAAGAAATTTTCAAGGGAAACTGTCCTGATATTTTAGAAGAAGAGAGGAAAATGGAAATAATCCACTGAATACCTCCTAAAAGAGATCCCTAACGGAAAGCTCCTAGGCATATTGTAGTCATATTCCAGAGTTCTTAGGTCAAGTAGAAAATATTACAAGCAGCAAGAAAAAAACAATTCAAGTGTTGTGGGGGAAAAAATCAGGATAACGGAGGATGTAGTAGCTTCTACACTAAAGAATCAAAGGTTTGTTATATAATATTCTGGAGGTCAGAGATACTAGAATTAGAACCATGAATCAAGTACCCAGCAAAACTGAGTGTAATACTTCAGGGGAAAAACAGAATTTCAATGAAATAGGCAACTTCCAAGCATTCTTGTTGAAAAGACTAGAACTGAGTAGAAAAATCCACTTTCACACATAAGAGAAACATGGAAATGTTAACAGGAAATAGAAGCCATAAGTGAATCATTAAAGTTGAACTATTTACATTCTTTTAAAGAAAGATGACATTTGGAAATTCAGCATACATGGGTGGGAATATGTGCATGTAATGACTTTTTTACCTCTTTAATATATGGTTACATGATGAAGTATTGCATCGTCAATTTTCAATGCAATGCAGGAAAATCCCCCAAACTGTACAAAAAAATAGTAGATTTAGGGTGCATCATTTATATATGTGTTCATTTGTATGTGTATACATATATACATGTATATATGTATTTGTGTACATGTATGTATGAATATATGTGTATGTGTGTACATACATATGTATATCTATCAATGTATCTATCTATATATGCATATATTCTAAATTACTCAAATTGAAAAAAACATAAAAAAGTTTAAGAAGGACAAAATTTAGATAGACAAATGACTAATGATTACAAGTGCAAAAATATTGGAAGAAATAAAGAAGAAACCTACATTAAAATATTATTGACAGCAATTGGACTAGGTTTATATGAGGAATGAAAGGATCATTAAATGTGAGGAAAATAACCGGCCTGTTAGAACATATTATTAGCCTAAATTTTCCAAAAGCTGACATAATTATATCAATTGATTTTAGAAAGCTTTTGACAAATTACCTCACTCATTTTTATGAAAAGAAACCTTAAAAGTATAGAAACAAATGAAGTTTCCTTCAATGTGATAAACAATAACTACCGAAAAGTGAAAGCTAATATCTGTTTTCATGCAAAACAATAAAAGTTTTTCTAATTAAGTCAAAGATAAATTAAGCATATGCACTTCATTTTAATGGTTTTCTGTAGGTACGGAAATGTTAGTTATAACAGTAGGGTAAGAAAAGAAATTGAGGAAGTATATAGAGGAAAATACAATTTAAAATTTTTCAATATTAAAATATGTTATTGTTTGTAAAAAATAAAGATTTAATGAAAATTAAGCAAACAAATAACTTATGTTGGATAGACAATACCCCTACCCAAGTAAATCAAGCTTTCTGCATGTTGCTAAACCAAATTAAAAGGAAAAAAGAGAAAAATATATTCCCTTCACATAACTAAAAATAGATACAATATTCCAAGCATATCTCAGCCTTGACATATTTATAAAGATATGGCAATAAAACGTTTTTAACAAAAATCTAAAGATAATCACAAGCAGTTAAATTCAATACCATGTTTGTGTTTTCAACATAATAAAAGTGATGAGGTCATCTAAATGTAGCACCACAGCAATCAAGCCACCAATAGGTAACTTATGAAAATTGGACAAAATAATAAGAAAAAAATTATTTAGATGAATAAGAGAGGTCAAAAATATGAAGGGGAAAAATGAACAAAAGCAGGAATGAAAAGTCTAACATTAAAATATCTTAAATTATGAAGCAGTAATCGTGAAACTTATATGGTACTTGTTAAAGAATACAAAATTTGATCACTCCTGTAGACCAGGAAGGAAATACCCTGAAACAATTAATATAGTAGTGACTTTGAGAAATGAAAGTGGTCAAATGGTACTCAGAATTTATTTATATATCATTAGCACTTTGAGAAAAAAAAATTGTAAGAAAAGTCTAAAAATACATCGAAATTGAATGTCAGTAATTAACTATATCTTATCAAGAATAAAACAACTGGCTACAGTGTGGTTATTTTGAAATCAGATAGTTCACAGTAAGATCATCTATATGGAAGAGCAAAGGGAGAAATCAATAATATATGCAATCTTAACTTCTAGTGGTTGGTGGTTGTTGTTCTTCATTCTCAAAGAGGACGAAAATGGTATCACCAAGATAAAGTGGTTTTAATGTATATGACTGTGGCTCATCAGACCAATATGAACTGGCAATGCTCTACCACAGATTGGGCCCAGATAATCCGTGTTGAACCTTTGGGGGTGATTGCTCTAAATTTGCACATCCTACATTTGCTTTGATATTCTGTTTTGCTCATAGAGCATAGCACTTTTTCTGATGTGGGCATGCCATGCTGAGAGGTCCTGTACCAGTGTCTCTCATGTCCCACAATAAAATCCAAAATTCTTGAGAGAGACCTTTCAAGTATCCTTGTAGTGTTTCTTCTGACCACCATGCAATCTCCTGCCCCATGAGAGCTGTACATAAAAGTCTTTTAGGCAAGCATACATTTTGCATTTGAATAATGTGGCCAGCCCATCAGATTTGCACTCTCCAAAGCATAGCTTGAATGCTT
Source organism: Bettongia penicillata ogilbyi (assembly GCA_023548195.1). Lineage (NCBI taxonomy): Eukaryota > Metazoa > Chordata > Mammalia > Diprotodontia > Potoroidae > Bettongia > Bettongia penicillata. Next base: position 366,701 of record JAJHZJ010000086.1, on the reverse strand, counting down.
GGCAGTTTAGTTCGAGTAAGAATCTCAGTGACTGGTACTATATTCTGCCAGGTGATCTTCAAAATCTTCCTAAGACAGTTCAAATGGAAGAGATTCAGTTTCCTGATAAGGTGGTGGTAGATAGTCCATGTTTGGCAAGCATACAACAATGAGGTCAGCACCACGGTTCTGTAGAACTTCAAATTGGGAGTCAAATGCTTCTATTCTCCCAAACTTTTCTTCAGAGCCTTCCAAATGCAGAGTTAGCTCTGGCAATGCATGTATCAACCTCACTGCCAATGTGTACATCTCTGCAAAGTACACTACCAAGGTAAGTGAACTTATTCACAGCATCCAAAATTTCTCCATTTATTTTAGCTGCTGGTTCCACGTCAACTTCCAGAGTATATGAAGCAAATGAAGGACAAACTTACAACACCTCCAATCTGTCCAATATGAATTAACTGTAAAACTAAAAAATGAGAAAGGGACAAAAATAAACATTAACTCTATAAACATTTCTTATGAATCATTAATTTATATAAACATGTCACACTAAAAAGGCCAAAAATGTCCAAAAATTATTTCCATAATGAGGTAATTGTTTGTCCAGAAGAGAGTCAAGACAGAAATGTACATATTTACTGTACAGAATTATTTTTAGAGTATTACGGAGGATGGAGAATTGATAATCAGCCATGAAAAAAAAGCTAGATTTCACATTTCAAGAAATTATAAAGGAAAACTTCCCTGATATCTTAAGTCCAGTGGGTAAAATAGAAATAGACATAATTTTACCAATCACTTCCAGAGAGAGAGATCACAAACTGAAAGCTCTCAGAAATAAGGTAGCCAAATTCCAGAGCTCTCAGGTTAAGTATAAACTTTTGAAGATATCCAGAAAGAAATAATTCAAATATAATGGAGCCCCAGTCAGTCTGATACCAGTTTTAGCAGTTTCCACAGTAAAGAAACCCAGAGCTTAGAATCTGATAAAAATGGCTCAGAGTTTCAAACAAAAATCACCTACCCAGCAAAACAAAGTAGATGAAGAAGAAAGGGAAAAGGGAAAAAAAGGAAGGAGGCCTTACTTTGAAGGTAAGAGGGTCTTCCATCGATGAAAGTTTCTACAGGTGAGAGAAGATGAACACTTTACAATGGACTGGGCCTATGGATTTTAATGCCTGAAAAGTGCGTTTATCCTGGAAGTTGGGGGTGGAGTGGTGGTGGTTTGAAGTATCTGGTGTCAATACAACTGGTGCAGTAGGAGAGCATGGACCTAAAGAAGTGATTTCTGGCAATATATATAGGAAAAAAATGAAAAAGAAAAGGGTATAGATCAGTGGGTGGGTTGGGAAGCACCATATTTTGGGGCAGTGTTCTCTTCAACACTTTCAATAATTGACATAGGTCAGACAGTGAACAGGGAAATCTATATGGCAAGTGCTACAAGTCAGAAGCAGAAAGGACTGAGAATTCGAGAATGGCTACCTGGAAACTTTGATTATATGAAGAATACAGCAAGGAGACCAGATGATCATAGGTGATATTAATCAGAGAGTGAGGATCTAGAGGAAACACTGACATGACATTGGAAAGGGAAGTGATAAAAAATAAGAAATTAAACATATCTACATCCATTTTATAATAATATGCATTGTATTGTTATTTGTAGAAAAAACAATATATTTGGATTTTACCACTATTAATCAGACATCATGACCTTAGTAAACTTATGCACTAATGCTTTTTAAATTCTAAAGTTTTTTTTTTCCCTTCACACTTTTTCCATTCCCACATAAAATAAAAAGAAAAAAATACTGAGTATACAGAAAACTTCCCACACTAAAATATCTAAAATATGTGTCTTATTGAGAATATTTCACCTATTACCTCTGTATAAGAAGGTAGGCATAATTCTCCATCATCAGTCCTCTAGAATCATGTTGACAGTTATGTTGATCAGTTCATAAAGTCCTTTTTTCTCTTTCTTTTTGGGATATAATCACAGTAGTGGTATCACTAGGTCAAAGTGTATGCAAAACTGATCAACTTTGCCAAGCTACTAGACAGGGAAGGAAATGAGCACTGTTTGAGATTTACTGTCATCTGGCGTGGTGCAAGGAGTGAACAACAAGCTCAGTAAAGCATAGAAATCTAACTACTTTCATAGGGAGTGGGAGTGGAAATGGGAAAGAAAAGGGAAGAGAGACTAAATGGAAGGGAAGAAGTAATAAGGGAAAGGAGGAGTAAAATAGATAGGGACTGAAAGTAGGGAGAGAAGAGTGAGAGAGGCAGTGGTCAAAAATTAAAGTGGAGCCAAGATGGCGGAGTAGAAGGACTGATGTATACTAGCTCCGAAACCACAGCCCGTATATTTCCTGCAAGAAGAACTCCCCACAAATTCTGGAGCACTACAAAGCACGCAGAAACACAGTGGAAAAGATTTCCATTTCAGAGAACCCTGGAGAGCCATCCCCAGGGTCCATCATGCCCCAGAAAGTGGAGCTCACCCCTGTGGTGCCCTGGCCATGGCCCCAGAGGAGCAGATCCGAGCAAGCTTCAGGGACGGAATCTCTGTTGGCCAGCAAGGTCTCTCCGCCCACACGTGCCACAGGTCAGTGAGAGAGACATCTGGGCTGCCGAGAGGGAAGCGGGGTGTCTCCATGGCTCGGGCCCCTTCGGGAGGCAGCGGCAGAGGCAGAAGCAGAAGCAGTGGTAGAAGCAGCGGCAGAGGCCCGGGACTCACGGAGTAAAAAAGAGCTCCATTACCGAAGGTCTCTGCATAAACCCCCTGAGGGAACTGAGGCTGGGAGGTGGCCCTGGCCCCACCCAAGCACCAGAATATAAGCTCACATTGAATAGAAGCCATGCCTGCCACGCAAAGCCCATTTGAATCTCAGACCCCAAGCACTACCTGGGCAGATCTAGGCAGGGGTGGAGAGGAATCTCAGAAGTCAAGTAATTGGCTGGGAAAATACCCAGAAAAGGGAAGAAAAATAAGACTATAGAAAGTTACTTTGATGGGGTACAGATGTTCCCCCCTTTCAATTTTGATGACGAGGAACTATTCTTACCATGAGGGAAAGATGAGGAGGTCAGGGCCTCTGTATCCCAGACATCCCAAGAGGATGTCCAGTGGGCTCAGGCCATGGAAGGGCTCAAAAAGGATTTTGAAAATCAAGTTAGACAGGTGGAGGAAAAACTGGGAAGAGAAATGAGAGAGATGCAAGAAAAGCATGAAAAATGGGTCAATACCTTGGTAAAGGAGACCCAAAAAAATGCTGAGAAAATAACACCTTGAAAAATAGGCTAACTCAATTGGCAAAAGAGGTTCAAAAAGGCAATGAGGAGAAGAATGCTTTCAAAAGCAGAATTAGACAAATGGAAAAAGAGGTTCAAAAGTTCACTGAAGAAAATAGTTCTCTTAAAATTAGAATGGAACAGATGGAGTCTAATGACTTTCTGAGAAACCAAGAAATCACCAAACAAAACCAAAAGAATGAAAAAATGGAAAAGAATGTGAAATATCTCATGGGAAAAACAACTGACCTGGAAAATAGATCCAGGAGAGACAATTTAAAAATTATGGGACGACCTGAAAGTCATGATCAAAAGAAGAGCCTAGACATCATCTTCCATGAAATTATCAAGGAAAACTGCCCTGACATTCTACAACAAGCAGGCAAAATAAGTATTGAAAGAATCCATCGATCACCACCTGAAAGAGATCCAAAAAGAGAAACTCCTAGGAACACTGTGGCCAATTCCCAGAATTCCCAGGTCAAGGGGAAAATAATTCAAGCAGCTAGAAAGAAACAATTCCAGTATTGTGGAAATACAATCAGGATAAATCAAGATCTAACAACTTCTACATTAAGGGATGGAAGGGTGTGGAATAGGATATTCCAGAAGTTAAAGGAACTAGGACTCAAACCAAGAATCACCTACCCAGCAAAACTGAGTATAATACTTCAGGGGAAAAATTGATCTTTCAATGAAATAGAGAACTTTCAAGCATTCTTGATGAAAAAAACAGAGCTGAAAAGAAAATTTCACTTTCAAACGCTCTTAAAATTTTTCAGCATCTGGGTGGTTGGTTGTACCACACACACATACACACACACATACACACACATATGTGCACGCACACACACACATACACACATGCATGCACATACAGAGACAGAGAGCACAAAGTGAATTGAATAGGATGGGACCATATCCTAAAAGAAATTAAGGTAAATGGTGAGAGAGAAATGTAGTGGGAGGACAGAGGGTGAAATGGAATGGGGTAAATTATATCTCATTCAAGAGGCAAGTAGGAGACTTTTTAGTGGAGGGAAAAAGAGGACAGCTGAGAAAAAAGCATGAAGTTTACCCTCATCACATTCGACTAAAGGAAGGAATAAAATGCACACTCATTTTGGTATGAAAACCTATCTTACAATACAGGAAAGTGGGGGAGAAGGAGATAAGCAGGGTGGGGGGGCATGATGCAAGGGAGGGCAATGGAAGAAGGGAATAATTTGAAGTCAACACTTTTGAGGAGGGACAGGGTCAAAAGACAGAATAGAAACAATGGGGGTCAGAATAGGATGCAGGGAAATACAATTAGTCATATAGAACACGACTGTTATCGAAGTCATTTGCAAAACTACACAGATGTGGCCTATATCGAATTGCCTGCCTTCCCAAAGGGAACGGGTGGGGAGGGAGGGATGGGGAGAACTTGGAACTCAAAGTATCAGGAACAACTGTCAAGTATTGTTCTTGCTACTAGGAAATAAGAAATACAGTTAATGGGGAATAGAAAGTCATCTGGCCCTACAGGACAAAAGAGAAGATGGGATCAAGAGAAGGGAGGGAGGATAGAAGAGAGGACAGATTGGTGATAGGGAAAATTAGAATGCTGGTGTATTGGGGTGGGGAGAGGGGATAAATGGGGAGAAAATTTGGAACCCAAAATTTTGTGAAAATGAATGTAAAAAGTTTAATAAATAAATTTTTATTTAAAAAAAAAAGGCCTGCAAGTATTTGTTATGTATGACCATAATAACAAGAAAGAAATTTTAAAAAACACCAAAAAAATAAGGGATTTCAAATAGATCTATCTTGTCTCCGGAAGGCCAATGAAAATAGACATTTATTTCCTTTCAAGATATAGCAAAGGTAAACTGGAGATAATCAACAGAGGGAAGGCATTTTGCACTAAGGGGATTTGGGAAAAGGTGGAATCAAGGAAGCCAAAATGCAGAAATGAGAAAAGAGAGCATTCCAAGCATGAGGAACCCGTGGAAATGCACAGAGCTGAGAGATGGAGTATCTTACGTGAGAAACAGGAATGATGTCGAGTTCATCAATCACATAGTGTGGAGTGCCTGAAATCAGGATGACTCATCTTCATGAGTTCAAATCTAGACTCAGACACTTACTAGCTGCAGAATCCTGGGCAAGCCACTTAACCCTGTTTACCTCAGTTCCCTCATCTGTCAAATGAGCTGGAGAAGGAAATGGCAAATTGCTCCAGTATCTTTACCAAGACAACCCCAACTGGGGTCAGAAAGAACTGGACAAGACTGAAAAATGACAGACTGAATAAGGAGTGGGGCACATGAATACTGCAAAGGCAAGAGGAGGTCAGGTTTGGAAGACTTTGAACATCAGTCAGAGGATTGTATATTTTATCTTGGAAGTAACAGGAGCCACTGAAAAATCCATCATCCTGCAGCAAAGATGGTAATGAGGCCCTGTGACCTTGGCTAGATGGGTCATCAGAAAATACATAAGGTCACTTTATCATTCTTTATTAAAATTCTTACTTCCTCTTAAAAAAAGTTAAAACTCTGTTGTGGAGTGGAAGATTTATATCTCTCAATGCCTACATGAATAAAATAGAGAAAAAGGAAATCAATGAATTGGGCATGCAGCTGAAAAAGCTAGAAAAAGAACAAATTTAAAACTCCTAAGTAAATACCAAATTAGAAATACTGAAAACCAAAGGAGATATTAACGAAATTTAAAATAAGAAAATAATTAAACTAATAAAGAAAATTAAGAGTTGATTTTATGAGAAAAAACAATCACAGAAAAGGAAATTGAACAATCTGTTAATGAATCCCCTGAGAAAAAAATCTCCTGGATTGGATGGATTCACAAGTAAATTCTATCAAACAGTTAAAGAACAGCTAATTTCAATACTATGTAGAGTACTTGGGAAAATTGGGGAAGGAGTCCTCCCAAATTCTTTTTATGATGTAAATATGGTTTTGATACCTAAACCAAGAAGAGTCAAAACAGAGAAAGAAAATTACAGACCAATTTCTCTAATGAATATAGATGCAAAAATTTTAAATAAGATTTTAGCAAAAAGAATACAGCTGCTTATCATGAGAATAATATATTGTGATCAGGTATTATTTATACCAGGAATGCAGAGCTGGTTCAATATTAGGAAAACTATTGGTGTCATTGATCATATCAACAAGAAAACTAACAGAAACCATATGATTATCTCAATAGATGCAGAAAAATATTTTGACAAAATACAACACCCATTCCTACTGAAAACACTGGAAAACATAGCAATAAATGGAACTTTCCATAAAATAATAAGTAGTATCTACCCAAAACCTTCAGTAAGCATTATATGCAATGGAGATTAACTAAATGCATTTCCAATAAGATCAGGAGTGAAACGAAGATGTCTGTTATCACCACTGTTATTCAATATGGTATTAGAAATGCTAGCTGTACCAATAAGAGAAGAAAACAAAATTGAAGGAATTATAATAGGCAAATATCACAAAACATCAGAACACTAATAATGGAGAGAAACCCTATATATGTAATGAACGAGCCTTTGGTGACTGTTCAACTCTTGTTCAGCATCAGAGAATTCATACTGGAGAGAAACCCTATGAATGTAAAGAATGTGGAAAAGCCTTCCACCACAGTGCACATTTCAGAAACTATCAAAGAACTCATACTGGAGGAAAATCCTATAAGTGTATTCACTGTGGAAAATTCTTTGGTCATTATGCAACCTTTATTCAGCAAAAGAGAATTCATACTGGAGAGAAACCCTACAAATATAATGACTGTGGGAAAGTCTTTGGTGAGAATGCAAATCTCACAAAACATCAGACAATTCAAACTGGAAAGAAACCTTGTAAGTGTAATGAATGTGGGAAAGATTTCAGCTAGAGTAAAAACGTCATAATTCATCAGAAAATTCATACTGGAGGGAAACCTTATGAATGTAATGAATGTGGAAAAGCCTTCAGTGATAATTCAGTGTGCATTAGATATCCTATCATTCATACTTTAGAGAAATCCTATGAATGTAATGAATGTGGAAAGTTGTGGAATGTGGAAAAATCAGAGTTCACCACTTACTCAACATCAGAGAACTCATACTGAAGAGAAACCTTATAAATGTAAGGAGTGTGGAAAAGCTTTTAGGTATAGTTCAACTTTAATCAGACATCAAAGACACCATACAGGAGAGTAAAACACAAGGCTATAACGAAAGCAGGGAATTTTTGGTCATATTTTTTCTTCCTTTTGTTTTTGTTTTTGTTTTTAACAATGGTCAGTTGTTAGGAAGAAGAGACCACATAAGAAACAGCAAACCATGTAAGGTCAGGCAGCTGTTGCAGATTTTTTTTTCCTTTTATGACATGTAGGCCAGTATCACACACAGAGGCCTTTAATAAACCCTCATTGATTTAATAAAAAAAAAAATTTATACCATAAATAAATTAGGGAGCAAGGAATAGTGTATTTGTCAGATTTTTAGAGAATGGAGAAATTTATCAGTCAACAAGAGATAGAGAACATTGTGAAGTGCGAAAGATAAAAATTTTGATTACATTAAACTGAAAAGTTTTTGTATAATCAACCCAGGGCACCCAAGATTAGGAGGGAAGTAGAAAATTGGGAAAATTTTTTGCAACCAGTTTTTGTGATAAAAGCCTCATTTCTAAAATATATAGAGAACTGAGTCAAATGTAGAAGACTATAAGTCATTTCCAATTGATAAATACTCAAACAATATGAATGGGCAGTTTTCAGAGGAAGAAATTAAAAGTATCTATAGTCATATGAAACAATACTCTAAATCACTATAGATTGGAGAGATACAAATCAAAACAACTCTGACATATCACATCACACCTATCTGATGGACCAACATGACAAAACAGGAAGGTGATAAATGTTGGAGAAGATTCCGGAGAGCTGGAAAGTCAATTCATTGTTGGTGGAGATGTGAGCAGATTCAACCATTGTTGAGAGCAGTTTGGAACTATGCCCAAAGAGCTACAAAAATGTGCATACTCTTTGATCCAGCAATACTACCTCTGGGAATCTATTTCAAAGAGATCATAAAAATAGCAAAGAGTCCCACATGTAGTACAAAAATATTTATAGCAGTTCTCCTTGTGGTGGCCAAAAACTGGAAATCAAGGAGATGTCCATTAATAGAGGAATGACTGAATAAACTGTGGTATATGAATGAAATGGAATACTATTGTGCTATAAGAAATGAAGAGCAGGAAGACTTCAGAAAGGCCTGGAAAGACTTATTTGAGCTAACACTGAGTGAAAGGAGCAGAATCAGGAGAACTTTGTACACAGCAACAACCACTGTGTATGAGGAATTTTTCTGGTAGATTTAGTAATTCATTGAAATGCATGGACTTAAAAAATTTCCAGTGGAGTCTTGAAGCAAAATGCCTTCCACATCCAGAGAAACAATTGTGGAATGGGATCACAGATCGAAGCAGATCATTTTTTTTTTTTGTATTATGTTTTCTTTTGTTTTATGGATTATCCCATTCATGTTAATTCTTCTATGCAACATGCATTTAATAGGAATGTATATGCAGAACCTATATAAGATTGTGTGCTGTCTCAGGGAGGGAGTGAGGAGGAAGCAGAAAATGAGGGGAAGGGAGTGGAAAAAATAACTAAGATACATGGAAGTGCTTGTGGAACACCGAAAACAAATAAAGGAATTCAATTAAAAAATATATATATTTACTTTGATATTCTTTACCTTTAGTTCCTCCAGATGAAGTAATTTTTTCTAGTTCTTAAAAAAATGTGATATTCTGTTACTTTTCTTTTTCTGGCAATAAACAAGTTACATATTTGGGAAATATTGTTTGTAACAATATAATTTGTTTATTTTTTTCTTTTATGTTTAGGTTTTTTGAAAAAAAATATATGGTCAATTGAGTTTTCTTCTTTGTGTTTTAACAAAGTGATGTAGTGGTTTATCATATTCACATATACATATATATATATATACATATATATGTGTGTGTGTATATGTGTGCATACATATATGAATATTTATTTGAAACAGTGAGAGATAGAAAGAGATAGACCTGTAAATTTGCTGAATGTCTTAATTTTGAATGATTTCCTTTTTACTTGAATTTTCTAGTGTTTTCAAAGTTTACCATCATTTTATTTGTAAAATGAAATAATTATGATTATATATATATATGTATTTGTTCTCAACTTAATATTCTTACATTAATGTGGTAGTCAAAATTTTCACCATCTTATCAATTAGAAGTGATGACAATGGGCATCTTTTTCTTACCTTAATTTTATCAGAAAGGATTCAAATATAGTGCCATAACATATAAGGTTGGCTCAAAGTTTTAAACACATAGTACTTACCAAGTTAAGGAAATGTCATTTTATTCACATTTCCTAGTGGTTTAATATATGTGATTACTATATTTTTTCCAAAGCTTTGTTTCTGCATCTAATGATTAATTGCATAATTTTTAGTTATTCTTATTATTGAAGTCATTTATGTCTATAAATTTTTTTTTAATTTTGAACGCCTGTATTCTTCACATGAAAAAATGTAAAATTGGCTATAGAACTGAATATATTTTAAATCTCTTAGAAAATATAATTTTATTTTTTTCAACCAATATTACATTATAGCTCTATTTTTTTTCTATTTTCACATTCTCTGCATTAGATATCAAGACTATAACTCTATCACAGAAAGGATTAAAAATTTTTCTTTTACTCTTTTTATAAACATTTTGTGTAATATTGAAATTAATTATTCTTTGAAAATTTGATAGAATTTGTTTGAAAATTCGTCTGCTTCAACAGTTTCTTTTTCTTTGACAGTTAAATTATAGCTTGTTCAATTTTCTTTCCAGAGAGAGATATGCTTAAACTTTCTATTTCTTGTTCTCTCTTGGTTGTTTTTTATATTTTTCCAAACACTCTCTTATTTGATTTCATTTCTTTTTCTTTTTAGTATATATTTGAGTTTCATTTATACACATATATGCACATATATGTGTATATATATATATATTTTTATACTTATATTAACTTTAAAACATTTTTCATAAATTTTACTTGCATTTATAATTTATTTATCTCCCTATTTTGATCATTAAAAGTTTTAGACATTCATTTTCCATGAATAATTAACCTTAATAAAACTTTGGAATGCTCTCTCACTATTGTCATTATTTTTAATGAAGTTATCAATTGTTTCAGTGATTTGTACTTTGAAACACCAGTTCTTTAGAAATGAGTAATTTAGTCTCCTTTTATTAAACACAGTTTTTATTATGCTATGGTGAGGAAATTATTGTGTTTAATATAACTATTTTTTTATATTTATGAGGTATTTATATCTTAATATATGATCAATTTTTATGAAAGTACTATGCACAGCTGTATAGTATGCATGTATTTTTGGGGAGGGAATTTCAGGAAATGATTGGGAGATTTTTTTTTCTCTTTTCAGTTTCTGTCTTATTCTAATGTATTTCAGTGTTTTGTTTTGTTTGTTTTTTGGATGATTTCCTTATATATTATATTCAGGCTTTGTTTTTATTTTAATTTATTAATTGAAGAAGAGGGTCATTGATTTAATTTGACTACATATTTATAAAATAATTTCTTCTTGACATGTTTTTAGGTTAGTTTTTTTATATCAGGTGTCTTACATTTTCTTTTATTTCTTTGGTATTTACTTTATTTTAATGCCTCGTGGCTTCATGAAAAACTTTTTTATATTAATTTTCACAGTCTGCAATTTAAATAATGTTTTTGCAACACCTGTGCTAAGCTCTTAATTTTCTTTCCAAGTCTCTCTCTGTAACTTTAATCTAATTTGCAATTTTTTCCTTTAATCACTGTTATTTAATTTATAAAATTATTTTAATTCTTAAAATAGTTTTGCTTCATTTCCTCATTGTAATTGACACCATGCCCAGCTGTATTCTTTGAAGTTTTGCTTATAGTGTTCTGCCTTTGGGTTTTTGGTATCCCTGCCATCATAATAACACTTTAGTAATTTCTATTTACTCATTACTTTCACCTATACTTTTTGTTTTAGGATTTTTTATTAGGGGTAGACCCTCTGAACTTCTGGAGGGTCTTGTATGTGGTATTGTATGTTCCTTGGCTATTTTCACTGGAGTTCTGCCAATTAATTTTCTTGGTATTCCATGCTGTTCTCCTCAAGAACCACAAAGTCAGTTCAGGAAAGAAAGAGCTACAATATTTTATATTTTAGCCAATCTTATGTGGTCTGATGTGCCTTCCTGATTAAATTTTGGGATAGAGAAAAGAAAAAAAGTAATATAATCATGCAGATTCTTTAGATTGCTTCTTAATAGGGAATAGCTGAAGAAATTGTGATATATAAATGAAATAGCATATTATTATGCTATCAAAATGATTCCCAAACGTGAATTTTAAAGAATCTTTGGTAATATGAAGCTATGAAGAGTGAAGTAAGTAGGCCAAGGAGAGCAACGTGTAAAAGCAAAGGAATATTGTAAAGAAAAACAACTTTGAAAGATTTGAGAACTCTGATCAACGCCATACCAGACGTAGCACTAAGAAACCTATGATAAACTATATTAACTATGTTCCCACAAAGAGATGATGGACAGAAGGTGCAAAGACATCATTACTATATAAGTTTTATTAAGTGTCTACTATGTGCCAGGCATTTTGCTAAGCACTAAGGAAACAAAAAGAGACAAAAGACAACCTCTACCATTAAGTTGGAGACAATCTAATAGGAGAGAAAAAAAAGAAAGCAAAAACATGCAAATACATCGTATAAAGGATACATACACTGTTGTTTGTCCTTTGTTTTTTTAAGAGGATAAATAACATCATGAGATGTCTTGACTGGTGTATAAATTGTATTTAAGTGAGGCAAAAGTGCACAAAGTCATAAGCTTCACTCTCTTCCTGAGTCAATTAGGGCAATTAACATGGTAGACAGAATTTTTAGCATCACAGTTAAGAGAAGGAATAACAATGGGCATCTTTTTTTACCCTGATTTTTATCAGAAATGCCTCTACTATATTCCTACTACAATGACAAAAGTGAAGATGATTGCCCAGAATTCAGTGGATGACCTTGGAATCTTTCGTGCCTGACCCAGGTTCTAAGTGTTCCACAGAGCCTGCTTCAGCCACATGTATGGACATTGGAACAAATCAGTCTCATTTACCCATTCTGCCATGAAAAGCCTTCACATAATTGGGGTAGACACCCCCTAACTCACAGATGGGCTTGGAGTCTATTGGTTACCTTCAATTTGGTTAAACCCATCTACCTAGATCTTTTACTAAGGTATGGCGTCTGCACATGCTTCAGCTTCTTGAAGCTACAGGTGAAAATTGGGTGAACCAAATGGAGACCAAAATGTGAACGAGCAACCCTGAAAAAGGAAACACTCATACGAGAGCTGCTAGCCTTGAACATACCATTTATCCCTATAGCATAAATAGGAAGTAATTAAGAGAAGGAAATTGCTACAATTAAGAAGGATTAGGAAAGGCTTTTTTTTTTATAGTAGCTTGTCTTTTATTTGGGACATAATATAAGCCAGGGTCAGAAGGCAGAGATACAAGGAGATCACTCTAAGAAAAGGGGATAGAGAAAATATCTAGATTAGAAAGATGGAGTGTCTTGTTCATTGAATAGCAAGGAGAGCACTCAGTGTTTCTGGATCAGAGAGTACATTGTGGGGACTAAAGTGTGAAAAGATTGGAAATGCAAGGAAGGGAGCAGAGCCAAGACAGCAGAGTAGAAAGAAAAAGCTGCTCTAGCTCCCCCGACATAGACCATAAAATACCTGTAAAAAACGACCCTAGGGGGCGGAGCCAATATGGCGGAGTGAGAGCAACAACTCACCCAAGCTCTCAGACAAACTCCTCCAGGTACCTCTGAAAGGAGAATCTGACCAAATTTTGGAGGAGCGGAATCAAGTGGGAGACAGATTGTGATGGATTCGGAGCTCAGGTTGGACTGGGAGGTCCACGGGAAGGCTCTGTTCTGCGGGGGAGAGCCTACAGCACACAGCGCCGCATGGCCAGCACAGCGGAGCAGAAGAGACCCAAGAAACCAGAGTGGTGGGTGGAACCAGAGGAGCAGCACCAAGGGCAGGAGACAAGCCCACTGAGTCAGTGAGAGCCACCCAGCGCCAGATATCAGCGCAGCAGCTCCTGACACCTTCAGCCAGAAGAGCAAACTTCGGTAAGTCACCTACTTGAACTTCCGGGAGCCAGTATGGCGGAGTGATCAGTAAATGTTCTCTCCTCCCCCCTTGATGACTGTGAAAGAACCATAAATTATTTCCCCAAAAAATGCCACATCAGTAGAAACAGCAGAAGGAGACCAATAGTCTCATAACACCTGAGAGGAGGAAAATAGCTAAGGGGGATTCCTCCTATGGTGGCAGAGGCAAACTGGAAGGACACAGAGCCCAGGGCAGAGAAAATTCACACTAGGAACCAGGCAAGACTCATTGCCAGGAGAGGAGCCCCAGAAGGGGTGGGAACATGTATTAGCATCTAGGCATGCCTCAGCTGTCCAGGGGAATTAGAAACACAACAGGCAGCTGGGATTACCAGCTCCTGAGTTTGCCTTTGCCCCAGTTCAGGTGAGGAGATCTCCTGAGACCAGACCATTTCTCCCCCACACTTAACAAGTTAACCCAAGGCTGATCTAGGAAACACCAAAGACGTGCTTTTAGCTTTTTCACACATCAGCTCAGCAAAAAGTTCTCTAGCTTTGGACTGAAAGAACCAGAAGCCTCAACACTCAGTCAACATCATGAACAGGAAAAAGTAGAGGGCCGAAAGAACCATAGAATCTTTCTATGAGGATAAGGAACAAAACACAAACACCAAAGAGGTCAGAGCTGAGACTATACTTCCATCTGAAACTTCAGAAGGGACTATGAACTACTTGCAAGCACAAGCAGCTCTCCTGGAACAGCTGAAGAGGAAATGGAAGATAAACTGGCCAATGATCTTAAAATTATTAAGAAAGAATTCACTGATGAGAACATCTCTTTGAAAAGGAAAATTGAACAAATGGAAAAAGAAGTTCAAAAATTAACTGGAGAAAATAACTTCCTAAAAGGGCAAATGGAAAAGGAAGTACAAAAATTAACTGGAGAAAATAGCTTCTTAAAAGGAAAAATTGGGCAGATGGAAAAGGAGATACAAAAGTTAACGGAAGAAAACAATTTGATAAAGATTAGAATTGGGCAAGTAGAAACTAATGACTCAATGAGACAGCAAGAATCAGTCAAACAAAATCTAAAGAATGAAAAGATAGAAGAAAATGTAAAATATCTAATTGGAAAAACAACTGACCTGGAAAATAGATGCAGAAGAGAAAACTTAAGAATTATTGGCCTGCCAGAAACCCAGGATGGAGAAAAGAGCCTGGACAATATCTTCCATTAAATCATCAAGGAAAACTGCCCAGAAGTACTAGATTCAGAAGGTAAAATTGTCATCGGAAGAATCCAACGTTCCCCTCCAGAAAGGGATCCCAAACTCAAAACCCCAAGAAATATAGTTGCCAAATTCCAGAGCTATCAAGTGAAGGAGAAAATATTACAAGCAGCCAGAAAGAAGGAATTTAAATGTCAAGGAGATACAGTCAGGATTACACAGGACCTTGCAGCTTCCACATTAAAAGATCAAAAGAATTGGAACCAAATATTCTGCAAGGCAAAGGGGTTGGGACTACAACCAAGGATCAACTAGCCAGCAAAGTTCAGCATAGCATTTCAGGCAAGGAGAAAGTCATTCAACGAAGTAAGGGATGTCCACAGTTTCCTGACCAAAATGCCAGAACTTAATAGACAATTCGATCTTCAAATGCAGGTCTCAAGAGAATCATAAAAAGGTAAACGGGAGGGTGGGGGATGGGAGAAACAACTTGTTTCTCAGGTAGGACAAATTGTTTATCTCCCTATGAGGGTAGATGATACCTGTTAATCTTGAGATCTCTGCAGCTATTAAGAAATATAAAAGGGATATGCATAGGGGGAACGGGTATAATGTAAATGCTAATCATGATAAAAATATTATTTAAGTATGAAAAGGGATTGTAATAGGAGGTGTGAAAAGAAGGAAGCAGAAAATGGCAAAATACATCACAAGAAGAAGTACAAAATCATAGTAGAGGGAAAGAGGGGAGGGAGATGATCATTGTGTGAGAGGTACTCTCATCGGATTTGTTTAAAGGACAGTACAATAAACTTAAGTAGATAATCCTAACTAGCTCTATAAGCAGTAGGAGAGGAAGGAGGAAGAAAGGGAAGGCAGGCTAAAAGGGAGGGAAGAAGCAATAAGAGCAAAGGGGAGTAAAAGTGAGGGGGGCTAAAAGAAGGAGGGGAAGGTGGCAGGAGGGGATGGTGAAAAGTGAATACTATTGAGGAGGGGAAGGGAGACAGCAGAGCTAAAAGCCCAAATGGTGGGAAAGAAGATGGAGGGAGATACGCAGATTGTAATCATAACTGTGAATATGAATGGAATGAATTCACCCATAAAACGAAGACGGATAGCAGAATGGATTAAAAGCCATAATCCAACAATATGCTGCTTACAAGAAACACATTTGAAACGGGGGAATACACATGGGATAAAGGTCAAAGGATGGAGCAGAATATATTGTGCTTCAGCTGACGTAAGAAAGGCAGGAGTAGCAATCCTAATCTCAGACAAAGCAAAAGCAAAAATAGATCTAACCAAAAGGGAAAAGGCTGGAAACCATGTCCTGCTAAAACACACCATAGACAATGAAGCAATACCATTACTATACATGTATGCTCCAAGCAATCTAGCATCCAGATTCTTAGAGGAGAGGTTGGGGGAGTTGAAGGAAGAAACTGACAGCAAAAATATACTAGTGGGGGACCTCAACCTCCCTCTTTCTGAACTTGATAAATCTAACCTCAAAATAAACAAGAAAGAGGTTGAGGAGGTAAATAAAACTCTAGATAAGGTAGATATGAGAGATCTTTGGAGAAAATTGAATGGGAATAGAAAGGAATATACCTTTTTCTCAGCAGTACATGGAACATGTACAAAAATTGATCATGTACGAGGACGTAAAAATCTCACAATCCAGTGCAGAAAGGCAGAGATAATCAGTGCATCCTTCTCAGATCATAATGCAATAAAAATTATATGTAATAAAAGTCCATGGAAAGATAAAGCAAAAATCAATTGGAAACTAAATAATCTAATCGTAAAGAAGGAATGGGTTAAAGAAGAAATCATAGAAACAATCAACAACTTCATTCAAGAGAATGACAATAATGAGACAACCTACCAAATCTTATGGTATACTGCAAAAACAGTTCTTAGGGGAAGTTTTATATCTATGAATGCCTGCATAAATAAAATAGAGAAGGAGGAGATCAATGACTTGGGTATGCAGCTGAAAAAGCTAGAAAAAGAACAAATTGAAAATCCCCAACAAAATACCAAATTAGAAATACTGAAAACCAAAGGAGAGATTAATAAAATTGAAATTAAGAAAACTATTGAATCAATAAATTCATTTGATTTAAAAAGTCAATTCGATTAAAAAAAGAAACAAGAAAATCAAATTACTAATATTAAAAATGAAAGGGGTGAACTCACCTCGAATGAGGAGGAAATTAAAACAATAATTAGAAATTACTTTGCCCAACTTTATGCCCACAAATTCGATAATCTAAACGAGATGGATAAATATTTTAAAAAATACAAATTGCCCAGATTAACAGAAGAGGAAGTCGAATACTTAAACAACCTCATCTCAGAAAAAGATATTGAACAAGCCATCAATGAACTCCCTAGGAAAACATCTCCAGGACCAGATGGATTCATAAGTGAATTCTATCAAACCTTTAAAGAACAGTTAATTCCAATACTATATAGAGTATTTTTGAAATTGAGGAAGAAGGAGTCCTCCCAAATTCTTTCTATGATACAAATATGGTTTTGATACCCAAACCAGGGAGAGGCAAAACAAAGAAAGAAAATTATAGACCAATTTCTCTAATGAATATAGATGCAAAAATTTTCAACAAGATTTTAGCAAAACGAATACAGCATCTTATCAAGAGAATAATACATTATGATCAGATAGGTTTCATACCAGGAATGCAGGGCTGGTTCAATATTAGGAAAACTATTAGCATTATTCATCATATCAACAACAAAACTAACAAAAACCACATGATTATCTCAATAGATGCAGAAATAGCTTTCGACAAAATACAACACCAATTCCTATTAAAACGCTGGAGAACATAGGAATAAAGGGAACTTTCCATAAAATAATAAGCAGTATCTATCTAAAACCTTCAGCAAGCATTATATGCAATGGACATAAGCTAGATGCATTTCCAGTAAGGTCAGAGGTGAAACAAGGATGCCCATTATCACCACTATTATTCAATATGGTACTAGAAATATTAGCGGTAGCAATTAGACAAGATAAAGAAATTGAAGGAATGAAAATAGCCGAAGAAGAAACTAAGCTATCACTCTTTGCAGATGATATGATGATATACTTAGAGAATCCCGGAGATTCAAGTAAAAAACTACTTGAAATAATAAACAACTTTTCAAGTTTGCGGGTTACAAAATAAACTAGCACAAATCTTCTGCATTCCTATATGTTAGCAACAAAGTCCAACAGCAAGAGATAGAAAGAGAAATCCCATTTAAAGCTAGAGTAGACACTATAAAATACTTAGGAGTTTACCTGCCAAAACAAACCCAGGGATCATATGAACAAATTTACAAGACACTTTTTGCACAAATAAAGTCAGACTTAAGCAAGTGGAAAACCATCAGTTGTTCATGGGTAGGCCGAGGTAATATAATAAAAATAACAACTCTACCTAAATTAATTTACTTATTTAATGCCATACCAATTAAACTATCAGATAATTATTTTATGGAGCTGGATAAAATAATATCAAAATTTATTTGGAAAAACAAAAGGTCCAGAATTTCAAAGGGACTAATGAAAAGAAATGCTTGGGAAAGTGGCCTAGCGCTACCAGACCTCAAATTGCATTATAAAGCAGCAATTATCAAAAGCACTTGGTATCGGCTAAGAAACAGAGGGGTAGCCAAATGGAATAAACTTGGCACTCAAGACACAGTAGGCAAGGAATATAGCAACCTTCTGTCTGATAAACCCAAAGATCCCAGCTTCTGGGATAAGAACTCACTGTTCGACAAAAATTGCTGGGAAAACTGGTTAACTGTGGGGCAGAAAATATGTTTAGACCCATGCCTGACACCCTACATAAGAATAAAGTCCAAATGGGTACATGATTTAGGTATAAAGATTGATACCATGAATAAACTGGAGTAGCAAGGAATAGTGTATTTATCAGATCTATGGTGAGGGGAAGAATTTTTTTTCTAAAGAAATGATAGAAAGCGTTATGAAATGCAAGATGGATAATTTTGATTACTTTAAACTGAAAAGTTTTTGCAAAACCAAACTCAATGCATCCCAAATTCGGAGGGATGTAGTAAATTGGGAAAAATTTTTTACAGCTAAACTCAGGGATAAAGGCCTCATTTCTAGAATATATATATAGAACTGACTCAAATATATAGCCATACAAGTCATTCCCCAATTGATAAATGGTCAAAGGATATGAACAGGCAATTTTCAGGGGAAGAAATTAAAGATATCTATAATCATATGAAAAAGTTCTCTAAATCACTATTGATTAGAGAGATGCAAATCAAAACAACTCTGAGGTACCACATCACACCTATGAGATTGGCAAACATGACAGAACAAGAAAATGATAAATGCTGGAGAGGATGTGGGAGAGTTGGAACACTAATTCATTGTTGGTGGAGGTGTGAGATCATCCAATCCTTCTGGAGAACGGTTTGGAACTATGCCCAAAGGGCTACAAAAATGGGCATACCCTTTGACCCAGCAATATCACTACTAGGACTGTATCCCCAAGAGATTATAAAAATGGAAAAGGGTCCCACATGTACAAAAATATTTATAGCAGCACTCTTTCTGGTAGCCAAGAACTGAAAGTCAAGGAGATGCCCATCACTTGGTGAATGGCTGAATAAATTATGGTATATGAATGTAATGGAGTACTATTGCTCCATAAGAAATGATTAACAAGAAGACTTCAGGGAGGCCTGGAAGGATTTATATGATCTGATGCTGAGTGAAAGGAGCAGAACCAGGAGAACTTTGTGCACAGCAACGACTACAGTGTGTGAGAATTTTTTTCTGGTAGACTTGGCACTTTGTAATAACACAAGAACTTTTTTTTTTATTTATTTATTTAGCTTTTTACATTCATTTTCACAAATTTTTGGGTTCCAAATTTTCTCCCCTTTTCTCCCCTCCCCCCACCCCAGTACCCCAAGCAATCTAATTTTCCCTATCTCCAATCTGTCCTCTCTTCTGTCATCCCTCCCTTCCCTTGCCTCTATCTTCTCTTTTCTCCTGTAGGGCCAGATGACTTTCTATTCCTCATTAACTGTATGTCTTCTTTCCTAGTTGCAACAACAATACTAAACAATTGTTCCTAAAACTTTGAGTTCCGAATTCTCCCCATCCCTCCCTCCCCACCCATTCCCTTTGGTACGGCAGGCAATTCATTATAGGCCATATCTGTGTAGCTTTGCAAATGACCTTCCTGATATTTGTGTTGTGTAAGACTAACTGAATTGCCATCCCTCCTAACCTGCCCCTCATTGTTTCTCTTCTGTCCTTTGATCCTGTCCCTCCCCAAGTGTTGACTTTCAATTACTCCCTCCTCCCTTTGCCCTCCCTTCCATCATCCCCCCCCCCAATATCTCCTTCTCCCCCGCTTTCTTATACTGTAAGATAGGTTTTCATACCAAAATGAGTGTGCATTTCACTCCTTCGTTTAGTCAAATGTGATGAGGGTAAACTTTTGTTTGTTTGTTTGTTTGTTTGTTTTTTTTCCTCAGCTCTCCTCTTTTTCCCTCCACTAAAAACATCTCCTACTTGCCTCTTAAATGACATATAGTTACCCCCTTCCATTTCCCCCTCTTTCCTCTCACTACATTTCTCTCTCACCATTTACCTTAATTTCTTTTAAGGTATGGTCCCATCCTATTTAGTTCAATCTGTGCTCTCTGTCTCTGAATGTGAATGCATGTGTGTATGTGTGTGCATGCGTGTACATGTGTATGTGTGGTCTCACCAACCACCCAGATACTGAAAAGTTTTAAGAGTTAGAAATATTGTCCTTCCTTGTATGAATGCAAACAGTTCATTTCTGGTAAGTCCCTTAATACTTCTCCTTGCTGTTTACTTTTGCATGCTTCCTCTCATTCTTGTGTTTGAAAGTCAAATTTTCTTTTCAGCTCTGGTCTTTTCATTAAGAATGATTGAAAGTCCTCTGTTTCATTGAAAGACCATATTTTCCCTTGAAGTATTATACTCAGTTTAGCTGGGTAGTTGATTCTTGGTTTCAGTCCTAGTTCCTTTGCCTTCTGGAATATCCTATTCCATGCCCTTCGATCCCTTAATGTAGAAGCTGCTAGATCTTGGGTTATCCTGATTGTATTTCCACAGTACTGGAATTGTTTCTTTCTAGCTGCTTGCAAGATTTTTTCCTTGAGCTGGGAGTTCTGGAATTTGGCCACAATGTTCCTAGGAGTTTCTCTTTTTGGATCTCTTTCAGGTGGTGATCGATGGATTCTTTCAATACTTATTTTGCCCTCTGGTCCTAGAATGTCAGGGCAGTTTTCCTTGATAATTTCATGCAAGACGATGTCTAGGCTCTTTTTTTGATCATGGCTTTCGGGTAGTCCCATAATTTTTAAGTTGTCTCTCCTTGATCTATTTTCCAGGTCAGTTGTTTTTCCCATGAGATATTTCACATTCTCTTCCATTTTATCGTTCTTTTGGTTTTGTTTGGTGATTTCTTGGTTTCTCATAAAGTCATTAGACTCCATCTGTTCCATTCTAATTTTGAGAGAACTATTAAATTCAGTGAGCTTTTGAGCCTCTTTTTCCATTTGGCTCATTCTGCTTTTGAATGCATTCTTCTCCTCATTGGCTTTTTGAACCTCTTTTGCCAATTGAGTGAGCCTATTTTTCAAGGTGTTAATTTCCTCAGCATTTTTCTGGGTCTCCTTTACCAAGATATTGACCTTTTTTTCATACTCTTCTTGCATCTTTGTCATTTCTCTTCCCAGTCTTTCCTCCACCTGTCTAACTTGCTTTTCAAAATCCTTTTTAAGCTCTTCCAAAGCCTGAGCCCACCCAACACCCCCCTGGGGTGTCTGGGGTACTGAGGCCCCGCCCTCCACATCTTTTCCTGATGGGAAAAATACGTTCTCGTCCTCCCCATCAGATCCGAAGGTTGGGATCATTTGCATTTGTTGGAAAAAACTCTCTAAAGTCTTATTTTTCTTCCCCTTTCTAGGCATTTTCCCAGCCAGTTACTTGACTTCTGAGATTCCTTTCCACCCCCGCCTGGATCCGCCCAGCTAGTGCTTGGCCTCTGAGATTCAAATGCGCTTTCCCGCGGCAAGCTTTAGTTCTGGCGCAGGGGTGGGGGCAGGGCCG
The DNA here is from genome assembly GCA_023548195.1 of Bettongia penicillata ogilbyi. Taxonomy (NCBI): domain Eukaryota; kingdom Metazoa; phylum Chordata; class Mammalia; order Diprotodontia; family Potoroidae; genus Bettongia; species Bettongia penicillata. The sequence continues at coordinate 344,800 of JAJHZJ010000086.1, read as the reverse complement.
CCTCCTAAGCTTGGGCCCTCAGGGGCTTTCCGCAGAGACTTTCAGGAACGGAGCGGGTGGGGGCGGGGTGGGGGGCCCCGCCTGCTGTGCTCAGCTCCCTTGGGGGTTTTATTCAGAGACGTTCAGCAGTAGAGCAGGGTGGGGGCAGGGCCGTCTCCCCTGCTCGGCTCCCTCAGGTTGGAAAGACCTTCAGTATTGAAGATCCTACCTGCTGCTGGGGGATTCCTGAGTCCCGGGCCGCTGCCGCCTCAGCCGCCCGCCCACGCCTCTGCCTCCGCCGCTTCCTGCCCCCATCTCTGCCGCCGCCACTTCCTCCCGAGGGGGCCTGAGTCACGGAGGCACTCCGCTCCCCTCCCCTATCGCAGCTTTCTTTCTTACTGACCTGTAGCTTCTGTGGGCGGAGGGACTTTCCCGGCTGCCGGAGCTTCCCCCGGAGCTTTCCTCTCAGAAGTCTGCTCAGGTCAGCTTCTCTGGGTCGCGGCCAGGGGTGGGGGTGGGGTCCACTTTCCAGGCTGCGATGGACCCCGGGGACGGCTCTCCAGGGTTCAGTGGAACGGAAATCTCTTCCCCTATGTTTATGCACCCCCTGCAGAGATTCAGAATTTATGGGGATCTCCTTTTACCTCAATTCCATGGGTTGTGGGCTCGGAGCTCGTAAATGTGTGTCCTTCTACTCCGCCATCTTGGCTCCGCCCCCATAACACAAGAACTTAATGGAAAAAAAAAAATCCGAATGATGGTTTTCTAAGGCAAAATGCCTTCCACACAGAGAAAAAAAGATGGAAGTCATTTGCAGAATGTGGCAGATCATGTTGTGTGTGTAGGTTTCAGTGTATAACGTTTTGATTTGTTATATGAGTTTTTCCATTTATTTTAGTGCGACTACATAGCACAGCTATAGTGAAAACGTGCTCAATAGGAAAGTATATGTAGAACCTATAGAAAATTGTATGCTGTTGCAGGGAGGGAGTGGGGCAGTGGGGGGAAGGTGGGGGGGGGGAATTAAAATCTTTATTTTTTAAGGAAGTGACTGTAGAACAATAAAAGAAAAAAAAATAAAATGAAAAAATAAAAAGGACCCTCCCTAAACAAATTTTAGAACAGCAGAAGCTACAAAACAACAGAGTGAAAGGGAGTTCTAGCTCAAGACAACCTTGAAATTCAACAGGAAAGGTCTATCACATGGACCAAAAGCTGAGCAGAGCTGTCATAGCGCAGCCCAGTCCTGGCCGCATAGTGGCACAGACAGGTCTGGAGGAGCATTCAGGATGTCACTGGCAGCAGCTACAAGTTCCAGATTACTCAACTCATAAATTCCAAAGGTAGTTTCAGAGGTCAATGAGAAAGCTTTTTCAACTGTGTGAGAAGGGAATAAGGTCTGATGCTGGTGGCATGGGAGTAGCAGCAGTTGCAGCAGCACAGTGCCCATTTTAGGAACCCTCAGCCTAAACACCCTGAGGAAATCATACAGTTCATCTGGATCTTAGCCCTGAGTGGGGTCCCTGGGGTGAGGAGGAGCACTGGTGTGGTAGAGCTGGAGATGGTTGTGGAAAGGGAACTGTGCTCCAAGATCCTGGGCAGAGAAGTTGGTAATTGCTTCCAGAACAGAGCACAGGCCGGGAGAGGAGTAAATCCTCTGCTTTGATAGTGCCACCTTGGAGGAAGAGAATTTAAAGGTCCCTCGATTACACCCCCTATCTGACAAAGGAATCAAAAGTCAAGTAACAGGCTGAGAAAATGCCTTAGGAAGGGGAAAAAATCAAAACTATAGAAGTTTACTTTCTTGGTGAACAGGTATTTTCTTCCGTCCTTGTGGATGAGGAAGAAGAACGCATACCATCACAAGACGACATAAAAATCTGGGCTTCTACATCCAAAACCTCGAAAATAAATCTCACACCATGGAAGAGCTCAAAAATATTTTGAAAATCAAGTAAGAGAGGTGGAGGAAAACTGGCAAGAGAAATGAGAGCAATGCAAGAAAACCATAAAAAAAAAAAAAAAAAAAACAAGTCAACAGCTTACTAAAGGATATCCAAAAAAATTCTGAGGAAAATAAGACCTCTAAAAAAAGACTAACCAATTGACAAAAGAGGTTCAAAAAACTAATGAGGATAACAATGCTTTAAAAAGCAGAATTAAGCAAATGGAAAAGGAGGTTGAAAAGCTCACTGAAGAAAAGAGTTTTTTTTTTTTTCTTTTTTAAATTAGAATGGAGCACTTGGAGGTCAATGACTTTATAAGAAACCAAGAAATTGAAAAACAAAACTCAAAGAATGAAACAACTGAAGACAATGGGAAATACCTCCTTGGACAAACAAGTGACCTGGAAAATAGATCCAAGAGAGACAACTTAAAAATCATGGGGCTACCTGCAAGCCATGATGAAAAAAAGAGCCTACATGTCATCTTTCATGAAATCATCAAGGAAAACTGCCTGATATTCTAGAATAAAAGGATAAAATAATTACTTAAGAAATACACCAATCTTCTAAAAGTGACCCCAAGAGAAAAACTCTTAGGAATATTGGAGCCAAATTCCAGAGTTCTCAGGTCAAAGAGAAAATATTGCAGGCAGCCAAAAAGAAACAATTTGTAGTATTGTGTAAGTACAATCAGGATAACACAAGATCATGAATAAGATCTTCTAGAAGTCAAAAGAAGTATGATTAAAATCAAGAATCAACTACCCAGCAAAACTAAGCATAATTCTGCAGAGGAAAATGTTTACTCAATGCAATAGGTCCCTTTCAATGGTTTTTTTCATGAGAAGACAAAAACTGAATAGAAAATTTGACTTTCAAACACAAGAATCAAGAGAAGCAAGAAAAAGTAAACAGGAAAGAGAAATCATAAAGGATTTACCGAAGTGGAACTGTTGCTATCCCTACATGGAAAGATACTAACTGTAACTCTTGAGACTTTTCTCAATATTTGGGTAGGTGGAAGGATTATATACATACAGGAAGAGGGGACAGGGTGAGTTGAATAGGAAGGGATGATATCTAAAATTATAAAATTAAGGGAAGAAAGAGGAATATATTGAGAGGAGAAAGGGAGAAATGGAATAAGGCAAATTATCGCTCATAACAGAATCAAGGAAAAGCTTTTTAAAAGAAGGGGAACAAAAGTGAGGTGAGAGGGAAAAGTGATGCTTACTCTCATCAAATTTTACTTAAGAACGAAATACATGTACAGTCAATTTGACATGAATATCTAATTTACACTACAGGAAATTAGGGGAGAAGGGGATGACTTGGATGGGGATATAATAGAAGGGAGGGAAAAGGGGAGGAAGGAGTAATTAGAAGTAAACACTTTGGAGGAAGGACAAGGTCAAAAGAGGTAATAGAACAAATGGGGGGAGCAGGATAGGATGGAGTAAAATATACTTAGTCTTATACAACATGACTATTTTGGAAATCTTTTGCAAAACTAGACATATATCAGAGTGGAGCACAGACCAGCACAGGCACCAAGTGGAATGCAGTCCAGAACAGCAGCCCAGAGTGGGCTGTGCTGCACTAAGGACAGGACTGGAGTGAACGTCAAGGTGCCACACCACCACCAGCAGCTATGGGTCACAGATTCCTCAACTCACAAACACCAAAGACAGCTTCAAAAATTAGTGAGAAAGCTCTTTCACGTGAGTGAGAAGGGAACATAGTGAGCTAGCCCAAGCCCCAGGGAGCAGAAGATTTCATTGTTCGAGACCTGATGTAAAGCCCCATGTGGATCTCAGCCCTGAGCAGGGGCCCTGGGGTAAGGGGGATTGCCAGCTGGCATGGTGGAGCTAGTGAAGGCTCTGGAGAGTAAATCCTGCTCACAGACCAGAGTGCAGGCCAGGAGAGAAATAAACTCCTCCCCCTTGATTGTGTCACCTTGGAGGAACTGAGAACTTATAGGTCCTCAGAGTATACCCACCTCTGAACAAAGAACTCAAAAGTCAAGTAACTGGCTGAGAAAATGCCCAAAAAAGAGAAAAAGAATAAGATAATAGAAGGTTGCATTCTCGGTGAGCAGATATTCTCTTCCATTCTTTTGAATGAGGAGAAACAATTTAGGTCTTCAGAGGAAGACCTAAAACCAAGTCTTCTGCATCCAAAATCTCAAAAATAATGTGCAATGGCATCAGGCCAAAGAGCTCAAAGAAGATTTTGAAAATTAAATAAGGGAAGTGAAGGAAAAAATTGGGAAAGGAAATGAGAGCAATGCAATAAAATCATGAAAAGCAAGTCAACATCTTGCTAAAGGAGACCCCAAAAATACTGAGGAAATTAACAATCTTTAAAAATAGACTAACTCAAATGGCAAAATAAGCCCAAAAAGTGAGGGAGAAGAATGGTTTAGAGAGCAGAATAACACAAATGGAAAAGGAGGTTCAAAAGTTCACTGAAGAAAATAGTCCTTTGGTAGGGGAGGAGCCAAGATGGTGGAGAAGAAAGACTCATGTATGCAAGCTCCAAATCCACAGCCTGGAAATTTCCTGTTAAAAGAACTTCCAAAAATTCTGGAGCACTGCAAGCCACACAGAAACACAGTGGAAGAAATTTCCGTTCCAGAGAACCCTGGAAAGTCATCCCGGTGTCTGTTGCGCTCCGGCCAGTGGAGCCCACACCTGCATTGCCCTGGCCATGTGGCCCCAGAGGAGCGGATCCGAGCAGGCTTCAGGGATGGAACCTCCGGCATCCACGAGGGTCCCTCCAACCACAGGTGCTACAGGTCAGTGAGAGAGACTTCTGGGCTGGCCGAGAGGGGAGCAGGATGTCTCCGTGACTCAGGTCCCATAAGGAGGCAGTGGCGGAGGGAGCAGCAGAGGCAGCGGCAGTGGCCCGGGACTCCCTCAGCAGGTAGAAGCTCAAGGCCATTACCAAAGGTCTCTGGATAAACACCCTGAGGAAACAGCCTGGGAGGCGGCTCTTCCCCCAACCAAGCACCAGAATTTAAGCTCACATTGAATAGCCGCCATGCCCTGCCACGGAAAGCCCTGAGGCTGGGAAGCAGCATTTGAATCTCAGACCCCAAGCACTGGCTGGGCAGATCTAGGCGGGGGTGGAGAGGAATCTCAGAAGTCAAGTAACTGGCTGGGAAAATGCCCAGAAAAAGGAAGCCAAATAAGACCAGAGAGAGTTACTTTCTTGGGGAAAAGATGTTCCTTCCTCCTTTCATTTCTGATGAGGAAGTACAATGCTTCCCATCAGGGAAAAACGTGGAGGTCAGGGCCTCTCTATCACAGGCATCTGAGGTGGATATGTGGTGGGCTCAGGCCATGGAAGAGCTCACAAAGGATTTTAAAAATCAAGTTAGAGAGGTGGAGGAAAAACTGGGAAGAGAAATGAGAGTGATGCAAGAAAAGCATGAAAAATGGGTCAATACCTTGGTAAAGGATACCCAAAAAAATACTGAAGATAATAACACCTTGAAAAATAGGCTAACTCAATTGGTAAAAGAGGTTCAAAAAGCCAATGAGGAGAAGAATGCTTTCAAAAGCAAAATTAGCCAAATGGAAAAAGAGGTTCAAAAGCTCATTGAAGAAAAGAGTTCTCTCAAGATTAGAATGGAACACATGGAGCCTAATGACTTTCTGAGAAGCCAAGAAATCACAAAACAAAACCAAAAGAATGAAAAAATGGAAGAGAATGTGAAATATCTCATGGGAAAAACAACTGACCTGGAAAATAGATCCAGGAGCGACAATTTAAAAATTATGGCACTACCTGAAAGCCATGATCAAAAAAAGAGCCTAGACATCATATTTCATGAAATTATCAAGGAAAACTGCCCTGAGATTCTAGAACCAGAGGGCAAGAGAAGTATTGAAGGAATCTATGGATCACCGCCTGAAAGAGATCCAAAAAGCGAAACTCCTAGGAACATTGTGGCCAAATTCCAGAATTCCCAGGTCAAGGAGAAAATAATTCAAGCAGCTAGAAAGAAACAATTCCAGTATTGTGGAAATACAATTAATATAACTCAAGATCCAGTAGCTTCTACATTAAGGGATCGAAGGGCATGGAATAGGATATTCCAGAAGTCAAAGGAACTAGGACTCAAGCCAAGAATCACCTACCCAGCAAAACTGAGTATAATACTTCAGGGGAAAACATGGTCTTTCAGTGAAATAGAGGACTTTCAAGCATTCTTGATGAAAAGACCAGAGCTGAAAAGAAAATTTGACTTTCAAACACAAGAATGAGAAGAAGCATGAAAAAGTAAACAGCAAAGGGAAGTCATAAGGGACTTACCAAAGGTGAACTGTTTAATTCCTACATGGAAAGACGATATTTGTAACTCTTAAAACTTTTCAGTACCTGGGTAGTTGGTGGGACCATATACAGACATACACACGCACACACGCACACATGTATATGCATGTACACACGCACACATACTCACATGCATGCACACACAGAGACAGAGAGCACAGAGTAAATTGAATAGGATGGGACCATATCTTAAAACAAAATAAGGTAAACGGTGAGACAAAAATGTAGTGGGAGGAGAGAGGGTGAAATGGAATGGGGTAAATTACATTTCATTCAAGAAACAAGCAGGAGACTTTTTAGTGGAGGGAAAAAGAGGAGATCTGAGAAAAAAACATGAAGTTTACCCTCATCACATTCGACTAAAGGAAGGAGTAAAATGCACACTCATTTTGGTATGAAAACCTATCTTACAGTACAGGAAAGTGGGGGAGAAGGAGATAAGCAGGGAGGGAGGGATTTTGGAAGGGAGGACAATGGGAGGAGGGAGCAATTTGAAGTCAACACTCAGGGAGGGACAGGATCAAAAGACAGAATAGAAAAAATGAGGGGCAGGATAGGATGGAGGGATATACAGTTAGTCTTACACAAAACGACTGTTATCGAAGTCATTTGCAAAACTACACAGATATGGCCCATATTGTATTTCCTGCCTTCCCGATGGGAATGGGTGGGGAGGGAGGGATGGCGAGAATTTGGAACTCAGACTTTTAGGAACAACTGTTGAGTATTGTTTTTGCTACTAGGAAATAAGAAATACAGTTAATGAGGAATAGAAAGTCATCTGACCCTACAAGACAAAAGAGAAGATGGGGACAAGAGAAGGGAGGGAGGATAGAAGAGCGGGCAGATTGGTGATACGGGAAATTAGAATGCTTGGTGCATTGGGGTGGGGGAAGAAGATAAATGGGGAGAAAATTTGGAACCCAACATTTTGTGAAAATGAATGTAAAAAGTTAAATAAATAAATTTATATTAAAATAAAAGAAAATAGTCCTTTGAAAGTTAGAATGGAGCAGATGGAGGTCAAAGACTTTATGAGAAACCAAGAAATTACAAAATAAAACCAAAAGAGTGAAAAAATAGAAGACATTGTAAAATATGTCATTGGAAAAACAACTGACCTGGGAAACAGATCCAGGAGAGACAATTTAAAAATTATGAGACTATCTGAAAGTCATAAAAACAAACAAACGAACAAAAAACACCCCTAGACATCATCTTTCATGAAATCACCAAGGACAATCTCATTGATATTCTGAAACCAGAGGGTAAAATAAATATTGAAAGAATTCACTGACCATCTCCTCAAAGAAATCCTAAAGGAAAAACTCCTAGGAATATTTTAGCCAAATTCCAGATTTCCCAGGTCAAGGACACAATACTACAAGCAACCAGAAAGAAATAATTGGAGTATTGTGGAAATACAAACAAGACAAGACAGGATCTGGCAATTTCCCCATCAAGAGATAGAAGGACTTGGAATAGGATATTCCAGAAGTTAAAGGAACTGGGATTAAAACCAAGAATCACCTATCCAGCAAAACTGAATATAATATTTCACGGGCAAAAAAACAAAATGCCATTCAATGAAATGGAGGACTTGTAAGCATTCTTGATGAAAGACCCAGAGGTGAATAGAAAATTTGACTTTCAAACACAAGAATCAAGAGAAATATAAAGAGGTAAACAGGAAAGAGAAATCATAAGGGAGTTACTAAAGTGCAACTATTTACATCCCTATATGGAAAGATAATAGTTGTAACTCTTGAAACGTTTCTCAGTGTTTGGGCAGTTCAAGGCATTTTACACACACACACACACACACACACATACATACACAGAGAGGGCACAGAGTGAGTTGCATAACAAGTGATGATATCTAAATAAACAAAAGTAAGGGGTGAGAGAAATATATTGGGAGGAGAAAGGGAGAAATGAAATAGGTAAAATTATCTTTCCTAACAAAGGTAAAAAAAAGCTTTTTACAATGGAGAGGAAAAAGATAACATGAGAGGGGAAAATTGAAGCTTATTCTCATCACATTTGGCTTAAGAATTAAATAACATGCACACTCATTTTGGTATGGAAATCTGTCTTACACTACAGAAAAGTAGGGGAGAATGGGGTGTGGGGTGTGGGGGGTTGATAGAAGGGAGGGCAGATGAGAGGAGAGGGTAAATTTGAAGTAAACACTTTTAGGGAGGGATAAGGTCAAAAGAGAGAATAATATAAATTCGGGAGCAGGATAGGATGGAGGGAAATATCGGTATTCTTTCAGAACATGATTATTATGGAAGTCTTTAGCACAACTATACATATGCATGCTATAGGGAGGAAGGTAGAGAAGCTGGAACTCAAAGATTTAGGAACAAATGTTGAGGATATGTTTTTGCATTTAACTGGAAAATAAGAAATACAGGTAATGAGGTATAGAAATCTATCTTACCCTACAAGAAAAGAAAGAAGATAGGGATAAGGAAAGGGAAAGGTGGGATAGAAAGGAGTGTAGATTGGAGGAAGAAGTAATCAGAAGGCATGGTGTTTTGGAGTTGGGGGAGGGGAGAGATGGGAAGAAAATTTGGAACTCAAAATTTTGTTGGAATGGATGTTGAAAACTAAAAATAAATAAATACATTTGGAAAAAGAAGACTACACATATATAGCCTTTGCTGAATTGCTTACCTTCTCAGTGGGGAGGGGTGGGAAGGAGGAAGGGAAAGAACTTGAAACTCAAAGGTTTAGGAATGAATGTGAGAATAGTTCTGGCATACAACTGGGAAATAAAAAATACAGATAAGGGAGTATAGAAATCTGTCATGCCCTAAAAGAAAAGAGAGAATATGGAGATAAGGGGAGGGAGGGGTATGATAGAAGGGAGGGCAGAATGGGGGAAACGGTAATCAGAATGCACAGAGTTTTGGGGTGGGGGAGGAGAGAGATGGGGACAAAATTTGGAGCTCAAAGTTTTGTGGAAATGAATGTTGAAAACTAAAAATAAATAAACTTAAAATGAGAAAAGAAATTATATGGGTTCATCAGCTAAATTTTGGAATGAAACAATTTTTCCTAGATAATTAGAATCTATCATTCTGGCCAATACATGTATTGCTCAAGCTGCTAATCATGATTTAAGTAATATCTGTCCAAAGTGATTCTTAGGGATTCTCATATATATTCTAGTAGAGATTGCTATTATTTTTTTTCCTATCCAGCCAATGTAAATCATATACTGCTGAACCAGATGTCCCTGGATACAATGCTAGGTCATCTGGCCTCACAGTCCAATACTCAGCATTTGGTATATTTTGTGTTTGTTATTGTAATAGAAGGGAGAGCAGAATATCAAGCAGAGGATTTTGTCTTTGATCTTGAAGGAAAGTGGGAGCCATTAGAATTTTCAGAGTAGGAAGAGTGACGTGGTCAGAATTTACACTTAGGAAAATCACTTTAGTGGCTAATGAGAACATAGATTGGAATAGGAAAGAGTCAAGGAAGGTAGACACATCAGCAAGTTCCTGTAATAATTCAAGCATGACACAATGAGACCCTATATCAGAATGATGGTAGCATCAGAAGAGAGAAGGGAGTATATATGGGAAATATTGCAAGATGAAATCAACAGACTTTGCCAATATACTGTATGAGAAAGCGAGTAGTTCACAATCATATCTAGATTGTAAGTGAGAAGGAGTGAAAAGATGATGTTATTCTCTAAAATATTAAGGAAGGTAGGAGTTGAGCAGGGTTAGGGGAAAGGATGAAGAATTCATTTTGTGGCATGTTGAGCTTAAGATATATATATATGACATCCAATTTGAAATGTCTGAAAGGCAGTTGGAGATGTGACATTAGAGATAACCATAGACTTAAGCAAGGATAAGGATAGGAAGATTCATTTTGGAACATAGACACTATGTCCATTTTTACTTTTATTATTTGTTATGAGGTTTTTATATTATTGTCTTCCTTTTTAAATTAGGGAGAAGAATGGAAATGGTATTAACAACAGTAATGCAAAAAATGGTCATTGTCACATTTTTTTAATGTACATAAAAGAACAAAAGGAGCAAAAGGAAGTGTTGAAAGATGGACAGAAATATAATATAGTTTTAAGACAATATATGGTATTTATTATGTAATAAAAACAAGGAGGATAAAATGGAGATTGATCTTTTCATATAAAAATCTTTTGAGTTCCACGTGTGAGAAAATGCTCCTTTCTTTAATGCTTACATTTAGAATTAAAAAGAAAAATTAGTGCAATACAAAAGTGATTCTTAAAAAATTAGTAAGGATGCTACATGTGGAAATTTACTATGAATCATTAATAACAAGAATGCAAATTGAAATAACTTTGAACTATTTTCCCATTCAAATATTTATGAATATAAGAAAAATGACAATAGGCAGTATGGAGGGCCTGAAGGAATACAGGCACACTAATACTCAATTACAATTGTTAATGGTTCAGCTATCTTGGAAAATTCTTTGAAATAGTATATTTTTAAGTGACTAAAATGGTCATACCATTTTACCCAGAGTTTTCTCTGTTAGGAATACAACATAAAAAAAAAATATAAAGTAAGGTCATATATATAATAGCATTTTTTCAGGGAGGCTAATAAAAAAACTGGAAAAGAAAGAGTGGCGGTATGATGTAATGAATAGAGATTGGGAAGGCCTGGGTACAAATCTTGCCTCTGGCACAAACTGGCCATGTAACTCTGAGCAAGTAACATATCTTTTCTTTAGGCGACTTTCTACGACTATAAATGTCATAGCAATTTCTGTCCTAAATTGGAATTAGGAGTTTCCTCCTCAGGGAATTCCCCATATCTCTAAAATTGCAGGTCTTGTCATTATCCCTGCAAAACTGAGAACAAAGGTGGCCAATATGTAGAGACTGGCTAAACAAATATTGGCATATGAGAGTAATGGAACATTATGGTGTCATAAAATTTAAATATATAGAATTCAGAGAGATGGTAAGACATTTATGAACTTATGCAGAATGAAGTAAGCAGAGTCATAAAATATTTATGCAGAATCATTACAACAATAAAATGGAAAGAAGGAAAAAATGGCATTAAACATTGTGTAATTATAATGACCAAACTTGGCTCTGGGGTAGAGAAGATAAAATAAACCTCCTCCTTACTATTAGATAGAATATTATGGGCAAGGAAGATTACATATGATATCAGCTACAGTTAACATGTTGGATGGTTTTGATAAACATTTTCTCTTTTAAACAATTACCCCTCTCCAAAGGAAGGCCTTATGAAAAGAAAAAGAAGAATTTGGAAATAAAAGCAATATAAAGGAATTATCAACTATAATTTGGTGTAATTAAATGTAATATTAATGTAATTAAATTAAATATTAATATAATTAATGCAATTTAAAATTGTCAACAATTTTTTTTAAAATTATATACCTTTATGTAATCTGTAGAAGAAAGGACTGGATTGAAGTTTCTTTTCTCAGAAATCACCTTACCAGTGAAATTTTGGAGTGGTGTGTCATGCTTGCAGAAACCTTAATTGGAGGGAATGTCCAGTAGGTGGGATGTGATGCAATTACCATAGGAAATTTGATATGTACATTTTACAAAGTAAATTGTATACAATCCTTAATAGCTTAAAACTGCTTAATAGCTTAAAACTTTTGTAACACCTTGCATTAAAGTGTTCATGTCTATTAATGCTTAATTTCCTAACAAAACAAAATAAAACAAAAGTAGTAGATTAGTTTAGATCACTTGAAAAATCCTTTGTAAGTCTAAATCTTTTATCGTACAAACTACACAAAAGAGAATACAAAATGGATTAGTTCAAGCTCCTTTCTCCTACTAGGGGAAAATAAAGAAAAACCAAGTTGCCATTCCCCTCTTATAGGTGGATTAATATGTTGGTCAAAGATATATAGATCTAGAGTTGGAGGGAACCTCAAAGGAAAATTCATTCATTTTATATACAAAGAATTTAAGGTGAGGGGAAGTTAAAAGATTTATTAAAAAATATATGAGAATTAATTATTAAAAGCAGCATTGCAATTTACAACTTTTTCTTCTATAACCAGTGACTGGACATAGGCTAATTCCAAGTTCTCCTTATAATCCAGACAATTTTGTCAATTCCCAATTTTATTTTGAGAACCGATAGACCTTTAGTTTATCTTTATAGAAATCTATAAAACATTTCTCTTTATATTTTCTCGAATTTCTAACAATTCACCTCAAATAACCAAATCACAAGCAATTTCAAAACATGAGAAGAAGGGTACCTGTGTATTCAGGAAGATCTGGGTTTAACATCTGTCTGATATAGCAAAGTCCACGGGAGAATTTCTTAAACAATCAATCCCCCTTAACATAGTAAAACTACAAAATTACAAACCAATTGTCCTTTTGTATTGTTAAAGGGAAATAAACCCAGGAATTCTCAATGTCATTGTTTTGCATAGAGGAGAAAGTTAATGCAATTGGCAAGTGACTACCTCTCTGGATCCTACCATATTTTTCACACATTCTTTAGAAATAAACTAGGTGCTGATATGAGTATTCCAGGATACCCAGGGTTTAGGTAAGATTTACACAGATAAGGAAAGATAGAACTTACATATTTTTATGTCAACTGAAAAATTAAAAACAATTGCCACAGGGAGGGGGAATGGATTCTTTATGCTCATCAAATGGCCTTGATAATTTTCTATACTTTTATTCAGTGGAGTCTTAACATTTTATACCACTATCACTATGGTTAGGGTAACACAGTTTAGTAGTATTTGTTATTTCCACTGTGCGACTGAATTTATTATTTTGGAAAATATTTTCAGAGTTTTCATAAATGTATTCCATGAAATTCAATAAGCAATAAGAAATAATTTGTGATTGGTTAATGCAAGTTAGACACTCCCTGTGGAAGAGTTTTCGACACAGCATGGCAGTTTGGAAGTTTAAACTCCACCTGAGAAGTAATTGAGTTTTTGGAAACTTCCAGACTTGGAGGTGGCCTGTGGAGGCAGACCACTTTTTTGAATCAAGAGAATGAGAGAGTGAACCCATAAGAATGGCTACACTCACCCCTTACCTCCTTCTGGCTATTGATGAGGTAACAATCATGTGAACTTCAAAAGATCCGAAGATCTGGATTTCTCATCAATATGTTTAGTCAGTTCTCCAGAACCACTGTGGCTAATGAAGGTGTCTCTATAGGGACCTGCGAGACACATTGAGAAAAGTCAGCTTTAAGACTATAGAAAGGCATTAAACCTGAGAGTCCAGTAAAGAGTCAGATCTAAGTGAAACTTCATGTTGTCATTACTTGTTGTCATTCAGTCTTTTCAGTTGTATCTGACTCTTCATTACTCAATTTGGAGTTTTCTTGGCAAAGAAACTGGAGTGGCTTGCCATTTCTTTCTCCAGCTCATGTTAGAGATGAGGAACTGAGGTAAGCAGAGTTGCATGATTTGTCCAGGCTCACATAGCTAGTAAGTGTCTAAGGCCAGATTTGATCTCAGGAAGATGAATTTTCCTGTCTCCAGGCCTGGCACCCTATACACCTACTTCACCAGCTAGACTTCCAAGTGGAGTTTCATGAGGGCTCACTAAAGGTAGAAGAGGACTTCTGGTAGAAAGTAGTTACAAATTTATTCATTTGTTATGTGTACTCTCAATGTTAGAATCCGTTCTCCTCAGGAACTTTGTTTAAAGGAAAACTGAATCCTTGGTTTTGGGTGACACTTTGAACCAATTATTTTTACTATAAAATATTAGTAAGGGAAATTTCTAAAAAAATAATTCTAAATGACTGATAATTAAATAATATACTATACAAAGACTCATGAGTGACAATATGTGAAAACTCAATATCTCATCATTATTCTTTGAATCCTAGAGTTGGGAATAAGGACTGCCTCCTGAGGCTTCATTCCTCCTCTTTTCAGTTGAGATTGCTGTTCTTTGTCCTTAATTATAGAAGAGGATCAATGACATCTTGAGGATGGTGTGTTGACTTGAAAATGAATTGGATTTGAGTCAGGCAGAGCCGTGCAAAGTCATCAGTCTCCCTCTCTCCTTGAATCATCAAAGTCCAGTGGCAAGGCATATAGGTCAGGACAATTGGCAATGATGCCAGAATAAGTGGGAGACCTTGGACTTTTGAAGTTAAGATCTTTCCCAGACTTCAGTTTGTCTGATTCAGTACCCATTCAGTAACTGAAGGGTAGGTAAGAATTGAGAAAAAAGATAGTCCAGTTTACCTTCACAAAAAGAATCAATTTGGGAGGGAAAAATGCTCAGATTTTTTGGCCATGTAAGGAACAATTAATATTGGTACTCAACCTGAATCATCAAAATGTAAGCAAAGAACAAGTGAGTCTTGAGCTGGGACCCAATCTGTCAGTAAATGAGAATCAGTGATTTAGGTTTAAAGACATAACCAGGAGGCAGAGCCAAGATGGCAGACTAGAAAGACACACTTACGCAGGGTTCCCCCCACAGCCCATAAAATAGCTGTAAAGAGGGACTCTCAACAAATTTTGGAGCAGCAGAAGGGGAGAACAACAGAGTGGAGGAGATTCCCAACCCACGGTGACCTGGAAGGCCAAGATATGTTGGTTACACCAGAAGTGGGAGTCAAATGCTGAGCCCAGCCCAGCCTTGGTCACAGAGTGAAGAGACATTGGGAGGATGACATCTCGGGGCAGAATCTCCTGTCGCAGTCGCAGGTCCTCAGATCCCTCAGCCCATGGGCACCAAAGGTCAGTGCTGGAGTTTTATCAAGGGGCCAGGAAGGGAGAAGGGCCTTCCCATAGCTCGGGCAGTAGGCAACCTCCACAGAGCCAGCACAGAAGCCCATACAGAAGCTCCATTGTTGGAGCAAAAAATAAACCCTAGAGGCATTGAAGAGCTGAGTTTTATCTCACCCCTGGGTGGAGGCCCTGGCCAAGCTGGTCTTTCTCTCCAACTGAATGGTGGCCTTGCCCATTCAGCTTATCTGAAAATTAGCCCCAAGTGCTGACTTTGTGGAACTGGAGGCCAAGTGGAGAGGTATCTGCTAAGATTCTGGGCACAAAAATCCCTCTCTGCATCCAGACAATCTGGATTGTAAAAACCCCTGGGGGCACTAAGGGAGCTGGTCTTGTCTTACACTGAATGGTGGTCCTGCCCCCACAGCTAGACTTAATACAATCCCCCAGACATACCTTGGCAGAACTGGAGGTCAGGTGCTTGTGGAGAGGAAACTCTGCTAAGATTTTGGGCACAAAACGCCTTTCCTGTGCCCAGACCAGTACATGCTTGATTGTGCCACCTTGGAGGAACTGATATCTTACAGGTCCCCAGAGTATGCCCTACTCTTCACAAAGGACCCAAGCGTCAAGTAACTGATTGGGAAAATGCCCAAAAAAGGGGAAAAAATAGTCCATAGAAGATTACTTTCTTGGTGAACAGATTTTTCCTCCTTTCCTTTCAGATGAGGAAGAACAATGCTTACCATCAAGGAAAGACATAGAAGTCAAGGCTTCTGTATCCCAAACATCCCAAAAAAATATTCAATGGGGTCAGACCATGGAAGAGCTCAAAAAGGATTTTGAAAATCAAGTTAGACAGGTGGAGGAAAAACTGGGAAGAGAAATGAGAGAGATGCAAGAAAAGCATGAAAAACGGATCAACTCCTTGCTAAAGGAGACCCAAAAAAATGCTGAAGAAAATAATACCTTCAAAAATAAGCTAATTCAATTGGTAAAAGACGTTCAAAAAGCCAATGAGGAGAAGAATGCTTTCAAAAGCAGAATTAGCCAAATGGAAAAGGAAGTCCAAAAGCTCACTGAAGAAAATATTTCTTTAAAAATTAGAATGGAACAGATGGAGGCTAATGACTTTATGAGAAACCAAGAAATCACAAAACAAAACCAAAAGAATGAAAAAATAGAAGAGAATGTGAAATATCTCATTGGAAAAACAACTGACCTGGAAAATAGATCAAGGAGAGAAAATTTAAAATTTATGTGACTACCTGAAAGCCAGGATCAAAAAAAGAGCCTAGACATTGTCTTTCATGAGTTTATCAAGGAAAACTGCCCTGGGATTCTAGAACCAGAGGGCAAAGTAAATATTGAAAGAATCCACCGATCGCCACCTGAAAGAGATCCAAAAAGAGAAACTCCTAGGAACATTGTGGCCAAATTCCAGAGTTCACTTGTCAAGGAGAAAATATTGCAAGCAGCTAGAAAGAAACAATTCCAGTATTGTGGAAATACAATCAGGATAACTCAAGATCTAGCAGCTTCTACAATAATGGACAGAAGGGCGTGGATTATGATATTCCAGAAGTCAAAGGAACTAGGACTCAAACCCAAAATCACCTACCCAGCAAAACTGAGTATAATACTTCAGGGGAAAAAATAGTCTCTCAATGAAATAGAGGACTTTCAAACATTCTTGACGAAAAGACCAGAGGTGAAAAGAAAATTTGACATTCAAACACAAGAATGAGAAGAAGCATGAAAAAGTAAACAGCAAAGGGAATTCATAAGGGACTTACCAAAGGTGAACTGTTTACATTCCTACGTGGAAAGACAATATTTGTAACTCTTGAAACTTTTCAGTAACTGAGTAGTTGCTGGGATTAGACAAACACACACACACACACACACACACACAGAGAGAGAGAGAGAGAGAGAGAGAGAGAGAGAGAGAAGGATAACACAGAGTGAATTGAATAGGATAGGATCATATCTTTATGAAAATGAAATTAAGTGGTGAGAAAGAAATATATTGGGAGGAGAAAGGGAGAAATGGAATGGTGTAAATTATCTCTCATAAAAGAGACAAGCAAAAGACTTTTCAGTGGAGGAAAAAAGAGGGGAGGTGAGAGAAAAACATAAAGCTTGCTTTCATCACATTCGACTAAAGGAAGAAATAATATGCACACTCATTTTGGTATGAAAACCTATCTTACAATACAGGAAAATGGGTGAGAAGGGGATAAGCCATGTGGTGGGGATGATGAAAAGGGGGGCAGTGGGAGGAGGGAGCAATATGAAGTCAATACGCTTGGGGAGGGACTGGATCCAAAGAGAGAACAGAAGCAATGGGGGCCAGGTTAGGATGGAGGGAAATATAGTTAGTCCTACACAACACGACTATTATGGAAGTCATTTGCAAAACTACACAGACATGGCCTATATTGAATTGCTTGCTTCGCAAAGGGAATGGGTGGGGAGGGAGGGATGAAGATAAGTTGGAAGCCAAAGTTGTAGGAACAACTGTCAAGTATTGTTCTTACTACTAGGAAATGGAAAATACAGGTAATGGGGTATAGAAAGTTTTCTGGCCCTACAGGACAAAAGAGAAGATTGGGACAAGGGAAGGGAGGGATTATAGAAGAGAGGGCAGAAGAGAGGCAATTAGAATACTTGGCGTTTTAGGGTGGGGGAGGGGGAGAAATGGGGAGAAAATTTGGAAGCCAAAATTTTGTGAAAATGAATGTTAAAAGTTAAATAAATAATTTTTTAAAAAAAAGACATAACCAAGTAGTTTCATTTGAATCCTAGTGGGCCTGATCAAAACCTATTTTCCAGAACCATATTTCACAAAATCATAAGTATGAACCATATGAGACAAAAGAGGTAATTGTTCCAGTTTTTGGGAAACAAAACAAAAGATGACAGAAGAAATAAGTAGGGAAGAAAACAATCTATCCTCCCAAATACAAGATACCTTGTAAAGTATAAGCTACCAAAATTTATATTTTTTCAGATAGAGTAATCAATGTAAACTGAGGTAGACAGAAATTAAGTGATCTTACCCATGATCACACAGCCTACTGAATGTCTGAGGCCGAATTTGAACTGAAGTCTTCTTGTCTCTAGACCCAGGGATCTGTGCCACCTTGATGCCTCTAGCAACTAGGGGAAGAAAGTTTCTTCATTAGCACATTACCTATACAAATTAATTTATCAGTACAGTCCATGTATAGTCATATAACTTCCACAAATATATTTTTTTCTTAAATGGGGAAAGGAAATTGAAATTCATTTTATTTTGTTTGTTGGATTAATCTAGAAACCATGATTATGTGACTGCTGCTTATTCTCCTATTTATTCTGGAGGTCCTAACTTGCTTGAGTGGGTGTGTTTTTCATGTCCTGCCTACATCTTTCTCTTTTCCTTTCTCCCTCAGTGAAAAACAGCAGGCTATCAGCATCAACAACCTTCTTTTGTCCCTGTGGCATTGACATGTCTTCTTCCGCTAGAATTTCTGCTTACCCTTAATAAACATGAGAATATAAGAATTAAGAGCCAATGGTGGCAGGAATGTTAATAATAAATAGATAAGGTGAGGTAGAGGAAGTTAGGATTTCTGAATTCTATTTCTAGGTTTGTCATTGACTTACTGTGTGATTGCAGTAAATGAGCTCCTGCAAATGGCTCTGAAAATGCATCGTCATCATCATTCATACTTTTCAATATTTCACATGCCTTTTGTGCTATGTTAGGCACCATACAAACTGAACTAAATGGGAGTTCTCAGACTGACCACTTAAATATTTTTTCTTATACATCAGAACGGATTCCCCCCCCCCCCCAAGAGATCTCCCTATTCTCATAGCTCTTCACATATTTATACACTGTGATAGGTGACATGGTAATATATAGAAAACATTTAGAAATGGATAGGGCAGATATCTGACCATTATCTCTAGTGTGAGAAGGAAATCATAAAGCATAAAATATGAAATCTAAGGTATAGAAAAAGCCTGAATTGTGAAAAAGTTTAAAGGATAAGGTTATCAAACCAATGCCTTAATTTTATAGATGTGGAAACTGAGACCCATGAAGAACAAAGAAAATATCTAAAGTCCCCCAGCCACTAACTGATAGAGATGGTATTCAAATTCAAGTTTGATTCAAGTGCTCTTCAAAGAACAACATTCTGCACTAACAGCCTCAACAGTTATTTTTGAAATGGTAATGCAAAGTAGCAGCCCAAAGACTAGATTGAAAATCAGAAAGACTTGGATTCAAATCTTACTAGTTAGACTATGGATAAGACCCAACTTTTCTGAGTCTCAGTTGCTTCCTTTGTAAAATATGGAAACACTTGTAACTCCTCATGTAGTTAAAATGACAGTGTATGTAAAAAATATTTGTCAAAGTGAAAGTACTCTACAAAATTTCTACCACCGAAGGCATCCAATCTCATGCCAACAAAATAACATGTTATGGGTACCTTGGCATATTCATGTAACCATCATTTGTTTTGGTGCTAAAATTATTTTTATAAAGAAGAAAACCTCTTCCATGGCAACTATTTTTAATCTGTTTTTAGGATTTAAATTTATTTTTAGTTTTCAACATTCATTTCTACAAGACTTTTAGTTGAAAACTTTCTCCCTATCTTTCACCTCACCCCACCCTGAAGAAGCATGCATTCTGATTACCCTTTTCCCTAGTCTGTCTTCCCTTTTATTATCACCCCCTCTTATCATCTTCCCTTTTACTTTCTTGAAAGGCAAGATAGATTTCTGTACCCCATTGTCTGTATATCTTATTTCCCAGTTGCATGTAAAACATTTTTAAAACTTGTTTTTAAAACTTCGAGTTCCAAATTCTTTTCTTTCTCATTCTCCCCATTGATAAGGCAAACAATTCGATATAGGTTACACATGTATAGTTATGTAAAACGCCTCCTTGATAGTCATGTTGTGAAAGACTAAATACATATCCCTCCATCCTATCCTATCCCCCAATTATTCTATTTTCCCCTTTGACTTTTTCTATTTTATAAAGTGTTTGCTTCTGTCTACTGCCTCCACCAATCTACCTTCCCTTCTATCATGCCCCCTCTTTCCTGTAGGGTAAGATACCCAATTGAGTGTATATATTATTCCTTTCAAAAGCAAAATCTGATGAGTGTAAGGTTCACTCATTCCTTCTCACCTCCCTACTCTTCCCCTAAATTTTAAAACCTTTTTCTTGCTTCTTTTATGTTAGATAATTTACCCCATTCTATGTCCCATCTTCTCCTTCTTCCAATATATTCCTCTCTCACTCCTTAATTTTATTTGTAGATATTATCCCTTCATATTCAACTCACTCTGTGCCCTCTATCTTTATTTCTTTTTTCTTTCTTTCTTCATTCCTTTCCCCTCTCCCTCTCTCTTTCCCTCCTTCCTTCTGTTCTTTCTTTCTTTCTTTCTTTCTTTCTTTCTTTCTTTCTTTCTTTCTTTCTTTCTTTCTTCCTTCCTTCCTTCCTCCTTCCTTCCTTCCTTCCTCCTTCCTTCCTTCCTTCCTTCCTTCCTTCCTTCCTTCCTTCCTTCCTTCCTTCCTTCCTTCCTTCCTTCCTTCTTTCTTTCTTTCTTTCTTTCTTTCTTTCTTTCTTTCTTTCTTTCTTTCTTTCTTTCTTTCTTTCTTTCTTTCTTTCTTCTTCCCACAAATACCATAATACTGAGAAAGGTCACATGATGTGCAAGTACCATCTGTTCATATAGGAATGTCAGTGCTTAAACTTCAATAAGTCTCCTATGATATTTTTTCCCATTTACCTTTTCATGTTTCTCTTGATTCTTGTATTTGAAAGTCAAATTTTTGATTCTGCTGTAGTCTTTACATCAAGAATTCTTGAAAGTACTCTATTTCATTTAATGTCCATTTTTTCCCTTGAAGTATTTTATTCAGTTTTTGGTGGACAAGTGATTCTTGTTTTTAACAAAGCTCCTTTGACCTCTTGAATATCATATTACAAGCCCTTTGATCCCTTAATGTAGAAGCTACTAGATATTGTGTTATCCCACTTGCATTTCCACAATACTCAAGTTGTTTCTTCCTTACTGCTTGCAATATTTCTCTTTCAGGTAGGAACCATGGAATTTCGCTACAATATTCCTAGGAGTTTTCCTTTGGGGATCTCTTTCCAGAGATGATCAGTGATTATTTTTTCATTTCTGAATTATCAGGGTAATTTTCCTTGAGGATTTCTTCAAAGATGAAGGCTCTATTTTTTTTTTTTTTATCATTGCTTTTAGGTAGTGTGATAATTTTTAAATTGTCTCTCTTGGATCTATTTTCCAGGACAGTGGTTTCACCAATTACATATTTCATTTTGTCTTCTTTTTTCATTCTTTTAGTTCTGTTTTACAATTTTTTTTTTATTTCTTATAAAGTCATTAGACTCCATTTGCTCCATTCTAATTTTTAAGGTATCGTTTCCTTCAGTGAGCTTTTGGACTTCCTTTTCCTTTGTGCCAATTCTGCTTTTTAAGGCATTGTCACCTCATTGGCTTTTTTTGACTTCTTTTACCATTTGGGTTGCTCTATTTTTCAAGGAGTTATTTTCTTCAGCATGTATTTTGGCTCTCCTTTAGCAAGCTGTTGACTTGATTTTCATGATTTTTTCCATCAGTCTCATTTACTTACCCAATTTTTCCTCTATTTCTCTTGCTTGATTTTCAAAATCCTCTTTGAGTTTTTCAATGGCCTCCGTGCAATTCATATTCCTCTTGAAGTCTTTTGATGTAGGAGCTTTCACTCTGCTTTCCTCCTCTGGTTTTATGCCCTGGTTTTTCTTGTTATCAAAGTAAAATTCTACGGTTTGAGTTCTTTCATGATGTTTACTCTTCCTCCCTGTCAAACATTTGACTTTCTAACTCTTGGTCAAGGTAGAACACTGCTTCCAGTGAGGGTGGGGGTACTGTCCCATGCTTCAAGGTGTTTGTAGCAGCTGCTACATGCCCCACAGTTTATGAACCCAGAGCTTCAGAAGCAGTCTCTGTCTCTACTGTTGTTGCTCCCACCCATCCCCATGGTTGCCACCACCTCCACAGCCCTGGGGCTGGGACTCAACCTGTCCAGTCTGTGTACTCCTATTTCAGCCAGGTCCCACAGAATTTTCCCACTGACATTTTTGGCATTTGTGGGTTGAGAAACCTGCAAACTGACACAGATACCAATGATTCAGTCCCCTGAGGCCTCCTCTAGCTTGTCTGAGAAGCTGCAGCCCACACCTGACTGTGTTGTGCTCCCTGTCTGGTGATGAAGGCCCTTCCTTTCAACTTTCCAGGTTTTCATGGACTGGGAATTTGTTTACTCTGTCATTTTGTGAGTTCTGTAACTCTAGAATTTGTCTAGAGTCATTTTAAACAAGTATTTGGAGGGCTTTGGGGGAGAGCTCAGGGAAGTACCTGCTTTACTCTACCATCTTGGCCTCCTCACCTGAAATAATAATTTTTGTAAAGCAAATGATAAGTAAATAGGATCACATTTAGTTAATTAATGCCCAAAGCATAGCATCTTTGCCCTGAATCACAATGCATAACCTTTTCAAAGCACAAATTCACTTGTAAGGGGATTTATTTTAATTGTTTAAGGATGATGGTGTTAGGAGCATTTCATCAGAGACCATTTAATCAAAGGGCAAAGATATTTTAAACAAATGATTCTCATAAGTCAAGGTAAAAGTTTACTTTTCTTTCAAAACTATCACTAAAAATGTGTGTCTATATTTACAAAGTCACAATAGGCTTTTAACAGAGGTTGATGAAGGATGAATGGAGAAAGACTGAAATTGATCATGACATTGGGAGTACTAGTAGAAAAGAAAGAACTTTGGGAAGACTCAAAATGTCAGAATTCAGAAAGACTAGTACCAAAGACAACAGGAATAAATTTAGCCTTTTGTGTGGTTGTTACATGCCTGAACTCAAATATGTGAGACATTTAAAAATGTATTAATTGTTTTGTCGTGTCATGTTTCTAGGACAGACCTTTTAAAATGTGTGAATTATGCCAATTACATTAACTATAAGTTTTCTTTTCACTATCTCAGATTTTAGAATCTATTTATATTCAAGGAAATATCTTTTGAGCCATCCTCTTGAGAAAGATTTTAATGATATTTTATGTTGACTGAAATAAATTGAGTCCTCCCCAACTTGAACCTGATACTAAATTAATCCTGGAATGGCATTTAACTAAGCTGATCTCAGATTGGTAGGCTTTTGTAGACTCATTTGGTTCGGTGTGTTTCAATGTGTTGGATTTCATTTCTGAGGTGTTTAGCCTAATCATCTTTGTCTATGGGAGTTATAGCTATTAAGAAATATACAGTTGTATAATCTTGGCTCATGTTTATAAGGTAAATTTATATAAGAGGGTCTGGAATTCTAGTGATTCTACCTTTATGAAATAGTCCTGCTTATAGAGAGCAAAACTTCCTAACACTGGGCTGGAATTCAGCTTCTTCACTTGTATTAAGAAAAGCTTCTCTCTCTAGATTGCCTCTTAGCGTTTTCCCACAGCTTAAGGTCACAATCAAAGGACACTAGAAAACTTAAAGACAAGAAATGTCAAGGATGTTTATAAAATTTGCATAAAAATCTAGAAAATGTAGACTAAAATTTTACAAACATGTAGACTAGTAACTAAAAGTAGGTTAGTGATAGGATAGGAATATCTTCCTATAAAGTTTTCCCTTAGAATTCCTACTACAGAATTGAGCACCCAGGAACTCCTTTCGCCTCCACACAGTCACAAACATCTCAGATTGTTCATGCAGAAGTTTATACTCAAGGCTCTTAAAAAGCAACATGTATTGCTCATCTGTGTCTACAGTTATATTGTCACCATCTACCCTTCTCTCCTCATATTCCTCAAAATTTTCATCACCCTCATCATAAATCCATCTGTTCCATCCCTCCATGACCTTCACTTTGTTTCACAAATGATCATGGATTAATTTCCTTTCTATCCAAAATAAGAACTACAATTCCCAGAGGTCTTTTTGGTCACCCCCTCCCCCTTTTTCCAGGTAGTTGAAAAAAAATTTCTCAGGGTACAGTGGCACAAGTCTGTTATCCCTGTAAATGAGAAAGCTAAAGCTGATGAATCTTTTGAGATCCAGAGTTCTAAACTGTCAAGTATTATGCTTATCAGCATGTTCACAAAGTTCAACATCAATATGGTGAGCATCTGGAAGGGAGGGGGGACCAAGTTGTATAAGATAGGGCAAAGAAGTCTCGAATTTGCCAGAATTATACAACTATAGAACTAAAACAGTCCTGACTTCTTACACATTAGCTAATTGTAGTTGCAAAAGTGATGTTGAGGGCCTAATCTCTAGAATAAAAGTTGGCATGTTCTTATGGAAACAAAGAATTAGAAATAAAGTAGATGTCTATTGAAAGGGGAATATGAAGAATAACTGAATAAGTTGATTTACATGTATGTAAAGGAATATTATTACTCTATTAGAAGCACTCATTTGGAGGAATGCAGAGAAGAACCAGAAAACTTATACAATCAATGTGTTATAAAGAAAACAAGAACAGGAAAACAACATATAAAATCATTGAAAAATTGCAAGACAATTGAAACAAAATTCTGTTTATAAAGAACAGGCTTGGTCTCAAATAATATGTGTGAAAAGTCATCTTCCTTTCTTATAAGATGTGGACTTTGACTACATATAATTTTATTACATTATGATCTGAGAAGGATTCATTGACTATCTTTGCCTTTCTGCACTAAATAGTGGGGTTTGATGGCCTATTCCATGATCAATTTTTGTATATGTGCCATGGACTGCTAAGTAAAAGGTATATTCCTTTCTATCCCATTCAATTTTCTCCAAAGATCTATCATATCTCCTTTATCGAGAGTTTTATTCACCTCTTTAACTTCTTTCTTGTGTATGTTGTGATTCGATTTATCAAGTTGAGAGAGTGGGAGGTTGAGGTCCCTCACCAGTATATTTTTGCTGTATATTTCATCCTATAACTCCCTTAACATTTGGTTTAAGAATTCGGATGCTGGGGGAGGAGTCAGGATGGTGGTAGAAAGAATCACATATGCTAGCTGAACCCACAGCCCGTAAAATTCCTGTAAAAAGAACTCCCCACAAATTCTGGAGCAGTGGAAGCCACTCAGCAACGCAGTGGAGGAGATTTCCTTTCAAGAGAGCCATGAAAAACCAGCAACAAAGGTCCATCGCATACCGGACAGCAGAGGCAAGCCCAGCCCTGGCCACATGGCCCCAGGAGGAGGAGATCCAAGCAGGCTTCATGGACGGAATCTCCAGTGGCCGTGAAGGTCCCTCCACCCACAGGCATTACAGGTCAGTGAGAGAGAATTCTGGGCTTGCTGAGAGGAGAGCAGTGGGGCTCCATAACACAGGCCCCTTTAGGAGGCAGCAGCAGAGACAGGGACAGCAGCAGACCAAGGCTTCCCAAGCAGGCAGGAGCTCTGCTCCATTCCTGAAGGTCTCCACATAAACCCCCTGAGGGGAGGGAGTCTGGGAGGCAGCCCTGCCCTGACCTGAGCACCAGAACTTAAGCTCACATTGCATAGCAGCCCCACCTGCCGCTGAAAGCCCTGAGGCTGGGGAACAACATTTCAATCTCAGACCCCAAGCACTAGCTGGGGGGGATCTAGGTGGAATTCCTAGGAGGAATCTCAGAAGTAAAGTAACTGGCTGGGAAAATGCCCAGAAAAGGGAAGAAAAATAAGACCATAGAAGGTTACTTTCTTGGTGAACAGATGTTTCCCCTTTTCATTTCTGCTGAGGAAGAACAATGCTTACTTACCATCAGGGAAAGAGAGAAGCCAAGGCCTCTGTATCCCAAACATCTGAAATAGATATCCAATGGGCTCAGGCCATGAAATACTTCAAAAAGGATTTTGAAAGTCAAATTAGAAAGGTGGAGGAAAAACTGGGACGAGAAAAGAGAGAGATGCAAGAAAAGCATGAAAAATGGGTCAATACCTTGCTAAAGGAGACAGCAAAAAATGGTGAAGAAAATGACACCTTGAAAAATTAGCTAACTCAATTGACAAAAGAGTTTCAAAAAGCCAATGAGGAGAAGAATGCTTTCAAAAGAGAATTAGCCACATGGAAAAAGAGGTTCAAAAGCTCACTGAAGAAAAGAGTTCTCTCAAAATTAGAACGGAACAGATGGAAGCTAATGACATTCTGAAAAACCAAGAAATAACAAAACAAAATCAAAAGAATGAAAAAATGGAAGAGAATCTGAAATATCTCATGGGAAAAACAACTGACACGGAAAATAGATCCAGGAGAGATAATTTAAAAATTATGGGACTACCTGAAAGCCATGATAAAAAAAAAGAGCCTAGACATCATCTTTCATGAAATTATCAAGGAAAACTGCCCCGACATTCTAGAACCAGAGGGCAAAATAAGTAATGAAAGAATCCATAGATCACTGCCTGAAAGAGATCCGAAAAGAGAATCTCCTACGAACGTTGTGGCCAAATTGCAGAATTACCAGGTGAAGGAAAAAATATTGCAAGAAGCTAGAAAGAAACAATTCCAGTATTGTCGAAACACAATCAGGATAACACAAGATCTAGCAGCTTCTACATTAAGGGATCGAAGGGTGTGGAATAGGATATTCCAGAAGTCAAAGGAACTAGGATGAAACCCAAGAATCACCTACCCAGCAATACTGAGTATAGTACATCAGGGGAAAATATGGTCTTTTAATGAAATAGAGGACTTTCAAGCATTCTTGGTGAAAAGACCAGAGCTGAAAAGAAAATTTGACCTTCAAACACAAGAATGAGAAGAAGCATGAAAAAGCAAACAGCAAAGAGAAGTCATAAGGGACTTACCAAAAGTGACCTGTTTACATTCCTACATGGAAAGACAATATTTGTAACTCTTAAAACTTTTCAGTATCTGGTTAGTTGGTGGGACCACACACACACACACACACACACACACACACACATACACACACACGCACACACATGTACACACATGCCTGCACACACATACATACACACATGCACGAACACACAGAGACAGAGAGAACAGAGTGAATTGAATAGGATGAGATTATGTTTTTTGTTATAAAAAATTTTTTTTATTTAACTTTTTTTACATTCATTTTCACAAAATTTTGGGTACCAAATTTTATCCCCTTTTATCCCCTACCTCCACCCCAATGCATCAAGCAATCTAATTTTCCCTACCACCAATCTGCTCTCTCTTCTATCATGCCTCCCTTCTCTTATCCACATCTTCTCTTTTGTCCTGTAGGGCCAGATGACTTTCAATTCCCCATTAACTGTACTTCTTATTTCCTAGTAGCAACAACAATACTAAAAAGTTGTTCTTAAAACTTTGAGTTCCAAATTCTCCCCATCCCTCCCTCCGCAACCATTCCTTTGGGAAGGCAGGCAATTCAATATAGGCCATATCTGTGTAGTTTTGCAAATGACTTTGAAAATAGTCGTGTTGTGTAAGACTAACTGTATTTCCCTCCATCCTATCCTGCTCCCCATTGTTTCTCTTCTGTCTTTTGGTCCTGTCCCTCCCCAAGTGTTGACTTCAAATTGTTCCCTCCTCCCTTTGCCCTCCCTTCCCTCATCCACCCCCTTGCTTATCTCCTTCTCCCCCACTTTCCTATACTGTAAGATAGATTTAAATACCAAAATGAGTGTGCATTTTAATCCTTCCTTTAGTCAAATGTGATGAGGGTAAACTTCTTGTTTGTCTGTTTTTTCCTCAGCTGTCCTCTTTTTCCCTCCACTAAAAAGTCTCCTACTTGGCTCCTAAATGACATATAATTACCCCATTTCATTTCACCCTCTTTCCTCCCACTACATTTCTCTCTCACCATTTACCTTAATTTCTTTTAAGATATGGTCCCATCCTATTCAATTCACTCTGTGCTCTCCGTCTCTGTATGTGCATGCTTGTGTGTATGTGTGTGTGCATGCACGCATGTACATGTGTGTGTGTGTGTACATCTGTGTGTGGTCCCACCAACTACCCAGATACTGAAAAGTTTTAAGAGTTACAAACATTGTCTTTCCATGTAGGAATGTCAACAGTTCACTTTGGTAAGTCCCTAATGACTTCTCTTTTCTGTTTACTTTTTCATGCTTCTTCTCATTCTTTTGTTTGAAAGTCAAATTATCATTTCAGCCCTGGTCTTTTCATCAAGAATGATTGAAAGTCCTCTGTTTCATTGAAAGACCATATTTTTCCCCCTGAAGTATTATACTCAGTTTTGCTGGTAGGTGATTCTTGGTTTGAGTCCTAGTTCCTTTGACTTCTGGAATATCCTACTCCACGCCCTTCGATCTCTTAATGTAGAAGCTGCTAGATCTTGAGTTATCCTCATTGTATTTCCACAATACTGGAATCGTTTCTTTCTAGCTGCTTGCAATATTTTCTCCTTGACCTGGGAATTCTGGAATTTGGCCACAATGTTCCTAGGAGTTTCTCTTTTTGGATCTCTTTCAGGCGGTGATTGGTGGATTCTTTCAATACTTATTTTTCCCTCTGGTTCTAGAATATTAGGGCAGTTTTGCTCGATAATTTCATGGAATATGGTGTTTAGACTCTTTTTTTGATCATGAATTTCATGTAGTCCCATGATTTTTAAATTGTCTTTCCTGGATCTATTTTCCAGGTCAGTTGTTTTTCCAATGAGATATTTCACATTATCTTCCATTTTTTCATTCTTTTGGTTAGGTGATTTCTTGGTTTCTCAGAAAGTCATTAGCCTCCATCTGTTCCATTCTAATTTTGAGAGAAATATTATCTTCAGTGAGCTTTTGAAACTCTTTTTTCATGTGGCTAATTCTGCTCTTGAAAGCATTCTTCTCCTCATTGGCTTTTTGAAGCTCTTTTACCAATTGAGTTAGCCTATTTTTCTTTTTCTTTTTTTCTTTTTTAATTTTTTAAATTTTATTTATTTATTTATTTAATTTTTTACATTCATTTTCACAAATTTTTGGTTTCTAAATTTTCTCCCCTTTTATCCCCTCCCCCCATCCCAATACCCTAAGCAATCTAATTTTCCCTATCTCCAATCTGCCCTCTCTTCTGTCATCCCTCCCTTCTCTTGTCTCCATCTTCTCTTTTCTCCTGTAGGGCCAGATGACTTTCTATTCCTCATTAACTGTATGTCTTCTTTCCTAGTTACAACAACAATATTAAACAGTTGTTCCTAAAACTTTGAGTTCCAAATTCTCCCCATCCCTCCCTCCCCTCCCATTCCCTTTGGGATGGCAGGCAATTCAATATAGGCCCTATCTGTGTAGTTTTGCAAATGACCTCCCTGATAGTAGTGTTGTGTAAGACTAACTGGATTACCATACCTCCTAACCTGCCCCTCATTGTTTCTCTTCTGTCTCTTGATCCTGTCCCTCCCCAAGTGTTGTCTTCAAATTGCTCCCTCCTCCCTTTGCCCTCCCCTCCATCATCCCCTCCTTTGCAAACCTCCTTCTCCCCCACTTTCTTATACTGTAAGATAGGTTTTCATACCAAAATGAGTGTGCATTTCACTCCTTCGTTTAGTCAAATGTGATGAGGGTAAACTTCTTGTTTTTTTTTTTTTTTCTCAGCTCTCCTCTTTTTCCCTCCACTAAGAAAAACTCCTACCTGCCTCTTAAATGACATATAGTTACCCCCTTCCCTTTCCCTCTCTTTCCTCCCCCTACATTTCCCTCTCACCATTCACCTTAGTTTCTTTTAAGGTATGGTCCCATCCTATTCAGTTCAATCTGTGCTCTCTATCTCTGTATGTCTGTGCATGCGTGTACATGTGTCTGTGTGGTCCCACCAACTACCCAGATACTGAAAAGTTTTAAGAGTTAGAAATATTGTCTTTCCTTGTAGGAATGTAAACAGTTCACTTCTGGTAAGTCCCTTAAGACTTCTCTTTGCTGTTTCCTTTTTCATGCTTCTTCTCATTCTTGTGTTTGAAAGTCAAATTTTCTTTTCAGCTCTGGTCTTTTCATCAAGAATGATTGAAAGTCCTCTGTTTCATTGAAAGACCATATTTTCCCCTGAAGTATTATACTCAGTTTAGGTGGGTAGGTGATTCTTGGTTTAAGTCCTAGTTCCTTTGACTTCTGGA
Organism: Bettongia penicillata ogilbyi; assembly: GCA_023548195.1. NCBI lineage: Eukaryota > Metazoa > Chordata > Mammalia > Diprotodontia > Potoroidae > Bettongia > Bettongia penicillata. The sequence continues at coordinate 314,636 of JAJHZJ010000086.1, read as the reverse complement.
ATATCCTATTCCATGCCCTTCGATCCCTTAATGTAGAAGCTGCTAGATCTTGGGTTATCCTGATTGTATTTCCACAGTACTGGAATTGTTTCTTTCTAGCTGCTTGCAAGATTTTTTCCTTGAGCTGGGAGTTCTGGAATTTGGCCACAATGTTCCTAGGAGTTTCTGTTTTTGGATCTCTTTCAGGTGGTGATCGATGGATTCTTTCAATACTTATTTTGCCCTCTGGTTGTAGAATGTCAGGGCAGTTTTCCTTGATAATTTCATGAAAGATGATGTCTAGGCTCTTTTTTGATCATGAGTTTCAGGTAGTCCCATAATTTTTAAATTGTCTCTCCTGGATCTATTTTCCAGGTCGGTTGTTTTTCCCATGAGATATTTCACATTCTCTTTCATTTTTTCGTTCTTTTGGTTTTGATGGTGATTTCTTGGTTTCTCATAAAGTCATTAGACTCCATCTGTTCCATTCTAATTTTGAGAGAACTATTAAATTCAATGAGCTTTTGAGCCTCTTTTTCCATTTGGCTCATTCTGCTTTTGAAAGCATTCTTCTCCTCATTGGCTTTTTGAACCTCCTTTGCCAATTGAGTGAGCCTATTTTTCAAGGTGTTAATTTCCTCAGCATTTTTTGGGGTCTCCTTTACCAAGGTATTGACCCGTTTTTCATACTTTTCTTGTATCTCTCTCATTTCTCTTCCCAGTTTTTCCTCCACCTGTCTAACTTGCTTTTCAAAATGCTTTTTGAGCTCTTCCAGGGCCTGAGCCCACCCGCCACTCCCCTGGGGTGTCTGGGGTACTGAGGCCCCACCCTCCACGTCTTTCCCTGATGGCAAGGATACGTCCTCGTCATCAGATCAGAATGTCGGGATCATTTGCATTTGTTGGAAAAAACTCTCTATAGTCTTATTTTTCTTCCCTTTTCTAGGCATTTTCCCAGCCAGTCACTTAACTTGTGAGATTCCTTTCCACCCCCGCCTGGATCCGCCCAGCTAGTGCTTGGCCTCTGAAATTTATATGGGCTTTCCTCCTGCTGGCTGTCAATCAGTGAGCTTTAGTTCAGGTGCTTGGGTGGGGGCAGGGCCGCCTCCCAGGCTCATTTCCCTCAGGGGTTTTATGTAGAGACTTTCAGGAATGGAGCGGGGGGGGGGGGGCACCTCCCAATCTCAGTTCCCTTGGGGGCTTTGAGCAGAAGCCTTCAGTAATAGAGCGGGGTGGGGGCAGGGCCATCTCCCAGGCTCAGCTCCGTCAGGTTTTATGCGGGAATCTTCCGTAATGAAGATTCTGCCTGCTGCTGGGGGATTCCTGAGCCCGGGCCGTAGCTGCCTCAGCCGCTGCCCACACCTCTGCCTCCGCCGCTTCCTGCCCCCGTCTCTGTCACCGCCGCTTCCTCCCGTGGGGGCCCGAGTCACGGAGACGCCCTGCTTCCCCTCTCCTCCACCCCAGCCTTCTCTCTCTCTGACCTGTAGCTTCTGTGGGCGGAGAGACTTTCCCGGCTGCCGGAGCTTCTGTCTCTGAAGCCTGCCCAGATCAGCTTCTCTGGGGCCACGGCAAAGGCAGAGCTGGGGGTGGGTTCCACTTTCCGGGGCACGCCGGACCTTGGGGACAGGTCTCCAGGGCTCCCTGGAACGGAAATCTCTTCCACTCTGCTTCTGCACACCTTGTATTGACCCAGAAGTTATGGGGGACTCTTTTTACATTAATTCTATGGGCTTTTGGTTTCAGAGCTCGTAAACGTGCGTCCTTCTACTCCACCATCTTGACTCTGCCCCCCACGTTACCCTATTTTTCAAGGTGTTATTTTCTTCAGCATTTTTTTGGGTCTCCTTTACCAAGGTATTGACCCGTTTTTCATGCTTTTCTTGCATCTCTCTCATTTCTCTTCCCAGTTTTTCCTCCACCTGTCCAACTTGATTTTCAAAATCCTTTTTGAGCTCTTTCATGGCCTGAGGCCACTGGACATCCACCTGGGATGTCTGGGATACAGAGGCCCCGATCTCCACGTCTTTCCCTGATGGTAAGAATAGTTCCTCGTCATCAGAATTGAAAGGCGGGAACATCTGCACCCCATCAAAGTAGCTCCCTATGGTCTTATTTTGCTTCCTTTTTCTGGGCATTTTCCCAGCCAGTTACTTGACTTCTGAGATTCCTCTGCACCCCTGCCTAGATCTGCCCAACTAGTGCTTGGTGTCTGAGATTGAAGTGAGCTTTTTGTGGTGGGAGCGGCTGCTATTCAATGTGCGCTTAAGTTCTGGTGCTGTGGTGGGGGCAAGGATGCCTCCCAGGCTCAGTTCCCTCTGAGGCTTTATGCAGAGACCTTCACTAATGGAGCGGGTGTAGGCAGGGCTGTCTGCCAGGCTCAGTTCCCATAGGGGGTTTATGCTGAGACCTTCAGCAATGGCCCTGAACTTCTGCATGCTGCTCGGGAGTCCTGGGGATGCCACCGCTGCCGCCACTGCCGCTTCCTCTGCCGCTTCCTCCCAAGGGGGTCCGAGCCACAGAGACACCCCCCTCCCCTCTCAGACAGCCCAGACTTCTCTCCCACTGACCTGTAGTGTCTGTGAGCAGAGGGACCTTCCCGGCCGCTGGAGATTCTGTCCCTGAAGCCTGCTCGGATGTGCTCTTCTGGGGCCATGACCAGGGCATTGCAGGGGTGTGCTCCACTTTCTGGGGTGCGATGGACCCTGCGGACGGCTCTCCAGGGCTCTCTGGAATGGAAATCTTTTCCACTGTGTTTCTGGGCACCTTGTAGTGCTTCAGAATTTGTGGGGAGTTCTTCTTGCAGGAAATATATGGGCTGTGGCTTTGAATCTCGCATAAGTGAGTCTTTCTACTCCGCAATCTTGGCTCCACCCCTTGGATCATATCTTAAAAGAAATTAAGGTAAATGGTGAGAGAGAAATGTAGTGTGTATATGTATCCTCTAACTACCCTAAAACTGAGAAAAGTCTCATGACTTCCAAATATTTTTCCAGGTAGTGATGTAAACAGTATAACTTTAATACGTCCCTTTTGGTTTTTCTTTCCTATTTACCTTTCCTTACTTCTCTCCAGTCTTGTATTTGAAAGCCAGATTTTTTTATTCATCTCTGGTCTTTTCAACAAGAATGTATGCATGTCCTCTATTTCATTGAACTCTCATTTTTCCACCCGAAGTACTGTACTCAGTTTTGCTGGTTACGTGATTCTTGGTTTTAATCCTAGTCCCTTTCTGGCTGACTGTAATATTTTTCCTTGACCTAGGAACTTGGGGAATTTGTCTACAATATTCCTAGGACCTTTCCTTTTGTGATCTTTTTCAGGAGGTGATTGGTAGATTCTTCCCATTTCTATTTTATCCTCTGGTTCTAGAATATCAGGGCAGTTTTCCTTGATAATTTCTTGAAAGATGATGTCTAGGTTCTTTTTTTGATCTTGGCTTTCAGGTACTGTGGTAATTTTTAAATTATCTCTCCTGCATCCATTTTCCAGATCAGTTGTTTTCTTCTTCCAATGAGATATTTCATAGTATCTCCTATCTTTAAAATTATTTTAGTTTTTTATTATAATTTCTTGATTTTATGTAAATCCCTTAGCTTCTACTTGCTCCATTCTAATTTTTAAGCAATCATGTTTTCCAATGAGCTTTTTCCGTTTGCCTCAGTTTGTTTTTTAAGGCATTCTCCTCATTATTTTTTGGACCACTTGTGTCATGTGGGCTAATTTTAATTTTAAAGGTGTTATTTTCTTTAATATTTTGGGACATTTCCTTTAGCAAGCTGTTGACTCTTGTTTTCATCATTTTATTGCATTACTCTCATTTCTCTTCCAAATTTTTCTATTCTTCTCTTACTTGATTTTCAAAATTCTTTTTGAGCTCTTCTATGGCCTGAGATCAATTCACATTTTTCTTTAAGGCTTTGCATTCATGAGCTTTTTCTTTGTTGTCTTCTTCTGGTTGTCTATTTCGATTTTCCTAATCACCAGTGATGTAAGAAAATGCCTCTTCTCTGAGAAAGTAAACATCTATAGCCTGTTTTTTCCTCATTTTATCTTTTACCCAGGCAATTACTTGAGCTTTTAGTTCTTTGTTAAGTGAGGGGCTATAGAAGCAGCCTCTGCTTCTGCAGCAGTTGCCACTGCCCTGGGACAAAGGCTGGGGAGGGACCTAGCTCTCTTCTCAGCTACATGACAGACCCTTCCCACTGAACTTTAAAGCTATCTGGTGTCTGTGGGTTGAGATTTCTGTGAACTTCAGCTGTTGCCAGTGGTTCAGGCCCCTAACACCTGACTCAACTCTGTCTCCACTGACTCAGCAAACACCGAACTGTGCTCCACTCCCAGACCAGTGTGAGAGACCATTCCTGTCTATTTCTAGATTGCTTTATGCTGGAAATTTGTTTCAGTCTGTCATTTTGTGGCTTCTGCTGTTCTAAAATTTGTGTAGAGTCATTTTTTTTCGTATTTTGTGAGGGTTTGGCTGGAAAGCTCTAGCAGGTCCCTGCTTCCACTTAGTCATCTTGGCTCTTCTTGAGATTCAGTTTTTAACAGAACAAAGTTAAATGTTTAGCAATTAGTGACAATTGTGCTCAACTAAAGTAAGATACTCAATGATCAAAATCTCTTACCTGAAGTTTTTTCCCTTCACACTTTATCCAATTGCACAATCACTCAAACAAACACAAACCACACCAAAAAGTAATTTTTTCTTAATTTTACTACTGGAGCCTTTTTCTTTGATTTCTTTTGTTTCATCTTAAAACTAAACTTGGATTTGAGGAGCAGAAAGCAAGTTGCTGTCCTGCTTTTGAGAAAGCCTTGCCATCTCCTTCTTCCACAACTTTCTCCTCTTTTTCATGGGTTTTTCTTTTAATCCTGCTCCTGTGAAGCATGAATGAAATCAGGATAAAAATATTTAAAATCCTAGAGGCCCATTCTGGCCTATAACACACAACTGAAGAAATACTCAAGAGAGAGAATGTACTGCAGGGGTCAGTACACAGAAACTATGTATACATACTGCATACAGTACATAGAAACTATGAGCAGAGGATAGAATTTGTACAATGATGGGTTAAGAATTGCTTTTACATTTTAAAATAAAGATTTATTATATTTACAAATGTGGCAATAACTTTTAATTTGAAGTCCTTCAAAAAAACTGTCAGCAGACTGAATTTGGCTTTCAGGCTATAGTTTACTGACCCTTGTAATAGATGCAGACAAACTAATGTAAGTGTGGAAAATGAATATTCTTTAGTGACCCTCTCTAACAAGCAGGATCCATGCAAAAGACTCAATGTTGAGAATCAGTTTACATTCAGATTCATGGTCGTATCAGAATAGATTCTAACTTAAGCACCTTTTTATCCACATTCAGTGTTGGGATGAAATGAGGCACTTAGAAGTCATTGAATATTTAGCAAAAAGGTAGGTTTATTTTGCCCCAACAAAGTAGGGACATGAATCAAAGATTTGGGGGCTTTTATTTTCTGTGCACTCGTGTCCCTTTTTTTCCTTCAAAAAAAAATCTGGTCAATCAATTATCATGGTCTAGCCAATCTGGTGGGCATGGGTACTGACAAAGTCTGAGAAGCCTTGACTACATAAAATTGAAACCTTACATGACCCTTACATCAGAAAGCTGCATTAAAGGAGCTACATTCAATCAAGTTTCACAGGGGAATGAAATTTTGTCAGGGTAAGGGGAGTCACATCAAAAACACTGGTTCTTCTGTAATGGTCTTAATATGACCTATTTGAGTGCAATGGATTCTGTGCTGCCAATTACATCCTAGGAAGAGACTTGGGGCACTGAAGTCTTTCATCCCATGGCTTGAATTATAAACAATCAGACTTTTTTTATTTTAATGTGAGAGATGATACACAGATCCCAGAAAGCCATCACTATACCTATCCTCACATTATGAACTTAATGGAAAAAAATAAGCTATCATAGGTCTGATTCTGACTTGAGAAAATTGGAAAAATGATTATCCAATTAAGGCTTAGTTCTGGGTTGTGTATGTGGAAAAGTCTTAGGTGCTGGAATGTTGCATTACAGTGTAGTGAAGAACATAGTGGTAACATGCACTTTTCACTGTGCTACGGCTTAGCACAACAGACCTAAACTCAACTGAAGAGGTTTGCTCTGGATGACAAAGTCTGAGTTTCAGGCCTTCGTGATATTTCTCAGACTGTTTCCAAACATTCTCATTAAGGCCCTATGTAAACCTGAGAGTAGCCCTAGGCTTATGAAAAGATGTTTAGACTCACCTACACACTGAGAATAAAGAGTTGTTGAAATCCCTCAGCATGCACCCTTCTCTCTCTACAATCTTTCTCAACAGTTAGCTATCTCTCTTGCTGAGCTGGGAAGAAATACAAAACCTGAGGTCTTTAATGACTTGTTCTCTATCAAAAGGCAGTCAGTCTATGTCTTAAAGAAAAATACAAGATCTCTTTCCACTGAAACCTTCTACCTCCTCCAAAAGTTAGAAATTATGGGAGATGAATCATGAGTAACTTGAAGCAGAAAGTAATAAGACAGGTAGAATGAAATCAATATCAGAACTTTCAGGGGGAAGAGTAAAGATAGCAGAAGAGAGAAAGCAAACAGTTGAGCCCTCTCAGTATTTCCCTCTAAATAACTTTAAAACAATGTCTCAAATCAAATTCTCTAGGGACAGAGACAAAAAAGGTCAGAATGAGACATTCTTCTAGACCAAAGCAATTTAGAAAGACAGAAACAAAGATCTGTAACATGAGAGTAGAGGCTGACCTAAGGTTCATGTAGATGGAACACCAGTGGGAGATCACATAGTGGCAGCAGAAGCAACAACAGCAACTCTGAGATCTCTCAAGACAGAGATGGTAAGGGGACCTGGCAAATGGTTAGTTCCATATGTATGACCACATTGTTTAGCAACTCCATTGCCTATTTAACCATTTCTGTAGTATAGTTCAAGGAAAGAAAGGAACACTTTCAGTTAAGAGGGAAGGGAATCTCTGAGAATTATCATTTTTGACATCAAGGGATTGGAGACTCTAAGAAAGAATGTAAATCTCAGGCCCAAGCAAGTGAAGACTTTGAAGAGCAGTATCAATTGTAATCCCAAGGGATCACAATACTTTCTGGGTAAGGACCAGTAGTAACCACACCTCTCCTGAGATCATGCCAGCTTGGAAGCACTTAAAAGATCCAGATCCCTAGAACTAGCTCTGAAAACAGCAGTGTGAAAAATTGTGAAGCTTGAGATAGTGTTTCTTTTTTTGCCCCACATCAGGACCAGAGCCCCAACATTAACAGAAAGTTTAAAATAAAGAAAAATAGTGGGAAAATCACAAAACAAACAAAAAAAAGAACTTTATTATAAAACAACTCTGGTGGGGCAGAGCCAAGATGGAGAAGTGGAAAGACACACACGCAGAGGTTCTCCCCACGTAGCTCATAAAATACCTGTAGAGAGGGACTCTCAACAAATTTTGGAGCAACAGAAGTGGAGAACAACAGAGTGGAGGAGACTTCCAGGCCAGGGGGACCTGAAAGGCCCACGGGAAATGTCAGTTGCATGGAACCCATAATGGAGCCCAGTCCAGCCTTGACCATGCAGCATGGTATGAGGATACATCAGGGGCAGAATCTCCAGTCCAATAATAGCAAATCCCCAGTCCCAGCAGCAGCAGAACCCTCAAACCACAGGTGCCAAAGGTCAGTGATGGGTTTTCTCAGCTGGACAGAAAGGGAGAAGGGCTTTCCCATAGCTCTGGTCTTAGGCAGCACCCACAGAAGCCACATAGCAGCCCATACAGTCACCCACATCCATTGTTGGATCATAGAAACCGTTGGGGGGCAGTGAGGAGCTGAATATTACCTCAGACCTGTGTAGAGGCCCTGAAGGAACTGATCTTTATCTCACACTGAATGGTGGCTCTGCCTATCCAGTTTATCTGAAAATCAGCACCTAGTGCTGACTTGGCAGAACTGGAGACCAGGTGGCTGTGGAGAGGCAACTGCTAAGATTCTGGGCAGAAAATTTCCAAACAAGTGTACATGCTTGATTGTGCCACCTTGGAGGAATTGAGATCTTACAGATTATCAGAGTATACCCTACTCTTGACAAAGGATCCAAAAGTCAACTAACTGGCTGGGAAAATGCCAAAACAAGGGGAAAAAATAAGACTATAGAGGGTTACATTCTTGGTGAATGGATATCTCTTCCCATCCTTTTATATGAGGAAGAACAATGCTTACCACCAGGGAAAGACATAAAAGTCAAGGCTTCCATATCTCAAACATCCAAAATAAATATTCAATGGGCTCAGGCCAAGGAAGAGCTCAAAAAGGATTTTGAAAATCAATTTAGACAGGTGGAGGAAAAACTGGGAAGAGAAATGAGAGACATGCAAGAAGAGCATGAAAAGCAGGTCAAAACCTTACTAAAGGAGACCCCAAAAATGCAGAAGAAAATAACACCTTTAAAAATAGGCTAATTCAATTGACAAAAGAGGTTCAAAAAGCCAATAAGGAGAAGAATGCTTTATAAAGCAGAATTAGCCAAATGGAAATAGAGGTTCAAAAGCTCACTCAAGAAAATAGTTCTTTAAAAATTAGAATGGAACAGTTGGAGGTTAATGATTTTATGAGAAACCAAGAAATCACAAAACAAAATTAAAAGCATGAAAAAATGGAAGATCATGTGAAATATCTCATTGGAAAAACAACTGACTTGGAAAATGGATCCAGGAGAGACAATTAAAATTATGCGACCGCCTGAAAGCCATAATTTAAAAAAGAACCTAGACATCACCTTTCATGAAATTATTAAGGAAAACTTCCCTAATATTCTAGAACCAGGGGGCAAAATAAATATTGAAAGAATCCACTTATCACCTTTTGAAAGACGTCCAAAAAGAGAAACTCCTAGGAACATTGTAACCAAATTCCAAAGTTCCCAGGTCAGGGAGAAAATATTGCAAGCAGCTAGAAAGAAACAATTCCAATATTGTGGAAATTCAACAAGGATAACACAAGATGTAGCAGCTTCTACATTAAGGGATTGAAGGGCATGGAATATGATATTCCAGAAGTCAAAGGAACTAGGACCAAAACGAAGAATCACCTAGCCAGCAAAACTCAGCATAATACTTCAGGGGAAAATGTGGTCTTTTAATAAAATAGAGGACTTTCAAACATTCTTGATAAAAAGACCAGAGCTGAAAAGAAAATCTGACTTTGAAACACAAGAATCAGGAGAAGCATGAAAAGGTCAACAGCAAAGAGAAATCATAAGGGACTTATTAAAGTTGAACTATTTACATTCCTAAATGGAAAGAAAATATTTGTAACTCTTGAAAATTTTTTTCAGTATCTGGGTAGTTGATAGCATTACACACACACACACACACACACACACACACACACACACACACACATACGCACAGATACAGAAAGCACAGGGTGAATTGAATAGGATGGGATCATATCTTAAAAAAAATGAAATTAAGGGATGAGAGGGAAATGTATTGGGAGGAGAAAGGGAGAAATGGAATGCGGGAAATTATCTCTCATAAAAGAGGCAAGTAAAATACTTTTCAGTGGCAGGAAAAGTGGGGAGGTGAGAGAAAAAACATGAAGCTTACTCTCATCACATTCGACTGAATGAAGGAGTAAAATGCACACTCATTTTGTTATGAAAACCCATCTTAAAATACAGGAAAGTGGGGGAGATGGGGATAAGCAGTATGGGGGGGATGATGGCAAGGAGGGCAGTGGGAGGAGGGACGTCAACATTCTTGGGGAGGGACAGGATCAAAAGAGAGAATAGAAAAAATGGGGGGCAGGATAGGATGTAAGGAAATATAGTTAGCCTTACACAACACGACTATTATGGAAGCAATTTGCGAAACCACACAGATATGATCTATATTGGATTGCTTGCCTTCCCACAAGGAATGGGTGTGGAGGGAGGGATGAAGAGAAGATGGAACTCAAAATTTTAGGAGCTGTTGAGATTTGTTCTTGCAACTAGGAAATAAGAAATATAGGTAATGGGGTACAGAAACTTATCTTGCCCTACAGGACAAAAGAAAAGATGAGGATAAGGGAAAGGAGGGATGTTAGAAGGGAGGGCATATTGGTGATAAAGGTAATTAGAATGTTTGGCATTTTGGGGTGGGGAGGGGAGAATTAGGGAGAAAATTTGGAACCCAAAATTTTGTGGAAATGAATGTTGAAAACTTATATAAATAGATTAAAAAAAAAGAAAACAAAACCCAATTCAAGAAGAATGGCTAAAAAAAGGAGAAACTATTCTGGTGACAGGAAGGATTAAGACACAAATTCAGAAGACAATAAAGTCAAAAGAGATACAAAGTCTCAAAGAAAAATGTGAATTCAACACTGGACAAACAAGAATTTCTGGATTTTTAAAAAACAGACTTTCAAAATCAGAGTGGTAAATTATATAAAGGAAAGCATGGAAGAAAAATATGTAAAATCAAAGGACAGATTAATTAAAAAGGCAGAAATACTAAAGAAATCGACTTTTAAAATAGAATTGCATAAAGAAAAAAGGTATAAAAGTTCACGGAAGAAAATTATTCTTTAAAAATTTGAATTCAGGAAATAGAATCAAATAAATCCATTAAACATTAAGAAACAATGATTTAAAAAGTCAAAAGAATGAAAAAAAAAAACAGAAAAAAATGTGAAATATCGCATTAGCAAAACTCCTGGCCAGGAAGATATATTAAAGAGAAATAATTTAAAATTATTGGCCTACCTGGAAGCTATGGTCAAAGAAATAGGTTGAACTTCATATTTCAAGAAGCCATGAAGGAAAATTTCCCTGATATCCCAGAACCAGAGAATAACATTTAAATTGAAAGAATCAACCAAACATCACTTGAAAGAGATCACTAAATGAAAAATGTAGGAACATTATTGACAAATTTCAGAGCTTCTAGATCCAAGAAAAAATACTTCAAGCAACTAGAAACAAGTCATTCAACAAACATACAGTCAAAGTAAGGATCACAAGAGTTAGCAGGGGGCTTGCAATATAATACTGCAGAATGGAAAAGAACTGGAATTAGAAAACCATAGAAGTATAGATTAAAATATTAGTTGGAAACTAAATAATCTAATACTGAAGAATGTGTGGAACAGACAGCACATTATAAAAATCATTAAAAAGAATCATTGAATAGAATGGAAACAACGAAATAACATTAACAATTTTGCATAAGCCAGTCAAAGTAGTACACAGGGGAAATTTTATACCTCTCAATGTTTATTTCAATAGAAGAGTAGATCAAGCAATTGGACATACAAGTTAAAAAAAATGGGGAAAAAAACAAATTAAAAATTCTAGATTAAACACCAAAATGGAAATTCTAAAAATCAAATGAGACATTGACAACATTGAAAGTAAAAAGTGAATTAATAAATTAAAGTAGGAGCTTGTTTTATGAAAAAAAAGAAAAATCATTTGTTAAGTTGATTAAAAAATAAGAAAACAAACTAAACTACTAGTATTAAAAATAGAGTAAATGCGCTACCAATTTTACCAAAATACCAAATTTACCAAGATAAAATTAAAACAATTATTCAGCTATTCTGACCAATTATATGTCAGTAAAACTGATAATATAAATGAAGTGGATAGATATTTACAAAAATGTAAATTGCTTAGATTAACAAAAAAGGAAGTAGAAGACTTAAATATCTCTACCTTAGAAATATAAATTGAACAATTATCAATCACCTCCCTAAGAATAAATCCTCATGTCCAGATGAATTGCATAAGATTGCACCAATGTGTCAAAAAAAAATACTTTATAGACTATGTTCAGAAGAAATTTATACCAGGAATATAGCTTCTTTAATATTAGGAAAATTGTCACCTAATTTACTGTACCAACTACAAAAGCAACAAAAACATATGATGATATCAATAAATGTAGATGAAAACCTTTGACAAAATACAATATCCATTCTTATTAAACATTAGAAAGCATGAGAATAAATTGACTCTATGATAAAGAGTATCTATATAAAACCAAGAACTAATATAATTTGTACAGACCAAAATTAAATCCTTCCCAAGAAAATCAGGTGTGAAGCAAGGATGTCCATTATCACCATTAATATTCGATATTTTACTAAAAATACTAGCTATAGAAATAAGACAAGAAAAAGGAATTGAGGGAATAAAAATAGGCTATAGGGGAACAATATTGTAAGGATGATCTACTGTGAAAGATCTGAGTCCTCTGATCAAGTAAATGATCCAAAGGACCTATGATGAAAATTTCTATTTACCTCCAGAAAGGGAATTGATGAACTCTGGATAGTTTGAAGGTTACTTTGTTTTCACTTGCTGTCTTTTTTTTTTTGGACTGTGTTTTCTTTAGCAACATGGATAATATGGAAATATGTTTTGAATGACTTCACATGTATAATTCATATAAAATCATTTGCTCTCTTAAGGGTGTGGGGGGGCACGAGGGGGAATAGAACACGGAACTTAAAATTTTCAAAAATGACTGTTAAAAACGTTTTGTGTATAACTGGAAAATATTTATGTGTATGTATATACACACATATATACATATTGTATGTGTATATGTATATATATGCTTATGTACACACATGCATATATAGTGAATGAATATGAAATGAAAGAGGAGAATCAATGGCTGTAGGAGGGCACGTGTGAAAGTAGAAACCATTGTCACAAGTCTCCTTTCCTCATTTCTATTAAGAGGTCGATGGGGAGGGAGGATGGGAGAAAATTAGGAAATCAAAGTTTTAAAAATGAATGCTAAAATTTGTTTTTACAATTAACCAGAAAAATAAGATGTACAGGCAATAATGGGGTTTAGAAATTGATCTTGTCCTACAAGAAAATAGAAGGAAATGGGGATAAGAGAAGGGAGGATAATAGAAAGGTGGGCAGATTGGGAAAAGGAGTAATCAGAATACACACTGTCTTGGGGTGAGGGAGGGCAGAGATGGGGAGAAATTTTGGAACTTAAAATCTTGTGGAAGTGTATGTTGAAAACTAAAAATGAATTAACTAGGGAAAGAAAAAAACACTTTCTGTAGCCATGACAAAGAATACAGGGTTTCCCTGGTCCAGCTCAGTTCAGCTTTTGTGTGTATGTATATGTGTATGTATGTAAATATTTGTGTGAGAGACAGAAACAGAAATACAGACACACATTTGCCTGCATGCACACACACACACACACACGCACACACACACATAGATTCTGGAGGAGTGAGGCTGGGTGCCAAGGTGCATAGGCTGATATTAATCTTAAATTCTTTTCTTTTCCTCTGTAGTAATTATCTTTTGTGGAGCTCATTCAGTTTTCCCTTTCCTATTATTTATTAGTTGCATTTAGGTTGTCTTAACTGATGTATTTGTGGTTGTTGAAGCAGAACTGGAATATAGTTTTCCTCCTATTCCACAATATATCCATCCTCATTCTTATTAACCATTTTATCCCCTTCCAAAAGATCATAAATACAGCATTATTGGTTCAATAATGAATACTACATTTTGTTTTTAAGAAATCCAGATCAGAGGACTTCCCATTACTTACCTTTTCAACTTTGGATAGGTTTTTTTGGCCTGTCTCATCCACTCAATAATCTATTCCAACATTCTTTCCTTCTCTAAATTTTATGATTCTTCTGGAAAGTGGAGATGATAATGTATTATCAACCTCAGAGGTTTATTGTAAGGTAAGTGAAATGTAAGTATTACAAACTATTGAAATGAGAGCCATTATTACTATTATAGTCACAATATCACAAATTGGTATAGCTCAAGGCCCATAGCAAGAATTTGTTAAGTGTTCTTTGTTTATTTCTCTCTGCTGAACTTTGAAAGCAACCCATATCTCTTTCACTTATATGAACCATTAGTCAAAATTCTTTTAATGTAATTTGGATCAGAATTTTATAGAAAGTCTATTTGTCACAGAACGGGTACTTCTTCCTGCTACTGAAACTCCATCCTGACGAAATCACATGCCTCATACAGATACTCCTTGGAATCGAAGTATTTAATAGAGAAGTCAAGAATTTGATATCCACACAAATTAATAAATATTTGCAGAGCAGCTAGGTGGTACAGTAGATAGAGCACCAGTGCAAGAATCAGGAGGATCTGAGTTCAAATATCACCTCAGACACTTGACACTCACTAGCTACGTGACCTTGGGCAAGTTACTTAACCCCAATTGCTTCATCCTGAGTAATCTCCAGTCATCCTGATGAATATCTGGTCACTGTATTCAGATGGTTCTGGAGGAGGAGTGAGGTTGGTGACCTGCACAGCCCTCCCTCACTCAAAACAAAATCAAGTGCAAGTCATGCCATTATTTCTCTGATGGCATGGTCTTCTTGGGCAATGAAGGACGAACACACAAATACTTGCCAGGTTCCTACTATGTGCAGAGTCTTCTACTAGGACTCTAGGGAAATACATCATTTAGATGACAGGGTGTCTGTTTTCATGGAATTTAAATTCTGTTAGCATCACTAAATCTCTCTTCCTTTTCCACCTGACCAGTCAAGTCAGTTCACATCCCTCATTCTCTCCTACCACTCACAGACCTATTCAATAACTTTACATATCTTGATAGTCTTCTTGAACCACCTATTTAGAAAATTCTTCCAAATGTTCAAATTTCATGGGAGGAATTCTCAGGGACACATAAAAGTTCAAACAATGGGAGACAGAAAAAAAAAGAATCATGAAGCAAAGAAATTGCTGTATGTTCAGTATTTGCCCCAATTTCTCTAGCTAATCTCAGTCTCCCACTGCATCCAGGCCATCTCCAGTTGTCCTGATCTTTTCTTTGCCATTGGACTCAAATGACTCTGGAAGAGAAAGTGAGCATGGTAACTTCAAGGAGCCCTCAAACACTTAAATCTAATTCACTTGCAAGTCATGGCATCAACTTCCCAGTGTCATGATCGTCTTTGAGAACGAAGGACAAACATCAATAACAAAAAGCACATATAGAAGTGATGCAACAAATTTTGACTGCACAGGAATAAACTATATCTTCAAATTTCCAGCAAAAATTGTGTTGTACAAAGCACTTTCAGTTGTTCTCCTAAATCAATTAACATTCACATATCAAGTAACTTTTATGTGCCACACCCTTTTTCAGGTCCAGGGATATAAAAACAATAACAAAATAACTGCTGCCCACAAAAACCTTACATCTTAATGGGGAAAATGCTATTAGTTAGTTAAACCTGGTTTCCTTTAGTTAAGTCTTTGTTTATACCACTGAGAGTTCCCTATTCTATTGCATACATGCCTTGCAGGGTGAACATATATACATACATATACGTATACATATACATATATATACACACACATATACATACACATATACATATATACGTAGTCTCAACATGTTCCTGATCCCAGCAAGGTACTCCTTTCTAATTGATTCGCTCTCTATCCCATACCTGTGAGTGGCTATTTCAAACATTTTCTTTTCCCTCAAGCCTTGTATACTATTATTCCCTCCCTCTACATAGTTAAGGACTTATTTCACATTTTATTAAGAAAACAGAGACCATTTCCTATGAATCCCCTCTCTCTTCCTTCTGTCTATTATTACCTCTTGTCATCATCTTTGCGAATATTATATAGCACCTTGAAATGTCTGAAAATTTGAAAACAATTTCTGTATATTTTCATTGGTTCCATAAAACTAGCATAGAGTGATATGCTATTATTCTTCTCATTTTAAAAATGACAGAACTAAGACCAAGAGAAGTTAAATGACTTAGCTAAGATCACATAACTAGTAAGCATATGAGGCGGTATTTGAACTCAGTATTGGAATTCCTCATTCCAATTTCAGCAGTCTCCTCAATGCCACAACATTGTATCATTCTCCATGCTCTCACTCCATTTTATATTAAAAAGCTGACCTTCTTATGTAAGCTAACTCCTTTGGCATCTACCCTATGCATTAGCATATCATCCTAAAAATCATCCCCCCTCTCTAATCTTGAATCTCATTTTATCATTCTTCTGAGCTTTCTAAAATTATGTGTAATTCCATTTATACTTTAAAAAATCCCTCATTAAATATTACAACTTAACAATCTACAGTTTTTTACATTTCTCCTCCTTTTCTCTATCACATAACTAGATACCAACTACTCCATTGGTGGTTCCACTTCCTGTCCTTTCATTCACTTTTCAATTCTTTGCAATGTTTTCCATTGTTATTACTTTTCTGCCATTGTTCTCTACAAAGTTAGCATAAATTAATTATCACCAATATTTGATGACGTTTTCTCAAACTTCATCTTTTTTGATTTCCTGGAAGTTTTTTATACCCTTTACCACTCTCTTCTTGGATAATCTCTTGTCCAAGTTTCCATATGTAATAAAAGTCTGATACATAAAAACAGAGAATTGGACGCTCTTCTTCCTAATGGGGGAAAACAAACAAAAAACAGGCAAGCAAACTGGGAATTCTGCTTCCTTGAGACTCATGATGGCATGCAATTGGAATGGATTAGAGTGCTTTGGTAGAATATTTAGATGTTCTTTAATAGGTTCTCTTCTATGTGTTTAGGAGAAGACTTTCTGATTGCCTCAGTGGGTGGAACTGGCAGTGCCTTCAAAAAGGGGCTAGTATCTAGATTGTCAACTGTTTTATGTTTAGGTTGCTCTCTGGTGGTTTGACTCCTTTGCTCATGGCATAGGGAGTCTTTCACCTACTTTTTTGGTCTTATTCTTTAATATTCTCTTTCCTGAAGTCTATTTTCCTGTTGAACAGGCATTCTTGCTAGTCCTTCACAAAACATTTTATCTTTTTTCTCCATATCATGGAACAAGCAGTTTGTTATGCTTGGAATGTACTCCTTTGTCATCTTTGCATTTTACATCTTATAATTTCTATTCAACATTCAGTTCAAGAGCACAAGAGGACTTGTGCATTCCCTCTCCTAATTTGTAGTTAATTTGAAATATATATATAGTATACATAGTATATTTAGTATATAGCATATATAGTATATATATATAGTGTATATATAGTGGGTATATATAGTATATAAATATAAAGAGTGCACATAAATCTACATACACATATATATGTGTATGTGCATACATATACATATAAATGCACATATGTGTATGTATATCTATATATATGTTTACATCAGCATATATTTATGTCTTCTCCCTCATTAGAATGTAATTTCCTTGAGATTACAACCACTTAGCTTTGTTTATCCCTAGAATTTAATCAAACATCTTGCCTATTGTTTAATACATATTAATTGATTGGTAAGGAGACTCAAAATTATGCTAATAAGAGTCAAATGACAGAACTGGAAAAATATAGGTTAGAAGGAAAAAATGAGGTGGGAAGCTATGATAGATGTCTTCAAATATTTTATAGGTGATTGACTCTTAGAGAACCATTCTCTCTGAAGAGAGGTCATATTAGTGTTTTGCAAATTCCAATATTATTTTTCTTTTATACCTATGAGGTGTTATCACATGTAGTTGAATCTTAGGGCGGCTATGGCACAGTGTCAACTATAGAGTCAAGAAGATGAGTTCAAATCTTGTCTCAGACACTCTGTTACCCTGGGCAAGTCACCTAACTCTATGTGTCTTAGTTGTTCATCTGTAAAATGAACTGGAGAAGGAAATGGCAAACCACTCCAGTGTCTTTGTCAAGAAAATCCCAAATGGTGACACAAAGAGTCAGACACAACTGAAATGAATGAGTAACACAACAAAAGTCAAATCTTAAACAGACTTGCAAAGAGGCACTGAACAAATGTAATTTTGTTTGCTTATGTGTTACAAGTAATTTCATTAAATTTTAATTCAGCTTAAATGCTAGTGGATTCATTTGCTTATAAGATTTTGTTCCTTATTATGCTTATCTGATTATTTTTATTGCTATTAATGCTATAATAAAACAATTTCAAAACAACCATAAAGAGAAGAGTTATTTTGTTAAACAGAGATTAGACTTATTTTATATGGCACCAGAGAGTAGAACAGAAACAATGACTGAAACTTTTGCTGAAGTATATTTTTTCTCAATATAGCAAAAAAATACAGAAGTATAAAGAAATTAACCTAATAATTAGAGCGTTCTAAAAATTGGACAAGTTGCCTGAAGGAGCAGTGATTTCCTAATCATCATCATTCTTCAAGGGTCATCTTGGAATTGAGCTGTCAGGGAAGATATAGAAAGAATAAGATAATAGCATACAAAATTATTATGCCTTCTTTTTCTGGCTAAAAGTACTTCTTAGAGATTAAATGGATGATTAGTGATAGTTTTACTGAAAATATTTTATTAATTTTATATTTCTTTCATTTATCTGTTTACTCATTCATTCAGTAATAATATATTCTGCAACTTAGAGTCATAAGACATTGAATTTAAGTGATTTGCTTAAGGTCACATAGCCAGAATGTAAGATGCTCAGGACATAAATCTAGACCTTTCTACCTACTAAGTTAGCTCTCCATTATGCCATGATACCTTTAATTTGTGATATTGCTTGTTAATACCTATTCAACTGCAGCCCTGGGATCTCTAGTTCTTTCTTGCTCTCTGTGGCAAAAAGGACTAGGCCAGACAGGTTATCCAGAGACTCTTTCACATGATTGCTATGTCTAGTGGGCTGGAAAAGATTGAAAACCATTTTTGAACATGAGAGCATGAAAGTAAACTTTTACTTTAGCTTGAAAATCAATAATTAGCAATTTCAGGCATTCAAAAATAAAATAGTTAGGTGATTCAGATGATAGAGTGCTAAATATGGAGCCAGGAAGAACTGAAATTAAATACAGCTTCTGAAACTTACTAGCCATATGACTTTGAACCAATCGCTAAAACTCTGTTATCTTCAGTTTCCTCACCTATAAAATAAGGACTATAGTAACACATATCTTCCAGAAGTTTTATGAAGAAAAAATAAGATAATTATTGTTAAAGTATATCACAATCCTTAAGCACTTTTCAAATGCTAGTTATTGTTGTTACGAATCTCATTTTTAATTGTACCTTATGATGGCATCTCTAGTTCAGCCAATATCAAGTTCAGTCACTCAGTAGGCACGTATTAGTGCAGTGAGTGTTGCTGGAGAATACCAAGGAGAATAAGGCACAGTCTCTGACTTGCAATTTAGTTAATCAGAGTAACATTTTGCAGGACCTTAATAATGTTAAAAATAGTGTTTCTTGAAATTTATGTATCATAGACTCCTTCGACAGACTAATGAAGTCTATGAGCCCCATTTTGAAATAATGTTTTTAAAAGCTTAAAATATATAAGACTACAAAAGAATGATATTATAGTGAAGTAAAGTGATTGAAATTAAAAACAATCTCAGACCCTCAGAAGAAGAACCCCTGGTTTAAGACATTTTGGTAACAGATTTGTTACTTAGCAGAATGAAATTAAAACCTGAATCAAGTGGAGTATCTCTGACACTATTAAACCTATTCTTGGCATTCAATAATGTAACATTCTTTTCCCATGAATAACCATAATAGGCAAAGGTATGGTGAAATATGGTGTTTTTACAAAAGGAGCCACCAAATAGCTGCTTTGCATTAACTTGGCTGGGACATAACCTCTTTGGAGTTATATTTGAGCGAATGGGAAAGACATTTTGAAATGGTGTGATGTGATATAGAAAAATAAAGAATATACTATCTTGTCATTTCTGCAGTATAGACTAAAGCACATTTTGATCTCAAGACCGCATTATACTTCTTCCCAGAACTTTTGTTTTTACATTAGTAAGGTCCATTAACATTTATCATATTAAAAATTAAAAGGCATCATTATTGTCATTATTAAAATATCTTTGACATTGATGATTCTTTGTTGTTTTTCAGTCATTCATTCATGTCTTTGTAACCCTGTGGACAACAGTATACCAATGATGTCCATGGAATTTTCTTGGTAAAGACACTGGAATTGTTTCTTATTTCATTTCCCAGTGGATTAAGTCAAAGAGAGAATAAGTAACTTACTCAGGATCACATAGCCAGTAAGAATCTACTGCTGGATTTGAACTCAAGAAGATGAGCCACCTAGCTGCCTCAAGATAACATCTACTTCAACATTAATACAAACTTTTGGAAAGTTAAAATGCTAGTTCAATTAACTGGGGTTTTGTATATTTTTTAAAGGTTTTATATGACTTTTATAATTAGGAAGAAAGAGTTCACTTTTTTTAAACCATATGTTATATATGTGGGGTTTATGGAAAAAAATGATTATTTTTAGAACACTAAAAACAAAGTTACTCCTTCTTGAAAGCAAATGTTTGTTACAATAATGAAGATTGTATGTTAAAATCACAGAGTCTTAGAATGTCATAGTTGGAAGAGCCTTTAGTGGTTATCTAGTTTTTATTTGATAAATGAAAAACAAAACTGAGGCCCAGAGAGGAAAAATAAAAAAAAAAAAAATCAGAAATGAGGTCAAAGCAAATGCTTGAACATAAAAATCTCAATACTCAGAAGAAAGATAATATCTTGCAAAGTGATTAATGTTCTTTAAACATTTTGTTATTTTAAGTGTCATTTATTTTTATATCAAATTCATTTTCCCCTCCCCAACCTTCCCAACACAGTGGACTCTCTTTAACAAAAATTTAAAGAACAATTTCAAGTAGCAGCTTTGCCACCCACTACCCAGCTTTGTGTTACACGTACCAAGAAAACTTAAGAGGGGACCTTCCATCATTCCAGGGTAAGGAGAAAATAGGAATTTTAGCCTTTGTACTCAGAGACAGGAGCAAGTCAAGAAGCAGACAGCAGCAACGAAGTAGCCTGACTCTAAGCCTGTCAAAGGATGAGGGAAATAGATCAAAGAGAAGAAGAAAGTTAAGAATCATTAGAGTGCCTGGGTCAAAATGGAAATTGAAAGAATATTTGTCACTTCTTAAAAGTAACCCCCAGATGATGGCACCCAAGAAGATAATAGCCAAAATTTAGAGTTTCCAGATCAAAGAGAAAATAAAATAATACAGCAAAGAGGAAAAAAAATAATCAAGCATTGAAGAGCCACAGTTAGCAACCACCATTATAAGAGAGTGGAACACTTGGAACATGATGTTCCAGAAGGCAAATGATAAAGGCTTGTAGCAAAGATTAACTTTCACAACAAAAATGAGTACAATTCAATTGGAGAGGGGGGAAGAAGGAAGGGGAACTTCTAATGAAACAGAAATTCCAACCTTTCCTAATAAAAAGAGCAGAGCTTTGGAGTAAATCTAAAGCTAAAACACAGGACTGAAGAGAAAAATGTAAAGGTAAACACTAATGAACAATGATGAAGACCAATGGGAAGGTGATGCATGTGTACTTTGTGAATCTTTTCACCGTCAGGGTTCAGAGGAGCGCAACTCAACAGGACTGCAAGTAGATGTGATATATGCTGGTGATATTAAGAAAAGGATGGTGAGGGGAAGGGGAGCACGCAAAAATGTGAGAAAGGCAAGGAAAGTTTGGGAAAATTATTTCATACTCAAATATACATATGCATATTTACACACATAGATTTACACATACACACGTACATATCCAAGTGCATATACACACATGTACATATACAAAAATATGCACATGCATATATATAAATATATTTAAATATATACAACTATATGTGTATGTACAAACATACATGTATAAGTGTATACATGCATGTGTGCATATAAACACACATAAACAAGGTAGAGGTAGAGAGAAGCTGACAGTGGAACCTCACTTCTTCATTTGAAATACAAGAAAGAATGAATGCACATACAAAATTAAAGGCAGACAAATTTCACTTAATAGGGGAAAAATGAGGGAAATGGAAGAAGGAAGGAGAGGGATTAGATAGAAGGTAAATTTAGGGAGGGATTTAATCCTAAACAAAATAAACTCTAAGGGTGTAATAGATTTGTGCATACACTCACATGTATATATGTATGAATGTATGTACATATTTCTGAAGTGGAAAATATTGGGAATTTTGAGGGGTGGCCATAAATTGAGAAGGGTTGAGCAAGTTATGGAAAAAGAATATAATGGAATGCTATTATGCTGATCTCCTATCAGTGTACTAACCAATCAGGATTCCAGAGAACTAATGTTGAAACATGCTAGTCACCTTCTGATAGACAGGTGAAGGATTAAGTGTAAATAATGGGGGAGGAGGGTTGGAGTAAAAAGGTAAGAAGAAAGATCTTGAATAGTTAAAGAAAATAAAACATTTTTTAAAATGAAGATAAGGCATAAAATGCCGGAATTTATGATCTAGGCTCATGGTCCCACAGCTTTGTGACTTAACACTCTGTGCTTCCTGGCAATCCAGCATAGATAGAGAATGGATAAACAGCAGCATTGTGAGGGCAGAAAATTTAGAATATCTGTATCTTTCTTTTGGAAACAAATCAATCACTTGCCAAGTTTCATTGAATTGTTACAATATCTCTCATTTATATCCCTTTTCTACCTAAGTCCCTTGTTATCTCTCCCCCTGGATTATTACAAGAGTTCTGAAAATGATGTCTCTGCCTTTAGTCTCTTTTCTTTCTAGGTGACCCTTTGCCAAATGTGTCTTCCTAATGAGTCATTCTGTTTATATAACTCCTTTGATCAAAAATTTTGAATGACTCTCCATTACATATGGGATAAAGCAGAAGTGTCTTTGGCTGGCATTCAAGATTCTAAAATATGACTCCAAATTCTTCTATATTTCAGACAAACTAGGTTGGTAACCATTTCTTAAATCTTATCTTACTCTTTCCTACCCTTGTCTTGTCTGAAAATTATTTCCTCTAACTATAGATTTCCTTCTTTTCTTTTCTTTTTAATTTTTAAAATTTTTAAAATATTATTTAAGTTTTCAACATTCATTTCCACAACATTTTGAGTTCCAAATGTTCTCCCCATCTCTCCCCTCTCTCACCCCAAAACACCATGCATTCTGATTACCCCTTCCCTGAATCTACTCTCCCTACATCCTTCTCTTCCCTTGTTCTCATCTCTCTTTTCTTGTGGGGCAAGAAAGATTTCTATACCCCATCACCTGTATTTCTTATCTCCAATTTGCAAGCAAAAACAATTCTCAACATTCATTCTTTAAACTTTGAGTTCTAACTTCTCTCCCTTCCTCCCTCTGCATCCATCCTCACTGAGAAGGCAAGCAGTTCAATATAGGATATATATGTGTAGTTTTGCTAAAGATTTCCATAATAGTCATGGGGTGAAAGACTAATTACATTTCTCTCCAACCTATCCTACCCCCATTTATTCTATTCTCTCTTTAGACCTTGTCCTTTCCCTAAAGTGATTACTTCCTATTACTCCCTCCTCCCATTTGCCCTCCCTACTATCATCCCCCCACCCCACTTATTCCCTTCTCCCATACTTGCCTATAGGGTGATAGATTTTCATGCCAAATTGAGTATGCATGCTATTCCAAATGTGCCTATGTGAATAAGGCAAACGTAATGAGAGTAAGCTTCACTTTTTTCCTCTCATCTCCTCCTTTTTCCCCCTCCATTGGAAAAGCTTTTTCTTGCTTGTTTTATGAGAGATAATTTGCCCCATTCTATTTCTCCCTTTCTCCTCCCAGTATATTCTTCTTTCATACTTTAATTTTATTTCTTTAGATATCATCCCTTCCTATTCAACTAACCCTCTGCCCTCTGTCTACATTTGTGTGTATGTAAATATATACGCATGCATATGTATATGTATATACATACACATACAAATATATACACACATATATAGACACACATATGCATACACACACACTTAAAGTTTGTATTTCTGTTTTCTCAATTGTAAAATAGAACTAACACTAATAGAACCTTACAGGGTGTTCAAAAGGAAAATACCTAGAAGCTAGTCCTTATAAATATGAGTGACTTTTACCTATTTTATTAGACCACATAGATTCTCAGAGAAGGATTACTTATGACAATTATTGCATTGTGTTAGTGGAAATGGAACTTTGATCATTGTTTTTTGGCCAATAGTGGCTTTTTAATTCTGTGATTCTTTGACTTTGTGTAAACATTTATTGACACTTTCTGGTATAATAGAGGAAGAAATTTTCACCATTCTACCTGGAACTTCAAAACTTTTCTGAAACTCTCAGGAAAACAAATTACATTTATCAGTTTCTGAAGAAGGGTCTTAGAACTTTAATGATGATTTGTTTCACTTCTTTTTGAAGTCTAAATTCTCATTGTTGATTAGACATTCTACAATACCAAATTTGTTCATTCTTTTAGAGGCCAAGACACTGAATACAAAGGAGAGATTCAATAACAAAATGATGCCCTGCAGCATCATTGTCTGTCTTTTAAGTGAGGTTAATACTGCATCTTGTAGCATGATTCAAAAATCTGGAAAATTTTTGTCACCTTTAGTGAGTATATATTTATAAATTACAGCGTGGCAAATGTTTGTCCTTTTTCACCTTAAAAAAATATTGCCTTTTTCTCCATAATAATGAAATTAACTTGCATTTAAATCTGTAACCATTTATAAAGAGCATACGAAAGCCATACGTTGAAGCATATTGATAGTTAATAGTGATTCATACACATGTAAAGAATATGACTCACAAAGACTGTTAAAATGTACGTTTAGGAGATAATTTTGAGCACATTTATTTATATAAGATCTCTAATTACTAAATGTAGAATGAAACAATAAGAAGACTTCATTAATGAATATGAATTGCAAACTGAATTCTCTTTAATCTAAGTTACAGATGACTGAATTTGGAATCAAGAAGATACAGGGATGAAGTTATTTACTGAAAATTCCCATTGCTAAATCATTTATTTTCATATAATTTATTTTCAGTTTTCAATTTTTACTTCTGCAAGATTTTGAATTCCAAATTTTCTCCCCATCTCTCCCTTTCTCCAATCTGCCTCTCTTTTATCACCCTCCTTCTCCTATTCTGTTCCCTCTATTTCCCTGTAGGGCAAGATAGATTTCTATACCCCATTGCCTGTACAACTTATTTTTCAGCCACATGCAAAAACAATTAACATTTATTTTTAAAGTTGTAAGTTCCACATTCTCTTCCTTCCTCTCTTCCAACCCATCCTCATTGAGAAAGTAAGCAATTCCATATAGGTCATACATGTGTCATCATGTAAAACACTTCCATAACAGTCATATTGCAAAAACCCAATCATATTTACTTCTATCCTATCCTGCCCTCCATTTATAACACTCTCTCTCTTGACCTGTCCCTACACAATAATGTTTGCTTCTGATTACCCCTTCTCCCCATCTGTCATCACTTCCATTCTCCTTCCTCTCCTATCATCTTCCCCCTGCCATCCTTGCAGGGTAAGATAGATTTCCATACACAATTAAAAATGTGTTATTATTCCCTCCTTAAGTCAAATCTGATGAGAGTAAGGCTCCCTAATTCCTTCTCACCTCTCCTCAGTGTCCCTCCATTGTTAAAGCTCTTTCTTGCCTCTTTTATATGAGATGTTTTACTACATTCTACCTCTCCCTTTCTCTTTCTCCCAGTACATTCCTCTCAAAACAATTTTATTTTTTAACTATCCACCCTTCATATTCAGCTCACCTTGTGCCCTCTGAAAATAAATCCATACATACATACACTCATATATGTGTACCTAAAATATATAGCACACACATACATGTATGTATCTGAATATATGTACATGTACACATGTATGTATATGTGCACGCATATACATGCATGCATACGTGTGTGTGGAAGTCTTCTATTTCATTGAAATTCCATTTTATCCCTGAAGTATTATATTCAGTTTTACTAAGTCATTCTTGGTTTTAATCGTAACTCCTTTGACCACTGGACTATCCTATTCCCAGCATTCTGATTGATTAGCGTAGAAACTGCTAAAACTTGTATTATTCTGATATTTCTTTCCCACAACACTTGAATTGTTTCTGGCTACTTGAAATATTTCCCCCTTGACCTTTGACCTCTGGAATTTGGCTACAATATTCCTAGGATTTGCCTTTTGGGATCCCTTTCAGGAGGTTATCAGTAGAATCTTTCCATATTATTTTACCCTCTGTTTCTAGAATTTCAGGGAAGTTTTCCTTGATACTTTATTGAAAGATCATGTCTAGGCTGCTTTTTTGATCATGGTTTTCAGGTAGATCAATAATTTTAAAATTATCTCTCCTGGATCTTTTTTTTTTTTTTCTCATTCAGCTGTTGTTTTTTCTAATTATATATTTTATGTTGTCTTCTAGTTTTTTTCATTCTTTCAGTTTTGTTTTTATAATTTCTTGATTTCTCATATAGTCATTAACTTCCATTTGCTCCACTCTAACTTTTGAGGAATTATTTTCGTCAGTGAATTTTTGGAGTGCCTTTTCCATTTGACTAATTTTGATTTTTAAGACATTCTTCTCACTTGCTTTTTGGACCTCTTTTGCCATTTGAGTTAGTGTATTTTTAAAGGTGTTATTTCCTTGGTTTTTATTAGAGTTCTTCTTTGGCAAGTTGTTCAATTGATTTTCATGACTTGCTTGCATCACTCTTATTTCTCTTCTCAATTTCTCCTACACTTCTTTTACTTAGTTTTCAAAATTCTTTTTGAGCTCTTCCATAGCTTGAGACTACTTCATGTTTTTCTTGGAGGTTTTGAATGTAGGAGCCTTACTTTGTTGTCTTTCTCCCATTTTATGCTTTGGTCTTCCTAATTACAAGAAAATAACTTTTTACCATGAAATTAAGCTTCTAGATTTGTTATTTCTTCCATTTTTAGTCATTTTCCAAGGCAATTACTTCACTTTTGAGTTCTTTGTTAAGTGGAGCACATACTGCCCCAAGTTTCAAGGGTTTTGTGTCACTGTTTTCAGATATATCTCTAGGGACCTGCAAATTCTCAATTCCTCCAAAGTGATATGATCTAAGGAGAGGTGTTTACCCCTCTACCGGCTTGTACTCTGGTCTATGAGCAACCACAAGCACTGTTTTCTGCCATGGAAATGTGAGTAGGTTTTTTTCTCCACAACCACTACCAGCTCTGTCACACAAGTGTTCTCACCCCAGGCCCACCATCCAGGACTGCAACCGAGATCAGGGGCTAGATTCTCCCACTGTCTGTAGGCAGAGAACTCCAGAAGAAACAGTTGTTGTGGCAGTGGTTTCTGCTGCCCTGAGGCTGTGGCTGTGGCTGATACTGGACCCTATTATTCTCTCACCTAGGTGAATGAGTTTGTCCACTGAATATTTAAGTTGTCTTTGGCGTTTGTGGGTTGAGAAGTCTGGAAACCACTATACCTACAAATGATTCAGTGCCCTGAGGTGTTCTTGAGTCCTTTATGTGCTAGCCTGGCCCATGCTTGGCTGTGTTCTACTCAGAGATTGGTGTAATAGACCCTTCCTGTCAGGCTTCCGGATTGTCTTGGGCTGGAAATGTGTTTCACTCTATCATTTTGTTTTGCTTCTGCTGTGCTAGAATTTGTTGTGTCATTTTTACAGGTATTTTGAAGTGCTTATGGGGAGAACTCAGACAGATCCCTGCTTCCACTTTTCCATCTTGGGTCTTCCTCACTAGTCACTTATTTTCTCCTGGCATCAGTTTCTTCAACTTTTAAATAGAAATAAAAATCCAATATTCCTCACATATTTAACAAAGTGATTTTCCCCAAGTGAAAGATGTATAGTGTCACAAATCTGTTCAATAAACTCACTGACTTCCTATTGCCTCCAGAAAAAAATATGAACTCTTTTGTTATATAAATATTTTTACAATTTGCCTCTAACCTACCTTTCTAGAACATTTTTTCCATAAAACTGCCTTTCAGATACTCTATTCCGTACAAATTTTACTTGTTGTATTCTGCTTGATATTCCACTTCCAATTTCTGTTCTTTTTCACTGGGTAATCCCTATTCCTGAGAGTTACACTCTATCCCCTCCAACTCTGACTTCATGGCTGCCTTCAAGAGTCATTGAAGGACCACTTTCTACAAGAGAGGTTTTCTTGATCACCTCGACTTCTAAAGTCTTTCCCTACATGTAAGATTAATATACAACTATCTTATTTTTAAAGTTTTTATTTATGCCTTTTGTTTACCATGTCACCATACATACCCCCATGATCTGTACCCCTCCACCTTCAACATAGCCATACCATATAGGAAAAAGGATTTTTAAGATTAATAAGCTTTTTAATAATATTTCATGTGGCAGTAATGCAATGTGGGTAGGAATGAGACTGAACTTGTGATTTCATTGATATAGGTAATTTTCAGTTAATTACATTCCTTATACCAAAGAGGGTTGGCCCTGGTTTCTGTAACTTAGAGTCTTATTGAGTTGTATAGCGTCATAAAGATTTATGCAAATTGCCCAAGGTGACATAGTCAGCGTTTATCAAAAGGCACAATAAAAACTAGCTTCCTTAGGCAACCAGGTAGCATAGTAGATAGAGTATTTGGCTTAGAGTTACAAAGTTACCGAGTTCAAATTGCATTTTACTTACTAGCTCTGTGATTTTGAACAAGCTCTCTCAACTTCAGTTTTCCTTCACTTGTAAAATAAGGATAATAGTGTTGTCAGTCATTTTTCATCTTCATGACACTATTTAAGATTTTTTTTGGCAAAGACACTGGAGTGGATTGCCATTTCTTTCTTTAGTTAATTTTACAGAAGAGGGAATTGAGGCAGAGTTAAGTGACTTGCTTGGTGTCAAACAGCTGGCAAGAATGTGAACCCAGATTTGAACTTGGGAAGATAAGTCTTTCTGACTCCAGCCCTGATGCTGTATCCATTGTGCTACCTATCTGCTTCCAGAATAATAACTTTTCCAGAATAATATTATTAATAATATTAATAATAATATTATCTACTTCTAAAACTTCTAAAAAAAACTTCTAAAACTTCTAAACCTTAGAACACTATATACAAATACTATTATTATCATTGTGAGAGTGGCCCTTATTCCATTTTGTCATACTGCTCCACAATATATGTTTATTCAACTGAAGTCAATTCAAATGGAAAGGAAGTGAAGAGTATTTCAGCAGGGTATAATGAAGCAATACCAATAGTACTATATGGGCTTTATATCACTTTATGCTCTAAACAACTACTAATCTATATATACAGAAAAGGAGAGATCTCTCCTCCACCATGAACATATTTATGAGACTCTTTGTGGAACTATGAATTTGAGGGGGTCTCCTTTCACAAAATTAAATTTTGGACCTCAGTTATTTCATCATATCTAGTCATTTCCTATGTTTCTCTTCCTTTATTTTCTCATTTTGAACAAATATTGTTACTGAAGCATTCACTACCTAGTTCAATCCATCAGTAGTCTTGAGCAAGAACTAAAAGACAGGGTAATTACAGTGGCTCATGAAATATTTTGAAGCAGGCAATGCTTGTTTTTGAAGTACACTAGTACAGTTTGTCCAGAACTATGTGCAAGTATCTCATTCCAGGCATACACATATCTATGTTTCATTTAACCCAAGTAGGATATAGAAATTTAAAGATTAGTGGTCATTACATTTCTAGTCTTCATGCCTGTTATCTACTAATATTAATTTGACATTTTGAGACATATAGATCAGGTAGTCAAAACAAGGCAGTAATTTCATTTAGCCATTGGGGGTTTGAACAATGATAAATTCAATATTTGCTAAAACACTTGCACTTAGTGTTAAAATACTCCCTTTCATACATGAGTAGGAGTATGGTTTCCTTTATAAGAAGAAACATAAAAGGATGACAAAAATAATTTCAAGTAATTCAGATTTTAAATTGTATATATGATTTTAAAAATATTTAAGTGACTTCTATGTTATGAGTTTGTATGTCTTAAAAAACTGTAGATGGTTTCATCTGCTAAAGATTTCCTTGTTTGGGGGGGTGGAGCCAAGATGGTGGAGTAAGAGCAACTACTCACCTAAGTTCTTAGACAAGCTCCTTCAGATACCTTTAAAAAGAGAATCTGACCAAATTTTGGAGGTACAGAATCCAATAGGAGACAGACTGGCAGATTCACAGCCCAGGACGGAATGGAAGGTCCACAGGAAGGATCTGTTCCACAAGGGTGAGCCCACAGCACATAGCACAACACAGCAAGCACAGCAGAGTGAGAAGGCCCCAGGAAACCTGAGACAGCAGCAGGCGGAACTGGTGGAGCTGCAGCCCAGGGTGAGAGACCAGTAGAGCTGAGTGAGGGACAGCTGCTGAGCACCAGATATCAGCTCAGCAGTTCCTGAGACTTTCAGCCCACAGATTAAACCTTTCTATGGGGACAAGGACCAAAACACAAATACCAACAAGGTCAGTAGTGAAACTGTACTTCCATCTGGAAATTCAGAAGGGACTATGAACTGCTTACATGCACAGCTCTCCTGGGACAGCTGAAGAAGGAAATAGAAGAAAAACTGGTCAATGATTTTAAAAGTATAAAAAAAGAATTCACTTATGAGAACATCTCTTTGACAAGGAAAATTAAACAAATGGAAAAGTACAAAAATTAACTGAAGAAAATAACTCCTTGAAAGGAAAAAGTGGACAGATGGAAAAGGGACATGCAAAAGTTAACTGAAGAAAACAATTTGATAAAGATTACAATTGGGCAAGTAGAAACTAATGACTATGAGACAGTAAGAATCAGTCAAACAAAATCTAAAGAATGAG
The DNA here is from genome assembly GCA_023548195.1 of Bettongia penicillata ogilbyi. Lineage (NCBI taxonomy): Eukaryota > Metazoa > Chordata > Mammalia > Diprotodontia > Potoroidae > Bettongia > Bettongia penicillata. The sequence continues at coordinate 283,921 of JAJHZJ010000086.1, read as the reverse complement.
AAGACAGAAGAACATGTAAATTATCTAATTGGAAAAACAAGTGATCTGGAAAATAGATCCAGGAGAGAAAATTTTAGAATTGTTGGACTGTCAGAAAATCACAATGAAAGGAGGACTTTGGACAACATATTCCAGAAAATCATCAAGGAAAACTGCCCAGAAGTGCCAGATCCACAGGGCAAAACAGCAAGCGAAAGAATCCACTGTTCACCTCACAAAAGGGATCCCAAACTCAAAGCCTCAAGAAATATCCTTGCCAAATTCCAGAACTATTAAGTAAAGGAGAAGATACTACAGGCAGCCAGAAAGAAACCGTTCAAATATCAAGGAGCTACAGTCAGAATCACAATGTAGTTTCTACATTAAAAGACTGAAGGAATTAGAATCCAATATTCCCTAAGACAAAGGAGTTGGGACTACAACCAAGGATCAACTACCTAACAAAGTTCAGCATAACATTTTGGGCAAGGAGATTCATTCAACAAAGTAAGGGATTTCCAGATCTTTCTGACAAAAACGCCAGAACTTAATAGAAAATTCAATCTTCAAATGCAGGTCTCAAGAGAGGCATAAAAAGCTAAACGGGGTGTGTGTGGGGGAACAAAACAAACCCAAAAAAGCCTTGTTACTCAATTTTGGCAAACTGTTTACCTCCCTATAAGGGAAGATGATATCTGTTCATCTTGAGAATTGTGCATATATTATGAAATATAAAAGGGATGTACATAGAGGGAACATGTATAAAGTAAATGATATCATGTTAAAAATATGAGTTAAGCATGAGAAGGGATTGTAAAAGGAGGTGTGAAAAGGAGGAAGCAGAAAATGGTAAATTGCATCACAGGAAGAAGGATAAAATTATAGTAGAAGGAAAGAGGGGAGGGAGATGAGCACTGTTTGAGAGGTACTCTCATCTGATTTGCTTCAAGGAGGGAACAACAAACTTAATTAAATATATAAATCTAACTACATCTATAGGCAGTAGAAGGGGAGAAAATGAAGGGGAGGCTGAAAGGAGTGAAGAAGTAATAAAGGTAAAGGGCAGTAAAAAGGATGGTGGGTAACAAAAAGGAAGGGAAGACTACAGGAGTTGGTGGTAAAAATTAAAACTCTATTGTGCAGGGGGGAGGGATAAGGGAGATCTAAAAGCATAAACAAGGGGAAAGAGGATGGAAGGAAAGACACAGATAGCAATCATAAAAACATAGTAATCATAACTTCAGCTCAGAAGGGTCTGCCAACCACTGAGCCTACCCATGTTCTAGCACAGCCCTAGCAGAGGAAGAGATCACCAGTTCCTAGATAACCCCTATCCCACACCTTGCTCCACAAGATTCAATGTAACCACAGGAAAACTCAAAAAGACTTCACCTGGTCTTGACTTTCCACATATCAGTAAGCTCAGCACCAGGTAACCTGCGACATTATACAGCTTCTAGTTCAAAGAACCAGAAAGCACACAAATCCAGCATGCAGGACCTAGCTCCCAGAACAAGAAAAATTGAGTAGAGCCATCAGGGCCCCAAAAGCTTAGATCTACTTTAAAAGACAGGAAAAAAGCACTCACCATGGACAGGAAGCAAATTAGAAAACCAAAGACGATAAAGTATCATTACAGATTCAAGAATGATCAAAATATAAATTCAGAAAAGGACAACATTGACACTATAACCACATGTGTAATCTCAAAAAGTAATAGAAACTCATTTCAAGCCCAAAGAGCATTCTTGGAAGAGCACAAAGAAATTTTTAAAAGCCAAATTAGAGAGGTAGAAGAAAAACTGACTAATGATTTTAAGAATACAATCAGTTCCTTAAAAAATAAAATTGGCTAAATGGATAAGTATATGCAAAACCTAATTGAAGAAAATAACCCTTTAAAAGGAAAAAAAAATGGGCAAATAGAAAAGGATGTTCAAAAGTGAACTGAAAAATACAATTCATTAAAAATTACAATTGACTAAGTAGAAACCAGTGACTGAGCATCAAGAATCAGTCAAACAAAATCTAAAGAATGAAGAAAAGAGAAGAAAATATAAAGTATCTCAATGGAAAAAAAAACTGACCTGCAAAATAGATGCATGAGAGAAAATCTAAGAATGATAGGTTTACTGCAAAACTATGGTGAAGCAAAGAGTATGGAATGTACTTTCCAAGAAATCATTAAGGAAAATTGCCCAGAGGTCTGAGATCCAGATGGCAAAATAGTCATCGAAAGAATCAATCAATCACCTCCTGAAAGAGATCCCAAATTGAAAAGACCAAGGAATAATGTTGCCAGATTCCAATGAGAAAATACTGCAAGAAGGCAGAAAGAAACAATTCAAATATTGAGGAACTACAGTCAGGATCACACAGGACCTCACAACTGCTACATTAAAAGGTCAGGGATTTGAATACAATATTCCTTAAGGCAAAGGAGCTTGGACTACAATCAAGAGTCAATTACTGAGCAAAATTGAGCATAAATGTTTGGGCAAAGAAATGGACATTCAGTGAAATTAAGAATTTCCAGATCATCCAGAAGAAAAGGCTGGAGTACATAGAAAATTTATCTTCATATACAAAACTCAAGAGCAGCATAAAAAGGTAAACAGGTAAAGTAAAAAGAAAAAAATACCTTGTTATTCAATTTGGGCAAACTGTTTACATCCTTCTATGGTAGGATGATGCTTGCTAATATTGAGAATTGCATATTTATTTTGATATTCATAAGGGATATATAGATAGAGGATATGAGTATAAATTAACTGATGTGATGATAAAAAAAATTACTTAAGGTGTGCAAAGGGAGAAGAGAAGAGGAAAAGAAGGATAAATTCCATCACATGAAGAGGCACAAAACCATACTATCATAGAAGGAAAGAAAGGAGTCAGATGAACATTGTTTGAGGTTTACTCTCATTGAGTTTGACTCAAGATGGGAATAACATACTAAGTTAAGTACAAAAACTAAATTGCCTTACAAGAAGTAGGAGGAGAAAGGGGGAAAAAAAGGATAGAGTAGTTAGAAGGTAGGGGAGAAGTACTAATGTGAAAAAGAAAGAAAAGGCAGAAGGTCTGATAAAAGGGAGGGAAGACTGAGGGAGGCAGTGGTCCAAAGTATAAATATTTTGAGGAGAGGAAAGGTCAAGGGAGAAATAAAAGCATAAACAAGGAAGGAAATAGGATGGAGAGAAAGACACAGATACTAAACATAAATGTGAAGGAGAATGAGATTAACTCTCTCATTAAACAGAGATAGATGACAGAATGGATTAAAAACCATAATCCTACAATATCCTGTTTACATGAAGCACATATGAAATAGAAGGATGCATAGAGGGTAAAAGTAAAAGGCTGAAATAGAATATATTATGCTTCAACTGAAGTAAAAAAAAAGAAAAAAACAAACAAGGGTAGCAATCCTAGTCTCAGATAATGCAAAAGTAAACTAGATCTAATCAAAAGTGATAATGAAAGAAACTATGTCCTACTGAAAGAAACCTATAGACAATGAAGCAATATCAATATTAAACCTACATGTGCCAAGTGGAATAATAACCAGATTCTTAGAGGAGAAGTTAAGGGGGTTACGGGAATAAATATAGAGTAAAACGATACTAGTGGGGGACCTCACCCTCAAAATAAGTAAGAAAGAACTTAAGGAGGTGAATAGAATTTTGAAACAGTGTGATGTGATAGACCTGTGGAGAAAATTGAATGGGAATAGAAAGGAATATTCCTTTTTTCTCAGTTGTAATCTCATCCTGAAGAATGGGTGGGTCAAACAACAAATCACAGAAACAATGACTTCATTAAGGAGAGTGACAATAACAAGACAGCATACCAAATATTTTGTGATGCAGGAAAAGCAATTCTTAGGGAAATTTTTATATCTCTGAATGCTTACATGAATAAAATAGAGAAAGAGATCAATAATCTGGGCACACAACTGAAAAAAAAAAACAATAGTGAAAGGAGAAAGTGAAAATCACCAACTAAATACCAAATTAGAAATACTGAGAACCAAAGGAGAGACTCATAAAATTTAAATTAAGAAAACTATTGAACAAAAAAATGAAACTAAGAATTGGTTTTATGGAAAAAAAAAAGAAACATGATAAAACTTTGGACGTTTCAAAAAATAAGGAAAACAAATTACTAATTTAAAAAATAAAAAAAAATTAATTCACCTCCAATGAAGAGGAAATTAAAACAGTAATTAGAAATTAGATTACATAACTGTATGTCCATAAATTTGACAATCAGTGAAAAGGATGAATATTTGCAAAAAAAATTTCTGCATTGCCCAGATTAACAAAAGAGGAAGCAAAATAATTAAATAATCCCCTCTCAGAAAACAAAATAAAGAGAAAAAGCTATCAATGACCTCCCTAGAAGAATGAGTCTCCACGACAAGATGGATTTATATATAGATACAAATACTATCAAACATTTGAAGAACAGTTAATTTCAATACTACATAGATTACTGGGGAAAATTAGCAAAGGAGTTCTACCAAATTCTTTTCATGATACAAATATGGTACTGATATCTAACCTGGGAAGATTCAAAACAGGAAAAAACAATTATATGTTAATTTTTCTAACAATTATAGGTGTAAAAAAATTTTAAATAAGATATTAACAAAAAAGATTACATCAATTTATCATGAGAAAAATACTCTTCTATCAGGTTGCTTTTGGGAAAACTATAAGCACAATTGATTATATCAGCAAGAAAACCAACAGAAACTATATGATTATCTCAGTAGATGCAGAAAAAGTTTTTGACAAAATATAACTCCCATTACTACTAAAAATGCTAGAGAGCATAGGAATAAATGGAGCCTCCCTTAAATTAATAAGCAATATCTTCCTAAAATCATCAGTAAGCATTTTACGCAATGAGGATAAGTTAGATGCATTCCCAGTTAGATCAGGGGTGAAACAAGGATGTCCATTATCACCACTGTTGTTTAATATAGTACTAGAATTTTTAGCTTTAGCAGTAAGAGGAGAAAAAAAATTGAAAGAGCTAAATTATCAGTTTTGCAGATGATATGATGAGAAACTTAGAGAATCCTAGAGAATCAGGTAAAAAAAAAAAACTACTTGAAATAGTAAACAACTTTAGCAAATTTCCAGTATATAAAATGAACCTACATAAATCATCTGCATTTCTATATATTACTAACAAAGGGCAACAACAAACAACAGAAAGAGAAATCCTATTTAAAGTTACTGTAGACACTATAAAATATTTGTGAGTCTACCTGCCAAAGCAAACCCAGGAACTATATGAACACAATTATAAAACACTTTCAGTGCAAATAAAATCAGTTCTAAGTAACTGGGAAAAAATTTCTGTTGCTTGTGGGTAGGCTAAGCTAATAAAATAAAAACGACAATTTTACTTAAATTCATTTACTTATTCAGTGCTAATCAAACTACTAAAAATATTTTCTAGAAGTAGAAAAGAAAACATCAAAAGTCATCTGGAAAAACAAAAGGTACAGAATATTGAGGGAATTAATGAAAAGGAACGATAGGGATAGTGGCCTTGCCACACTACATTTTACGTTGTATTATAAAAGAGTAGTCATCATAACCACTTGGTCCTTGTTAAGAAATAGAGGGTTAGATCATTGGAATATGTTAGGTACACAAGACACAGTAGTCAAATACTATAGCCTATAGTCTACAGTTTGATAAGCCCAGGGACACCAGCTTCTGGGACAAGTACTCACAATTTAACAAAACCTGCTGAGAAAATTGGAAAACAGTGTGCTGAAAACTGGGTATAGATCAACACCTGACACTGTAATATCAGAATAAAGGTGAAACAGGTACAGGATCTGGGTACAAGAGTTGATACTATAACCAAATTAGGGGAACAAGTGATAGTTTATTTTGGAGAATGGAGGAATTCATGACTAAACAAGAGATGGAGAACATTATGAAATGCAAAATGAATAACTTTGATTACATTAAATTGGCAAGTTTTTGCATGAACAAAGTCAGTACCAAGATTACGAGGGGAAGCAGAAAACCAGGAAAGAATATAGGCATTATCTCTGCCTTATTTCTAAACTATATAGAGAACTAAGTCAAATTCATAAGAGTACAAGTCATTCCTCAATTGACAAATCATAAAAAGATATGAACAGGCGGTTTTTAGAGGAAGAAATCTAAGCTACCTATAGTCATATGAAAAAATGCTCTTAAATACTGTTGATTAGAGAGATGCCAATCAAAACAATCAGGAGAAGAATATCTTTAAAAAGCAGAATTCAGTGGATGGAAAAGGAGGTCCAAAAGCTCACTGAAGATAATAATTCCTCAAAGATTAGAATGGAACTGGTGGAAGCTAATGAATTTATGAAAAACCAAGAAATTATAGAACAAAACCAAAGGAATGAAAGAAAAGCAGACAATGTGAAATATCTCATTGTAGAAACAATTGACCTAGAAAATAGATCCAGGAGAGACAATATAAAAATTTTTGGGAAATCTGAAAGTTGATCAAAAAAAGATCTTACAAGAAATTATCAAGGAAAACTATCCTAATGTTCTAGGACAACAGGGTTATAATAGATATTGAAAGAATCCACCACTTTCCTCCTGAAAGAGAACTCAAAATAAAAACTCCTGGGAATGTTGTCACCAAATTTCAGAGCTCCCAAGTCAAGGAGAAAATATTGCCAGCAACCATAAAGAAACAATTTGAGTAATGTGAAAATACAATCAAGATAATAAAAGATCTAGCAGTTTCTATACTAAGGGATCTGAGGGCTTGGAGTGTGATATTCCACAAGTCAAAGGAGATGGGACTATAACCAAGAATCACTTACCTAGAAAAACTGAGTATAATACTTCAGGGGAAAAAATGGTCATTCAATGAAATAGAAGTCGTTCAAGCATTCTTGCTCAAATGAATAGAAATGAATAGAAAATTTGATTCAAACACAAGAATAAAGAGAAGCATGAAAATGTAAACAGGAAAAAGAAATCATAAGGGACTTACTAAAGTTGAAGTGTTTGCATTCCTAGAGAACATATCATATTTGTAACTAGAGACTTTTCTCATTATGAGGGCAGTTGCAGGAATTACATACATATAGACAGAGAGAACAGGGTGAGTTGCATATGAAGGTCTGATAGCTAAAAATGTAAAAATAAAGAGTGAGAGAGGAATATATTAGGAGGAGAAGGGGAGAAATAGAAGGAAGTAAATTAGCTCTCACATGAAGGAGGCAAGAAAAAGCTTTTTCAACAGAGGGGAAGAAGGGTGAGGTTAGAGGGAAAGAGCAAATCTTACTTTCATCACATTTGGCTAAAGGAGGGAATAACATGCATACTCAATTTGGTATGAAAATCTATGTTATACTGCAGGAAAGTAACAGGGGAAAGGGGATGAATGGGGTGGGGAGATGATAGAAGTGAGGGCAAATGGGGGTAATTAGAAATGAATACTTTTGAGGAGAGACAGAATCAAAAAACAAGAATAAAATAAATGAGGGGAGCAGGATGGGATGGAAGGAAATATATTTAGTTATGGAAGTGTTTTCTATGACTACATTTATAACTTATACAGAAATATATAGTGGAGATCAGTGGGGAAGCATGAAGACATTGAAGTTGGAACTCAAAGTTTTAAAAAATAGATGATTAAAATTATTTTATAAGCAACTGGAAGATAAGATATATAGCAATGGGGTAAAGAAATCTATCTTGCTGTACTGGAAAATAAATGAGGAGATAAGAGAAGGGAGGGATATGATAGAAGGAGGGCAGCATGGGGAAAGGGGTAATCAGAACTCATGATGTCCTGGGGCTGGCAGAGGGAAGAGATAGGTACAAAATTTGCAAAATCTTGTGGAAGTGATTGCTGAATTTTTTTAATTATTTTTTTTAAAAGAACACGCTCATGAATAATAGCTAACTGGCTTACCAATTATTTCCCCACTGAGCACATTGATCAGAATTTGATTTTTAATCATAAAATATACTTCATATTTAAATGGAAACAAGAGCAATTTCATATCTTCTATTATGTCTTCTCCAGGGCTATTTCCATGGTCTGTTTATTTTATTACAATTATTAGCTTTTTATAAGCTGCTACTCTCCATGAATTAACCTCACTTACAAAATTACTTGTATAAAAGGAAGATCAGCCATTAGACCTGAAAACTGGAAGGAAGAAACACAACCTTGTTAAAAAGATAAACTACACTTGTCCTAAACCAAAATTGTATTCTATTTCAACTACTGGGTATTTTTCTATAAACAACGAATTTTTAAGCAACGAGAAAGTATTTTATTTGTAAGCTTATATAACTTTCTGTGAAGGCAACTATAATCATTTGATATAATGGACTTATTCAATTCTCCCTTAATCTGATTCTTTAATCCGGAGGTGAGATAATGACTCATTCATATCAGAGGGAAAAAAAATCAGCTTCATCCTCCCTTTGAATACACTCTGCTTATGTTCCCTTTTGAGTCTCAACAAGAGAAATGTGAGAGAAAATATAAAGCACTAATTGGATTGTAGTGCAGTAATAAAAGGAGTTTTTAGCCTAACTACTCAGAACTGTTTAGTAATACCTTGCTATAAAAGTAAGAGGTAGAATTATAAGCCTTTAGATAACTTTAAACTGATAGAAAAGAACACCAGATAATACATGTGCTCACAGAAATAAATTCAAAAAATTCTACAGAAAGCATTCATGAGTCACCTCCAATGTTTTGAGCAAATTTTAACAGATTATATTTTTCAAATGATAAAACTCACGCTTGGAAAATTGCTATAATAAGAGGCGTGTGTGTCAGTGCACGTGTTTATGGTGGAATGTTTTTTATTAATTGTTGCCCTTCATTCTTGAAGAAGACCAAAATGATATCACTATGTTCGAATAAAATTTCAGTGCGTCCAACTGTCGCTGATCAGACCAATAGGAACTCAGAATGCTCCACCGCAGATTGGGCACCAATACTCCATGTGAACATTTGGGGTGGATTCTCTAAATTTGTACATCTTGCATTTCCTTTCAGATGTTTAAATTCTGATTTGCTCATAGAACACAGGTCCTTCTCTGAAGAGGGCTATCCTGTACGAGTTTCTCCCATATCACACAATCAATTTCAAAGTTCTTCAGAGAGACCTTGAGAGTGTACACGTTGCTAAAGAGGTTGATGTACACATAACTGAACATTTGGGAGGCTCCAAAGGAAAATATGGGAGAGAACTATTTGACTATCAAACTGAAGATTTACAGAGGTGTTGTACTGACATCGTTGTTACATGCTGTGAAACCTGGACAATATACCAGTGCCATGCCAGGGAATTAAACTTCCATAAAATTGTTTTAGGAAGATTCTGAAGATCACCTAGCAGAATAAGATACCAGATACTGAGGTCCTTACTTGAACTAAAGTGCCAAATATTCAGTCTTCTTCAGAGAGCAGGATGCTCCAGGCAACTTGTTCCAATGGAATGTCATTAAGAGCAAGGTGAGACACAGTGTTCAAAGGCCAAAAGGGAAATTCACAATGAATAACATCATTCACATAGCTGATTTTTTGCTCACTCTCTTTTCCAGGTTCAGTAATAGTCTAGTGGAAATACTCCGGTGCACAGGTGAGAAACCTGAGGCTTGAGGTCAAAGGTGGTTCTCTAGGTCCTTAGGGTTTTACCTTTTGTATCTGAACTTCACAGAACAAATCCCCTTAATAAAAGGATTTGTTCTATAAAATTACAACCCAGTCAAAAGGACACACTCAAGGACCTACAAGGTGACATGTGGCCTCAAGGCCATAGGTTGCCCACCCCTGCTCTGGAATATAAACCAAAATTGAGAGAAATATGGAAAACTATGTTCTTAATTATTTCACGATTCCATTTTCCCCATGTAATGAATGACTCTCCCCACACTGAACCTCCAAATGCAAATGATTAGACATGAGAAATGCAAATAGATTTCTGTTATCAACTATGGGACATTCTTAGAATCAAATAACAGAAAATATAGACACTAAACTAGAAGCTCCAATAATATGACAAACTGGAATAATTTATTACCCTTTACTTCCTTTATGCCCTGGCTCTTCATTGGTTTGAGGGATAGGAGATAGAAAGAAAAGTGATTAAACAGGTAAAATTAATGGAATCTTTCCTTAGGAAAATATTCTGGAGTAACAAATGGAGAAAAGGGCTATGAATGGATATATACTTGCTCTCTTCAATTGAAGCTGCTAAAGTGTTTCATCTTCAAATATTTCCAAGTGTCTCTTCCATGCTTCCCACTTTCCTCTTCTGTTACATGTCCTCTCTTGCTATGCACTGGCTTTCATCTCCTCTCATCTGCTTACTTCAATTCATACTCTGCAGAGAGATTTCAGTTGAAGCTTGGTGTTCATCTGCTTTTTATCGTTGGTGGGGTTGGGTGAGGGGAGAAGAAGCATTCCTGTCCAATATTCTCTGTCATGCTTGAAAGGAGAAATATAGTCCTGAAGCAGTCTTTATTCCTCATTCTCTGCTTTTCCACCCCACCACAAAGCCTAGGTAGGAATCTCTTTAAGGCCACAGGAACTGGAAACCTAGGGATTCTCATGTGTGCCTATACACATTCAGTCCACCTAGTCTGTATGACCTTGGATCCTCCAAAGTCAGCTACATTCCTAAATGAAAAGTCTCATAAGGGATCTGTTTACTGCAGCAATGTGGATAGCATTCAACTTTGAATCAGGAACATCTAGATTCAAAATCCACTTCAGAAACTTATTAGTTTCTGCAAGTTAATGATAATAATACTGATAGTTCCTACTTCCCATGGTTTGGGGACATTTTATGAAACCAATATATGATGTTTTGTAAATTTTAAATACTATAAAAATGTCAACTATTATTTCTTTTCCAGTCAGACTGATGTATACACTTTCATATAATAAGGTATGTAAAACATAACTTATATTCTCAATATGAGCAAACATGAAATTTAAGAAAAACTGATTTTTTAGCAATTAACAATTTTCTGTGCACTATATGTGACACTACATAAAATCACCAAATCAGACTAACGCATGAGTGACTAAATCTTTTTGACCGTCTTCAACGGTGTGACTAAGTCAGTTGGGCAACAAAATACTTAACTGCTAATGACAGCCAAACTGACTGTTTCTCCTTTTTCTTTTCCTCAATCTTCATTTCAGCCATCTCATATGAAAAGACTAAGCTTAAAACTCAATACCTTCCCAACAACACTGAAAATTACATTGAGTTAGAGTAACTTAAATAGAATGCCCTCAGTTCTTACATTATAATAATTGAAAACCATATCATGGATGAATTAGATATAAAAGAGTCTTTCTAAAGCAGATCAGAGGTATCTCCATAAGTTCTACTTGGAGGAAATGAGATCATACCTCATCAGTGTTACACCCATTAAAAGTGCTTTCTGCCTTCAGTCATCACAAAGAAAGATTGGAAGTTTAGATTGTAGGTAGTAGGTGACTGGAAAAGGAGATATAAATTATTTGAAATAAATCCATAATTAAGTAACCAGAAAAGCAAATAAATATATTACAACACCAATTGAAATCTGAACTTGATAATTCACAACTTTAAGAGGCAATTATGTGTGCAGGTGATAAAGCACAGAACTACTAGTTAGGAATTCTTGAGTTTGAAATCTGCCTCAGATATTCCCTAGCTAGGTGGTCTTGGATAAGTCACTTAAACTTCCCACAGTCTCAATTTCCTCATCTACAAAATGGTGATGACAATAATAATACCTACCTCATAAGGTTATTAGAAAAATAAAATGTCAACATATAGAAAATACTTCAGGAACCTTAAAGAACTCTATAAATGCCAGCACTTATGATTAAAAATATTTTATCTACCCTGAAAAATTATCATGGGATCATTGTGGAATGATCATTAAACCTTAATTAAGGTGGTACAATCATGTGTGGCACCTAATTTACACCACTAACTACTTAAACTAGGAAGCTACTAAACAACATTTTTCCTTCATCCCACTAGTACACATCTGATATAGGTTCTTCTCTGCAAAGCAAACTGATTTCTCTTCTGTGGAGGTGACTTTGATAACGTCTCAACTTAAACACCTTTTCATACAAAATTCCTAGTAATGGTTCTACTTGAATTTCTTTAGTTTCCCAAATTTTCTCTCTATCTCTCTCTGTCTTTCTCCTCCCCACACATATACTCACACACACACTTACAGACCCACACACATATATGTGTGTATGCATGTGTATCTCTTGCAATCTATATGTGTGCATGTATGCTTATATATGTACGTGAACACACATATATGTGCATATATGTCACACATGCCAAGATATATACACATAGGTTCCTGTATGTATATATGCACAAATATACTCTACTTATACATACATATATGTATGAATGTATATAAAATTACTTAAATGTTAAGATCATAGTATTTAGACATGAGAGAAGCCATAGATATTGCTTAATATGTTGATCAAATTTTATAGATAAGGATACTGAGGTGCAAAGAGGTCAAGTTCAATGAAATAACATAGATCAGAAAAATCAGGCATTGAACCAGTATCTTCCAACACACACATGCATACACACATGCATACATACATATACAAACACATACAATATGTGAACATACATATATGATATATGTACACATATATACATCTATAATAACTCAAATAAATATATACATGAAATATGTATTCCATTTTAAGTTATAAGCAAAGTGCAGTCCTTTGTTCAAATATGTAGCTACCCATTAATATGTATACCAAACTACTACATAAATAAACACATAATAAATATTTTTGAAATGATAGATTGAGACTGACATGTTAATCAAATAAGCACATATGTCACTACTTTTAATTCCTATTTGTATAAAAGATGTTCCCTGTGACATTAAGTATGATATTTATTCTTGGTCGAATATGACTGTGAATTTATGTCATACACAGAGAGTCTCCGAATTGAATTCAGAAATAGAATATTTGACCTTTGCTTACACTTTTCTTTTGAAGTATAAAGCTATGATTACAGCAACACAATTAACTGACTAGAACTTTGCATTAATCAACATTTCATTCTCTTGAGCATTGCATTTTTGAGTCTGAGAAAAATTACACACCTGAGAAAAAGCTGCTGTTAGATCCAGTAAAAACAGAAAAACCATAATACATTCTAGGATACATAATAATGGTGGAACCTAAGGCAAGATACTTAACTTTGTTGATTCTCAGTTTCTGCATTTATAGGATGAAAACAATACTAACTGCATCACCTACCTCACAGAGCTATATATAGGAAAGTATTTTATCAGTCCAAAAATTCTATGGAAATATGAGTACTTACTGTCAGTAACATAATGACAATTATGGAAATATGAGTACTTACTGTCAGTAACATAATGACAATCCATACTCAGAATAAGACTTTCAGTTAAACTTAATATTAAAGTGCCAACGAGAAGCCTTTCTCTAAGCAAATTTTAATTATTCATAATTAATTAATTTAATTTAATGCCAGCTAATCAAGGTGTTTCTCTTCATGGCATATGTTGGGAACTTTATTTATTTTGCATCTAGGAGGGCATATGTAGGAATTAAACTGTAATGTTTACTCTTCCTTAGTAAGGTCATAATGACATAAAATGTTGGATCTGAAAGGCATCTTATCAATCCTTACTTCCAAACCCTTCATTTGACAGAGTGGAAAACTGATGCCATGAAAGATAATTTTTACAAGGTGACACAAATAGTAGGTGGTAGGACTAGAATTCAGCTGAGACCTCAGGTTCCTTGACTCTCAGTCCAGTAATCTTTCCATTATATTATGCTGCCTCTACTAGTAGCTCAACCATTACTACTTAGCCTCCCCTCAGATACTAAATTGTTGTTCTTTGTTTTCAAAGAGAATCTGAGGGTGAAGTCTTGACTTGTGCATGAATCGGATTTAAGCCAGACAGAGTTGTGCAAATTCATCATCCTCAGTCTCTTTTCCAAATTCGTAGAAGTTTAGTGGAAAGATAAAATTCAACATGACTGTCAATGGCCCAGGACACAGTGAATGACCTTGACATATTCAATGTGTGAGGAAGCTGTAAGCACTCCACAGTGACTGCTTCAGCTGTCTTCATGGCTGGCTGTTGGAATGAATTGTTTTTATCTACCTATTCCATGGGGAAACGTCTTCACATACTTGAGGCAGATACCCCACTAACTCATCAGTGGGTTTTAGGACCTTCAGCTATGCTCAATATGATTTGGCCTGTCTGATGAGATAGTTTACCAGATGTGACTATTTTGCTACTTATAGCTTCTTAGAAGTGAGAGTTGAGGGTCAAGTGGACACAAAGGCTCTCAGCAACACCAGAGGTGCTAGTCCTCCTTGAATACCCCATACATCAGTAGGGTGTATGAAAGTAGGAAGCATCCTTTACTACCCAGAACTTTATTTTTAGAATCAGAAGACTTTACACTATGCTCAGATGCAATACTTTCAGGAATTCTAATGCCCTAGGTTCTTGATTGGTCTATGGTTTCTGAAAACCCTGTGATGAATTTTCTCCTGATCTTATTTTAATAGAACTATTGATGGTCTAGCCATAACTGGCTATTATCACTTCTGAAGAGTAATTGAAGGTTTTTGAACAAAAGGAATGATATGATCAAAATCTTGCTTCATCCATCCTGAAAATATATGGTATAGCATAAATGGTATGTATGATATATTTGGACCTAAGTTAAAGTCCTGTTTTATCAGTTTTTACCTCTTTGACCCTTGATAATTTAACTAACCACTATGTTTTCAGTTTTCTTTTCAGCAAAATGACAGGTTGGAACAGATTATCTCAGAGATATCTTCTGATTCTAAATATGTGATTCTCTGATCCCTTGATTTTCATTCAACAGATATCTATTGTATCTATTATGTGTTGTATTAGGTTTATAATACAAAGAGTAATGATTACACAATCAAAATTTTTTGTAGTCTAGTGAGTGAGATAATAGGAGGTTAGGGATAAATACTGCCTCATGAGTTCATTTGAAATGGAAATTCCTACGTAAGAAAAATGCTTCTTGCTAATACAGATCCTTTAGTTCTATGTGATTTGTGCTCTTATGGAGTTGTCTGTAGAACTGAAAGTCACCCAGCCAGTGAGTGTCAAAGACAGAACTTTAGTTCACTTAATCCAACTCTTTAAACACTACCTCAGGGTTGTCTCTCCAGTTAGGTATGCACATGAAATGTGTGTATTTTTCATATATAACCTATATCAAATTGATTATTGTCTTAGGGAATGGGGAAGCAAAGGAGAAAGGGAGAAAATTTGGAACTCAAAATTTTATTAAAAATGAATATTAAAATTGGTTTAAGGTATAATTGAAAAAAAACCCAAAATACTATTAAGACTTCTAATAAGTATATATTTCTTTGTGTGCCTATGTCTCCAATTGTAATGCAAGGTAGAATGATGTGAATGCACAGGAAAGATCAGTTCATGAAAATTAAAGATTAGCAAGAGAAAGATCACTTTTAACTGTGGGAGGAGAAGAGTAGGTTGGAAATATCAATGGGGAAGGCAGATGTGTGTGGAATCAAAGTGGAACTGACTCACTAGAGCCAATTATTAAATTTTCATTGTGAGCATCTGTACCTTGGGAATCAGCAAATGCTATAAATAAGAGCTTGATTTATAATTTTTTTATTGCCTAGGCTAAAGAAAGTGATAGAGGAAATGTTACTGCAGATGAAACTTAAACATGTGTCCTGAGTTTGTTTAGTTTTTTTTGAGAGTCTGTTGTTCACTATTTCCTAGAATACCTCTGGGGGAAGGTAAAAGGACACATTTGGGCATACAGAACAGAGCAGGATGAAAATGAACAATAAAGATTGATGAGGAGAAATCAAGGAGTTAGGAGGAAAACCAATTAAGAATTGCGACTTTGAAGCAAGAGGAAAAGAGATTACATAGAAAGAGAGGAATGATATCAGTGTCAAAAAGAGCATAAGGGCCTAGAAAGATGAAAACTTAACTACTTTTAGATCATTGGTGAATCTGCAGAAGTATGAGGTAGTTAAGTTCTGAAGTAAATCATTCTAGTGGGAATGGAAATGGAAGGTGTGAATGTAGAAATTAGTTATATAATATTTCCATCTCATGAACCCAGTTAGTTTTGGGAAAAAGCTAAAAAATACACTATAAATTAATTGAATTTCCACTGATATTCTCCCATTTAAAACAGGTATGAATGTGTGAACCCACTGGTAAAGCACTGAGATTCAGTACAAATCATCATAGATATTGAGTATATTGGTGGGAGACTGTGATCGTTGTTTTTGTGTGTGTGTATGTGTGTGTATACATGCATACATACAGATATACATATATGTGTATATGCATATTATTCACTTTAGTAAATTAGTAGGTGTAATATTGTTATTTATTTTCCCATATTATTAAATAAATATTCAATTACCATATTATTAAATAAATAAATATATTGGTTATGTTTAAGACCCAAGAAAGCTATTATTCTAAGGGGCTAGTTGTATAGATAGACAATAAATTTTCCGCAACCTCTGACTGGAATGTTAAGTAGGTGAAATGTGTTTCCTCTCCAGTGTGTTATCCTAGGGACAGGTTGGACTGGGAAATGTTTAACAGCTAGCTATCTGAAAAGAGAAATTGAACTTTTAAGTTCAATCTTCATTAGTAAAATTTTTTAAAAATATAATCAATAATTTTCTAGATAATAAAAAAGAAAATTAATGTATTCACATGTTCATAAATGAAGAAAATGCTAAATTTCATTTAGAGTTTGGTGAAAATGAAGCTGCATTTTATTTTCTCATCCAAGTTCATAGAAACAAAAAATCTATCATCTGCAAACCTCAGGTTAGGGACTTCTGCTCTAGAAGTAGAAAAGTAATATTTGGGAATGTGGGGTAAAGGATAGTGAGGATTTTAAGATAAACTCAATGTTCCAAACCTATGAGATCAGGAGGATGATATAGAAATGGGGAAGTTGAGAAGAGTACTGGTATTACTTGAAAGGGTGAGTTCTTCTTTAGACATGAGAAATTTGAGAAAATAAATTATATGCTTATCTATCCAGCTCAAAACAAATGTCATATTTAATTCTGTTATTATTACAAGAGAGGTAATGGATAGACAATCTATCTGGACTCTTGAAGATCTGGATCCAAGGCCCAGCTCTTTCACATCACTTCCCAATGTCCAAGAAAGCTCACTAAGAACTGTTAGTTGCAGAGAATATGCTAATCAGCATTGGTAGATGGAGTTTTCTCATCTGGAATTTCTTATATTAATGAAATCACTAGACTGGTCTAGAAGATATCAAGTCAAGAAATACATATTAAGAGCCTACTCTGGGAGAGGCCCCATGGTAAGTGTTAGGAACAAAGAAAAGCAAAAAATGAAACAACAAACAAGACATAGCAGTACTAAATCCACAACAATAATAAAACTTGTTCTTGTTTTCAAGGAGTTCACAATCTAATGAAGGAGATAACATTCAGTTATGTCCAAGCACAATACAGGACAGTATACATGGGAGACAATCTTAGTTTAAACATGAAGCTCACATCTAATCGTTGAATCATTTAATCTCACAGAGACTCATTCTCCTCCTCTGCATGTCAATTCATCTCAATGTGGAAATTCTATCTACCAAAGTTGATCAGCACTTTCTCTATAACCAACATTGTCTGATAGTTTATTGAAATATTGAGAAGTTAAGCAACTTCAGTCAGATCACAAAACTAGCATATGAAAGTGGTGGATCTTCAACTGAATTATTCTTGACTGTATGGTTGGCTAGTCACTACTTAACATTGCTTCTCTTGTAATAATACCAGGTCTAAAAAAAAAAAAGTTCCATTATAGCCAGGTGGATAGGTGCAACAGTAAGCACCCCAACACACACAGGGGCACCTACTATCACAGGTTCTTAGATCTGCATTCATAAAAGGAAAAAAACTTTCAAGGGGCTAACAATCACTTTAATCAAAATATGTATTATTCCTTTAACCAAGTACATATATCATTCAGTTAGTTCAGAGTCAGAACCCTGAATTTCAAAGAAAATACAGAGAAACCAAAAGATTAGTAGACATGGCTTCCTCTGCCTGAATTCAACAAACATTGTCTGTCTGACCATAGTTACCAGAGAGGGAAGCACTACATCTGCATTAACAAAGCCAGAGGGCTCCTTAGCAGCTTCCCAGAGTCCTCATCTGGCACGTGAACCTTCTTACAAAACCCCAAAACTAAGCCCCAAAGTAAAACCTTTAGAGCCAGAAGGCATCACAACCATTTACCTCAACAGAAAAAAAATAAAAAAACAAACAGTAGGGACCCTCCTACAAAACAACTTCCCTAATCAAGTTTCCCACAATGGGCAGGCCCATCAATGTAAGGGAAAGATCTTTAATCCCATTAAAATAATTAATAATACAAACACATACACTGTTGCTAGTTAAAGAAACTCTTGATTCTGTACTTTATTCCTTGTAAAGACTTTTGATTGATAAAGGCAAGATTCAAGAATCAATACTTGATTACACTAAAACAAAAAGAGCAAAAGATCCTATTTTGATTTCCATCACACTAGATAAATATGACATATTCCCTATCTATAAAATGAACTTTTTGGAAAAAGTATTAATATTCTATGAATTAATCTGTACCACTTAGCTCATATAACTGAAAGAAGGAAGAGCATTGGATTTGGAGGAAGGAAAACTCAAGTTCAAATCCAACCTCAGAAACTGATTGAAATATAAAAGTCAACCAGTGAAGCAGATTAGATAAGAAAGAATTATCAACAATTAAACTCAGTAACTTAGGTCTAGATAGGGTTTGAAATGTTTTACTTACAGAAAAACAAAACCAAATAAACACATTTCCTATTTAACAAGAATTTCTTGGTAAACTGGAAAGCAATTTGCCTGAAATGAGGTTTAGAACAACATGTTTTATCATAAGCCACAATAAGATCAACTTAGGTTTATAACTTGAATATTAAAGATTTTTATTAGAAAAGACAGAGAGATAGAAAAAGAAGAGAAGGAAGGAGAGAGGGAGAGAAAGACACACACAGAGACGGAGAGAGACAGAGACAGACAAACAGAGGTATATACAGAGACAGACAGAGAGAGAGATAGAGAGATGGAGAGAGGCTTCTACATGAACAAAATCATAGAGTAACAGTAACACAAGGAGGTAATTTTTTTCATCAAGAAAATATACTCTTTTCAAAGTCTCTTATTAGAGAATGGTGTTCAAGGTGTACAGGAAATTAAAACAAATCCCTACTAAGGGCAGGCCATTCTCTAATATTTAAGTGTTCAAAGAAAAGGAAGAAATAGTTTACAAAAGAGTAGCATAAATGTGCTATAATAACCATATAGCACAATGAAATATTGTTTCCCATTACTAATAATAAAAGACAAGAAAATCCAAAGTGAAGTTTCACTTCACAATAACTAGAAAATTGGCAAAGATGACTACAGATGAATTATTCAATATCAGAAAGGCTGTGGAAAGACAAACACACTAATGCATCACTGGTATAAATTGATCCATTCTCCAGAAAGAAATTTGGAATTATGCTTTAGAAAGTGCCTAAATTATCCATACCATACTATAGTTATTTATGTACATTACTTGTCTCTTTTCCTGAATTGATAGCTAACTGAGGGCAGAATGTGTCTCATTATAGAAGTGTCAAACTCAAATAGAAACAGGGACTACTCATTCATAATAAAAATCCCTGCAAGTTTTGTACAACAGATTTGAATATCTAGGTTGTATATTTATTTTTGTTAGATATTTCCCAATTACATTTTAATATGTTTTGGGCTGCACTCCGGAATGTTCTGATCAATACACGATTAAATGGTTTTGTGTTTAATACCTCTGTCTTACTATTCTGTTATGTGATCCCAGTGTCTCCCACAGTGCTCTTGTACAGAGTACATGTGAAGACTATGAATTTAGAAGAAAAATACATAGTACAGTAAATAAAGATGCTAATTTTTAACCAGAACGTGAACTAAATGTATGTGGATAAAAAAGTTTACTTTAAATCATATTCTCTACCTTGAAGAGATTTCAAAGTTAGACCTGAATAACTGAGTTGTAATATTATTTCCACTCTCAGAGATGAATGGCAAATACCATGAAAAATGACTGTAAATAAGAAGTTTCTATCATTGCTTGTAAGATTCAATATTAGTTTGTTCTTTTGATAAATCTTTGCCGCAAAATGTATTATCATACAAAAAAAATAAACCCTGGGGAAGGTGAGATTTATTTTTTGTGGGAGGAAAGAGTGCCACAGTAAATTCTTCTTTGAGAGGCAAATATGTGTTAATTTTGATTGTGGTATGAGTGTTTCATGTCTCATGTTCACTTATGTAGTAAGACAGCAGCTCATAGGGTATGACAATAAATGAGATTAGCAATATTCTGATTTGTTCTGACATTTATATGGCAAAAAATATTTCATGTATAGATATTAAAAAAAATCCACAAACCTATTCAGTCTTGACCCTATCATTAACCACTAAAAAAAAAATCCTCACTTCAACCCTCTTTTCTATTACCATCTCAACCTTTTACCCTTCATTCCTGGATAGTCATTAGTCCTCTGCTCCTACTCTGGGCAAGAAAATACTATGAGGAAAACTAAATATCAAAGCAGTTCAGTTCATTACAAGTTTATATTCACTTATGTCAACACTATATTCAGTGCTTTGTGGTAATCATTTTATTCATGTCTTAGTGCTTCTGTCGTGCTCCTCACTGAATGTTCTAAACTTTATGCATTGCTGAGGCCTTCACATTTCTTGTGACTCAGCCAACAACCTTATAGTCTGTTTAGAAAATTAAACTCACCCTTTGTACACTTCCTCATCACCTCTCTCATTTCCTCTTTCAGAGGTGGTGAACCTGTGATTTCTTGAACCTTGTTGACATTTCATCTTCTCCCGTGGCTTCCACTCATTTCTTTTGATAGCTCCCTATTCTTCCTGTACCCCTTAAATAATCTCCAACAATCTATCCTTTCTCTTATTACCTTAAATGCCTTGTTGAAATAATATGCTTTTATGCAAATGACTTTCCACTATGTAAATTCTGCCACCCATATTTTTCCCCAGAATTGTAGTTCTGTATCTCCAAATACCAGATGGATATACTTGCAAGAATTTCCTGCCTATGCCTCATTTATAACATATGCAAAAGCCAGCCTCCTCATTCACTTTCCTGAAATTCCATAACTACCCACAACTTAATTTCTTTATGTTTTTTGATACTACCATGCTGTTAGTCACTAAGGCACCTAATACTGAAATCAGTTTTTGTACTCTTTTCTGCCCCTCCCCTCAACCAATTTTTTACCAAGGTCTTTCACACTAACTTTACAATTCTCTTGCATTCATCACCACCTCTCAATTCATATCACCTCCAAAATAATGTAGGTCCTCATCACTTATTGTTGTTATCATTCTAATTGCATCCTAACTGATCACCATGGCTGGAGTCTAGTCCATCTCTAGTCTATCCTTTACAATAATGCTTGAATAATATTCCTAATATACTGATGCTATCATGTTATTCCTTTCTTTAAAAAATATCCAGTGGTGTCTCATTCCCTATCTGATATGTGTAAATCATGACCATGACATTCAACAGTTTTCACAATCTATATATGACTTGTCTTTCCAGTTGTATTTCATCCCCTTCTCTTTCATGGGTTCTGTTGCCACCAAGTCATATTACTCACATTAGTGTGTTTTCCTTCGTTCTTTGCAAACTCGGTGACTTTGCGCATATGTTGTCCCATGTGTGGAAATTCCTCTTCAGTTTATGGGTGTTTCAATTCCTTCTTTCTTTCACAATCTAAATCAAATGCCACAATTTCCATCCCTTACCTCCTTCCTCTCATTGCTCAAGGGAAAGTGGTCACTGAACTTTTCCTTGACTTATGGTTTGTACTTAACTCACTTTCCCTTGAATCATAGGTCATAAGGTTATAAGAACCTTAAACACAGGAACTGACTGTGTCATAATCTATTTTTCTATACTTAATCATAAGCATTGTGACTGACCGAATTGTCACTGAATCAGGAAGCACTTGTTGAATCAAATTGGAATATCAAATGCATAACTAAATATCATTAGAGAACTCTATGTGTTTAATGATCAGATATCAAGAAAGATGTGACAAAATATTTTAATGCACATATATATATATATACATAAAGACCTAGACATGTGCACTTTAAAACTGAGAGCAATTGCTTTTCTTTTTCCCACCTCGAATTCCCTACCATAATTAAAATTACAGAAGGACAAAATTCATGATGGAAACACATAGAGTAAAGCAGAAACAAATTCCATATTAGTCATGTGCAATACACAAATACATATGTTTATATATGCATACAAACATATTATAGGCATAAATACATACACATGAACATGCATATATATGTATATATATATACATATATACATATATATATATACACACATTCATATGTATGTGTTTCATCATTTCTTCTCTGGAAACATGGTTAGCGTTTACACTGATCAGAGTTCCTAATTCTTTAAATACTTTCACAACCTTATTGTATCATTGTTTCTAACCATTTTACTTTGTGTGAAATTATATGTCTTTCTAGGTTCTGTATGAAACATCCCCTTCCAAATCTCTTAAATCACAATGTTGTATCATTTTTACATGTTATAAATTATTAAATTGTCACTCAATTTGTTGGGGTTCTCATCATACTGACCTTGTTTGTCACCTCAGATAACCTATAAATGCTTCTACATAACTTTTGAGTGTGATTTGATTGAGACTAATGCCTCACTTAAACAACCTTTCTATCAATGTCTTTAGAATTTTTTGGGTATCCTTTAGCAAGTTGTTGACTTGCTTTTCATGATTTCCATGCATTGCTCTCATTTCTCTTCCCAATTTTTCCTCCACTTCTCTTATTTGACTTTCAAAATATTTTTTTGAGTTCGTCCATGGCCTGAGACCATTGAATATTTTTTCTGGAGGTTTTGGAGGCAGAAGCCTTGACTTTTAGGTCTTCTCATCCGAAAGGATGGAAGAAAATACCTGCTCACCAAGAAAGTAACTTTCGATTATCTTATTCTTTTTCCCTTTTTCAGGCATTTTCCCAACTAGTTACTTGACTTTTGAGTTCTTTTTCAATGGGAGGGTATACTCTGAGGACCTGTAAGTTCTTAGTTCCTCCAAGGTGGCACACAAGGGAGAGGATTTTATTCCTCCCCTGGCCTGTGCACTTTTCTGTGAGCAAGATTCCCTCTCCAGAGTGTCCACCAGCTCCACTATGCCAGCACTCTTCCTCATCTCAGGGCAGTCACTCAGGGCTGAGTGACCTCTGAGTTCCCTTCTCACCCAAGTGAAAGAGCTTTCTCACTGACCTTTGAAACTGTTTCCTGCACTTGTGAGTTGAAAAATCGGGGACCCACAGCTGCTGTTGGTGGTGTGGCACCTTGAAGCAAGCTCAACTGCTGGCCTTGGCACAGAGCAGCCCAAGCTGTGTTACACCCCATGTCTGTGCTGGGTTGTGGTCCCCACCTCTGCAGGGCTGTGCTCTGTTCTGTGCCTGTGCTGGGCTATGCTTCTGTGCTGGGCTGTCCTGCCTTAAAAATAGAGTAACTCAAACGACAAAACAGGCCCAAAAAGCCAATGAAGAGAACAAGCCCTTAAAGAGCAGAATTAGCCAAATGCAAAAGGAGTTTCAAAAGTTCACTGAATAAAATAGTCTTTAAAAACTAGAATGGATGAGATGGAAGCAAATGACTTTATGAGAAACCAATAAATTGCAAAGCAAAGCCAAAAGAATGAAAAAATAGAAGACAATATGAAATATTGGAAAAACAACTGACCTGGACAATAGATCCAGGAGAGACAATTTAAAAATCATGGGACTACCTGAAAGCCATGATCGATAAAAGAGTGTAGACATCATCTTCATGAAATTATCAAGGAAAACTTCACTAATGTTTTGGAACCAGAGGGTAAAGTAAATATTGAAAAAATTCATAGATCACCTCCTGATAGAGACCTGAAAAAAAAAAAAAAAACCAACAACTCCTAGGAGTATTGTAGCCACATTCCAGAGTTCCCAGGTCAAGGAGAAAATATTGCAAGGAACAAGAAATAAACAATTCAGTATTGTGGAAATACAATAAAGATAACACAGGATCTGGCAGCTTCTACCTTAAGCGATCAGAGGGCTTGGAAGATAATATTCCGGAAATCAAAGGAATTAGGACTAAAAGAAAGAATCACCTACCAAGCAAAACTGAGTATAATACTTCAAGGGAAAAAAATTTTTATTCAAAGAAATAGAGGACTTTCAAGCATTCTTGATGGAAAGATCAGAGCTGAATGGAAAATTTTACTCTCAAACACAAAAAGCAAGAGAAGCATGAAAAGGTGAACGGGAAAGAGAAATTATAAGGGACTTACTAAAGTTGAACTGTTTATATTCCTACATGGAAAGATAATATTTGTAAGTCTTGAAACTTTTCTTAGTATTTGGGTAGTTGAAAGAGTTATACACACATACACACACACACATACATATGTATGTGTGTGTGTGTATATATATGTATATATAAGCATACACACATATGTGGACAGAGGGCAGAGAGTGAGCTGAATGGGAATGGATGATATCTAAAAAAATAAAATTGAGGGGTAACAGAGGAAGACGTTGGGTGGAGAAGGGGAGAAATAGAATAGGGCAAATTATC
This sequence comes from Bettongia penicillata ogilbyi, assembly GCA_023548195.1. Lineage (NCBI taxonomy): Eukaryota > Metazoa > Chordata > Mammalia > Diprotodontia > Potoroidae > Bettongia > Bettongia penicillata. The sequence continues at coordinate 259,064 of JAJHZJ010000086.1, read as the reverse complement.
TCTCATAAAAAAGGCAATAATAAGCTTTTTCAATGGAGGCAAAAAGGGAAAGGTGAGATGGAAAAGGTGAAATTTACTCTCATCCCATTTGACTTAAGGAGGGAATAACATGCACACTCAATTTAGTATGAAAATCTTATGCTACAGGAAAATAGGGTATAAAGGGATAAGTGGGATGTGTGGGGGATCATAGAAGGGAGAACAAATGAGAAGAGGGGGGAATTAAAAGTAAACACTTTTGGGGAAGCCTGAGGTCAAAAGAGAGAATAGAGTAAATGGGGGGTGGAATAGGATGGAGGGAAATATAGGAAATCTTTCACAATATGACTATTATGGAAGTCTTTATTAAAACTTCACATATATACACTATAGGAATTGCTTACCTTCTCTGTGGGGTTGGGTGGGGAGGGAGGAAGGTAGAAAAGTTGGAGCTCAAAATTTTAGAAATGAACATTGAGAATTGCTTTTGCTTGTAACTGGGAAATAAGAAATACAGGTTTTGGGGTACAGAAACCTATCTTGCCCTACAAGAAAAGAGAGAAGATGGGGATAAGGGAGGCATGTGATAGAAGGAAGGGTAGATTGAGGTAGATATCAGAATGCATGGTTTTTTGCGGTGGAGGGAAGGGAGATATGGGGAGAAAATTTGAAACTCAAAATTGTGTGGAAATGAATGTTGAAAACTAAAAATAAATAAATAAATTGGGGAAAAATGCATGTTAAAAAACATTATCATAATAATTATTAATCATTTCATTTATTGGTAATTACACATAATGTTTATGATAATGCATTATGATAAGTAATAAACATTAATATAATAACCCAAAAAAGAAAAAAGCAATCCTTCTATTAATTCTCTCTTCTCCTATTTCCCTTTTGAGGAAAATGTATTTTTTCATCCAACTGTGATTATTTGTATGTATTTTTCCCTTCTTTGACAATTTCAAATAGAGTGCATTTCCAGTGTCAACATTTCCTGATCCACTCCCCTTCCTTGTTATAGGTTTCTACTTGTGCATCTTGATTATATAAGCTAGTGCATTTCTAGGTCTATTTGGAGGAATTTGCAGAAAGTGGGAGCAGCTACATGGCTTATTTCTACTCTTGACTCTTTGTGCCAAATTTTAATGCAAACTTTCTGTCTTCTGAAGACCACCTATTTTGCTGAGGCCCTTAAAAAGAATATTTGCTTTTGGGTGGAGATAGGGGTAGTGCCAATAAGTAGTAGGATATTATGATTTTTATGACACTAATACACTTTTGCATTTATTTGCATTTAAAGTTTGCAAATGTTTTAATATTATTATCTCATTTTGTCCTCACAGTACCATAGGGACATAAAGTTTACAATTTTTCCAATTTTGTCAATGTGAAAATTGAGGAAAACAGAGGTTATATATCCAGTATTACATAGATACCAATTCTTTAAACCAGGTTTTAGACTGAGTCCCCTTGACACTAGGTCTATCACTTTTTCCACAGTACCACAAAGCTTCATTTTTTCAGTAGGTAGGAACACTGGGGCTGAGAGGAAAAGAGAAGTATTATACTACAGAAATTGAGAAAAGAATAATCTTAAGGGTTGAATTCAGATCAGTGGAATATGGCCTTTGGGATGACAGTGATCCAGAGATAATTTTTTTTTTTTTAAAGAGCTTTTTTAAAATCATTTATTTTAACAAATGTTTTTAAAAATTCATTTCCAACTTTAAGCCTTCCCTTCTTTCTTTCCTCCTGTCCACTGAATATGTAAGCAATATAATAGCCATTACACATGTGAAGTTATACAACTATATTTCCATATTAGTTATGTGGCCAAAAGAAATTAACACTAAAAACAAGAAACATAGATAAAACAGAGAATATTTCAATTTGTAATTAGAATCCATCAGATCTCTCTCTGGAAGTGCATAGCATTTTTTTTTTAATTTTTATTTATTTATTTTTATAATGTTTTACAATCATTTACTTAAAGTTAAGATTTTATCCCTCCCACCCTTCTCCCACTACCCCCCTCCCTCCCCGTGACAGCATACAATTTTGTATAGGCTCTACATATACTTTCCTATTGAGCACATTTTCACTATAGTCATGCTATGTAGTCGAACAAGAAGACTTCAGGGAGGCCTGGAAGGACTTATATGACCTGATGCTGAGTGAAAGGAGCAGAATCAGGAGAACTTTGTGCACAGCAACGACCACAGTGTGTGAGAGTTTTTTCTGGTAGACTTGGAACTTTGTAATAACACAAGAACTTACTGAGAAAAGAAAAATCCTAATGTCGGTCTTCTAAGGCAAAATGCCTTCCACACTCAGAGAAAGAAATATGGAAGTCATTCGCAGAATGTAGCAGATCATGTTTGTGTGTGGGTGGGTTTCAGTGTATTATGTGTTGATTTGTTATATGATTTCTTCCATTTATTTTAGTTCGACTCCAGAGATAATTTTTAGAGGATAAACTTAAGCAGTGAGCATGGAGAGAGGTCTAGAACCTGTGGTTGAATGAACTTGAATAGTGTGATGGGGAAATCAAAATATAAGAGAACCCAGTGGGAAAAAAATGAGACAATCTCAAATTTATTGTCAAAAGGTCTGTCACTACCATAGCAATAGACAAAGGTAACTTCTGGTGGATGATTACATAAGAAGGAAATGCTGCTGAAGAGAATATTCAACTTAGACCATTAGGAAATAGAAGTAAAAGACAGAGATAAAGGATTTGTGTGATAGTTGATCTGAGTCCAATGCCCTAGACTAAGATTAAGAAAAGAGCAAGGAGGGATGTAAAATCTAATATCCCATCCAGAACTATGTCACAGCATCAACGGTGACATTGATATTACAGAATGAGTAAGACCGTGATTTTAAAGTTCAAGGGAAGGCAAACCTGGCCCTAGGACAAATGATCATTGTAGTCATAGAGATTTAAGAAATGGCTACACTCAGTAGAATTTCTATTATATTTTCATTAGATTTCACAGATCTAGAAAAGGAAGAGACCCAAGAGGCTATGTAAATCCCTTACCTTAGATGTAAGGAAATTGAGGCCCAGATTTGTTTAGTTCTTTGATCAAGGTTCTCTATGACCTCTTGTGATGTTGAAGACTGATCCTAATATTTTAAGATGAAGTCTGAATAGAACAGAATCCAGTGGGTTTACTATTGTCTGTCTTCTGGACCACAAAATTCCCTTAATGGAACCTCATTTCACTTTATATCAGCTCATATGTCTTTCTGGGTTACTCTGAGAGCATCCTGCTTATCATTTCATATAGTATAATAATATTCCATCATAATTACATCACAATTTGTTCACCCATTTGGAAATTGATGGTAATGCCCTTATTTTTAATTATTTGCCAACAAAAAAGAGCTGCTATATACATTTTTGTACATACAGGTCCTTTTCTTTTTTTTAAATCTCTTTTCAGATACAGACCTCATAATGGTGTTGCTAACTCAAAGAGTATGCATAATTTTATAGCCTTTTGGGCAAAGTTCCAAATTACTCTATAGAATGGCTGAATCAGTTCACAACTCCCCCCACAGTTCACTAATATATCATTTTTTTCCCACATCCCCTTCAACATTTGTCTTTTACTTTTGCTGTCCTGTCAGCCAATTTGATAGGTATGAGGTAGCACCTCAGAATAGTTTTAATCTGCATTTCTCTAGTCAAAATTGAGTTAGAATATTTTTTTTAATATGGCTATAGATAGAGTTTATTACTTCAGAAAACTTATCATATCTTTTGATCATTGGGGAATCGGTAGCATATTTTTAATAAATTTCTTTAAGTTCTCTTGAAAAATGTAGCCTTTGTCACAAAAACTTTCTACAATTCTTTTTCATAGTTGATATGACTAACTGTATTTCCTTCCATCCTATTCCCCTCCTCCATTTATTTTATTCTCTATCTCCTTTCACCCTGTCCCTCCTCAAAAGTATATTACTTCTGACTACCCGTTCCACCAATTTGTCCTTCCACTTATCACCACCCCCCTTCTACTATCCTCTTTTCCCCCACTTTCCTATAGGGTAAGATAGATTTCTATATCCAATTGAATATTTATGTTGTTACCTCTTTGAGCCCTTTTTGATGAAAGTAAGGTTCAGGGAGACAGAGCCAAGATGCCTGAGTGAGAGCAAGTACTCGCCTAAGTTCTAAGTCAATACTCCTTCAGATACCTCTAAAAATAGAATATGAACAAATTTTAGAGTGGCAGAATCCAATAGGAGACAGAGTGTGGCAAATGTTCAATCCAGGACAGCCTGAAAGGTTGACAGGAAGGGTCTGTTGCATGGACTGCAAGACAGCACAGCACACAGGCTGCAGCAGTGCAGACTTGCCATAGCAAAGCAGAGCCAGAACCACCTGGTAGTCTGAAGCATTGTGGATTCTCAAACATATCAGCCCAGATCAGGAGTCCAGTGGAACTGAGTGACAGAGAAGCTCAGAACCCCAGGTAACAGCAGCAGCCACTCTTGAGAGTATCAGTCTGGCAGATTAAATATCTGTAAATCATCCTCTTGAATTTCTGGCATCCAAGACAGTGGAGTGATCTATAAGTGCTTTCCCTCTCCTCTTGTTGACTTAGAAAAACCCAGAGAATATTTCCTCAGGAAAAATCCAGAAATAATTGGATCAGCTGAAGGGATAAACAGTCTCTTAGCACATGAAGTTAGGAGAAACACAAAAGTGGGGTCCTTCTTGTTGTAACTGAAGACTAACAGTGCAGGACTAGAGCTGTCCCAGACAGCCCCATCTCAGTCAAACGGGGGATATTTTAAGTCCCAGGTGTGTGGAGTCCCTAATCATCAACATCAGGATCACAGGCCTGCCTCATCACAGTCAGGGCAATTGCTAAGACATTAACACATTCTGAGCCTATCGGTGCTCTAGCTCAGGAAAGGAGACCTCCTGTGGCCAGACCCCCCCATCCCCCACATCTCTTGCTGCAATCTCCAGGGTAACGTCTGAAAAACTCAAGAAGACTTCACCTGGCCTCTGCTATGGTACACCAGACAGCTCAGCACCAGGTAAGCTGTAATCTTAGATTCTCACTGAAAGAACCAGAGACCATAATACAAAAAGCCTCAGAATCCAAGCACAAGAACAGTTTGATAGAACCCACTCTACCACAGAAACAGAGATCCACTTTAAAAGCCAGAAAAAAAAGCAATCATCATGAGCAGGAAGCAAACTAGAAAAGAAAAGACTACAGAATCTTACCATGGGGGCAAGGGACAAAACATGAATATCAAAGGGGTCAGAATTGAGAATATTCCCATCTAAAACTTCAGAAGGGAATATGAACTGGTCTCAATCCTAAAGAGAGCTGTTGGAAGAACTCAAGAAGAATTTTGAAAGTCAAATTAGAAAGGTAGGAGTAAAACAGGTCAAAGATTTTAAAAATATGAAAAAAGAATTCAATGAAGAAAACAACTCCTTAAAAAGGAAGATGGGACAAATGGACAAAAAAAAATAAAAAATAACTGGAGAAAATAACTCCTTAAAAGGAATAAGTGGGCAAATGGAAAAGTATGTACAAGAGTTAATTGAAGAAAACAATCTGTTGAAAAGTAGATTTGGGCAAGAAGAAGCTAATAACATTATGACACATCAAGAATAAGTCAAACAGAAATTAAAGAATGAAAAATATGGAAGAAAATATAAAATAACTCACTGGAAAAACAACTGACTTGGAAAACAGATTCAGGAGAGAAATTCTAAGAATTATTGATCCTACAGAAAGTCATGTTAAAAAAAAAAAAAGAACCTGGAAAATATCTTCCAAGAAATCATCAAGAAAATATGCCCAGAGGTCCTAGATCCAGAGGGCAAAATAGTCATCAAAATATTTCAATGGTCACCTCCTGCAAGAGAGTCCAAACCTAAAACATCACAGAATATTGTTACCAATTTCCAGAACTATCAAGCAAAGGAGCAAATATTGCAAGCAACCAGAAAGAAACAATTCAAATTTTGAGGAATTTCAGTCAGAGTCATACTGGACATTGCAGCTTCCATAATTAAAAATCGGAGGGCTTGAAATGTAACTTTCTGTAAGGCAAAGGAGCTGGGACTACCACCAAGAATCAATTACCCAGAAAAATTGAGCATACTATTTCATGCAAGGAAATAGACATTAAATAAAATAAGGGATTTCTAGGCCTTGTTGATGAAAAGGACAGAGCTCAACAGAAATTTGATCTTCAAATGCAAGTCTCAGGAGAGGCATAACCAGGTAAAAGGGGAAAAAAACCTTGTTATTCAATACAGGAAAATTGTTTACATACATATAAGGGAAGATGGTACTTGTTAATCTTGATAATTGTATATTTGTTATGATATTTAAAAGGAATATGCATAGATAGAAGTAGTAGTTATAAATTAAATTATGTGATGATAAAAAAATGTGATTTAATGGTGTGAAGGGATTGTAATGGGAGATGTGAAAAGGAGGAGGCACATAAAGATAAATAACATCACAAAGAGAGGCACAAAATCATATTACAGTAGAGGGAAAGAGGGAGGGAGATGAGCTCTGTCTGAGATTCGCTCTCATCTGATTTGGTTCAAGGAGGGAACAGAAAAATCAGTTAAGTAAAGAAATAAAACTTGCCCTAGAGTCAATAGTAGGGGAAAGGGGAAAGAAAAGATAGGGGAGGCTAAAGGGGAGGGGAGAAGAAGTAAGGAAAAAGGGAGAAAAAGGGAGGGGGATTGATAGAAGGGAGGGATGACTGAGGGAGGTTGTGGCAAAAAATAAAACTCTATTGTGCATGGGAAGGGACGGGGGAAATATAGGGAGAGAAACAGGTGGTAATCATAGCTGTGATTTTGAATGAGATGAACTCCCCCATAAAATGGAGGCCAATAGCAGAAGAGATTAAAAACTGTAATCTGACATTGTGTTGTTTATAAGAAACACATTTGAAAGAGGATTCACACAGGGTAGAAGTGAAAGGTTCAAGCATAATATATTATGTTTCAGCTGATTTGAAAGAAGGAAGAGTAGCAAACCTAATATAAGACAAAGCAAAAGCAGAAATAAATCTAATAAAAAGAGATAAGGAAAGAAACTCTATCCTGCCAAAAGGCACCACAGGCAATGAAGCAATATTACTACTGAACATATGTGCACAAAATGGTACAGCATCCAAATTCTTGGAGAAAAAATTAAGGTGATTACAGGAAGAAATAGACAGCAAAACAGTACTAGTGGGGGACCTTAAACTCCACCTCTCAGAACTTGATAAAACTAACATCAAAATAAACAAGAAAGAAGTTAAGGAGGGAACTAGAACATTGGAGATGGTAGATATAATAGAACTCTGGAGAAAATTGAATGGGAATAGAAGGGAATATACCCTTTCTTTCTGCAGTACATAGCATATATCCCAACACTGAAGATGTACTAACACATAAAATCCTCATAATCCAGCGCAGAAAGACAGAAATAATCAATTCATCCTCCTGACATCATTATGTCATAAAAATTATATGTAATAAAAGGCCAGGGAAAGATATACCAAAAGTTAATTGGAAACTAAATAATCTATTTATTCAGTGCCATACCAATCAAATTATCAGACAACTATTTTGTAGAGCTAGAAAAAATAATATCAAAATTCATCTGGAAGATCAAAACGTGGGAAATATCAAGGGAACTAATGAAAAGAAATGCTAGGGAAGGTGGCCTAGCTTTACTGGATCTGAAATTGCATTATAAAGCAGCAATTATCGAAACCACTTGGTAGTGGCTAAGAAACAGAAGGGTATGCAAGTTGAATTGGTAAGGTACCTATGACACAGTAGTCAATGAATATAGCAATCTACTGCTTGATAAACCCAAGGACCCCAGCTTCTGGGATAAGAACTCACTGTTCAACAAAAAATTGCTAGGAAAACTGGATAACAGTGTGGTGGAAACTAGTCATAGACCAATGCCTGACACTTTAGAGAAGAATAAAGTCCAAATGGGCATAAGATCTAGGTCTAAAGATTGATATTATAACCAAATTGGTGGAGCAAGGAATACTGCATTTATCAGATTTATGGAGACAGGAAGAATTTTTGACTAAACAAGAGACAGAAAACATTATGAAGTAGAAAATGGATAATTTTCATTACATTAAATTGAAAAGTTTTAACACAAACCCAGTGCAACCAAGATTAAGAGGGAAGCAGTAAACTGGGGAAGAATTTTTGCAACTAGTGTCTGTGATAAAGGCCTCATTTCCAAAATATATAGAGAACTGAGTCAGATGTACAAGAATACAAGTCATTCCCCAATTGATAAATAGTCGACAGATATGAACAGGCAGTTTTCAGAGGAAGAAATCAAAGCTCTCTGTACTCATATGAAAAAATGTTCTAAATTATTATTGGTTAGAGATGCAAATGAAAACAACACTGAGGTACCACATGACACATATCAGATACAAAAAATACAACACTTTTGTTGCCCTTTGGGCATAGTTCCAAATTGCTCTTCAGAACAGTTGGATCAGGCACAGTTCCACCAACAATAAATTAGTGTTCTAAAGCTACCACATCATCTCCAACATTTGTCATCATCCTGTTTTGTCATGTTAGCCCAAAGGCAATAAAAATCTGCATCCCCTTTGACCCAGCAAATATCACTCTAAAACTGTATCCCCAAGAGATCCTAAAAATGGGAAAGAGTCCAATATGTAATATTTAGAGTAGCACTCTTTATGGTGGCCAAAAACTGGAAATCAAAGTGATGCCCAACAATTGGGGAATGGCTGAATAAATTTTGGTATAGGAACGTAATGGAATACTATTGCATTATAAGAAATGATGGATAGGATGACTTCAGAGATGCCTGGAAAGATTTATATGATCTGCTACTGAGTGAAAGGAGCAGAACCAAGAGAACTTTATACACAGCAACAACCACAGTGTGCAAGGAATTTTTTTTTTTTTCTGGTAGACTTAAAACCTCATTGCAATGCAAGGACAAATTCTCAATGGTTTCCCAAGGCAAAATGCATTTCACCTCCAGAGAAAGAACTATAGAATTCGATCACAGAATATAGCAGATCGTTTTCTTTTGTATTATTTTTTGGATTGGTTTGTTTTTTCCCATTCATTTTAATTTTTCTAGGCAATATGACTTAGGTCAAAATATATTTAATAGGAATGCACATGTACAACCTATATAAAATTGTATGCCATCAAAACCAAAGGAGAGATTAATAAAATTGAAATTAAGAAAACTATTGAATTAATAAATAAAACCAACAGTTGGTTTTATGAAAAAAAAACTAATAAAATTGATAAACCTTTGGTCAATTTGATTAAAAAAAAAGAAGAAAATCATATTACTAATATTAAAAAAGAAAGGGGTGAACTCACCTCTAATGAGGAGGAAATTGAAACAATAATTAGAAATTACTTTGCCCAACTTTATGCCCACAAATTCAATAATCTAAATGAGATGGATGAATATATTAAAAAATACAAATTGCCCACATTAAGAGAAGAGGAATTTGAATACTTAAACAACCCCATCTCAGAAAAAGAAATTGAACAAGCCATCAATGAACTCCCAAGGAAAAAAATCCCCAGGACCAGATGAATTCACAAGTGAATTCCATCAAACCTTTAAAGAACAGTTAATTCCAATACTATATAGACTATTTTTGAAAATTGAGGAAGAAGGAGTCCTCCCAAATTCTTTCTATGACGCAAATATGGTTTTGATACTCAAACCAGGAAAAGACAAAACAGAGAAAGAAAAGTATAGACCAATTTCTCTAATGAATATAGATGCAAAAATTTTCAACAAGATTTTAGCAAAATGAATACAGCATCTTATCAAGAGAATAATACGTTATGATCAGGTAGGTTTCATACCAGGAATGCAGGGCTGGTTCAATATTAGGAAAACTATTAGCATTATTGATCATATCAACAACAAAACTAAGAAAAATCACATGATCAATAGATGCAGAAAAAGCTTTTGACAAAATACAACACCCATTCCTATTAAAAACACTGGAGAATATAGGAATAAAGGGAACTTTCCATAAAATAACAAGCAGTATCTATCTAAAACCTTCAGCAAGCATTATATGCAATGGGGATAAGCTATATGCATTTCCAATAAGGTCAGGGGTGAAACAAGGATGCCTATTATCACCACTATTATTCAATATGGTACTAGAAATGTTAGCGGTAGCAATTAGACAAGATAAAGAAATTGAAGGAATAAAAATAGCCAAAGAAGAAACTAAGCTATCACTCTTTGCAGATGATATGATGATATACTTAGAGAATCCCAGAGATTCAAGTAAAAAACTATTTGAAATAATAAACAACTTTGGCAAAGTTGCAGTTTACAAAATAAACCCACACAAATCTTCTGCATTCCTATATATTAGCAACAAAGTCCAACAGCAAGAGATAGAAAGAGAAATCCCATTTAAAGCTAGAGTAGACACTATAAAATACTTAGGAGTTTACCTGCCAAAACAAACCGAGGAATTATATGAACACAACTACAAGACACTTTTTGCACAAATAAAGTCAGAATTGAGTAAGTGGAAAACCATCAGTTGTTCATGGGTAGGCTGAGCTAATATAATAAAAATGACAATTTTACCTAAATTAATCTACTTATTTAGTGCCATACCAATTGAACTATCAGATAATTATTTTCTAGAGCTGGATAAAATTATATCAAAATTAATTTGGAAAAACAAAAGGTCCAGAATATCAAAGGGACTAATGAAAAGAAATGCTTCGGAAGGTGGCCTAGCACTACCAGACCTCAAATTGTATTATAAAGCAGCAATTATCAAAACCAGTTGGTATTGACTAAGAAACAGAGGGGTAGACAAATGGAATAGACTTGGCACTCAAAACACAGTAGGCAAGGAATATAGCAACCTCCTGTTTGATAAACCCAAAGATCCCAGCTTCTGGGATAAGAACTCACTGTACGACAAAAATTGCTGGGAAAACTGGTTAGCTGTGTGGCAGAAATTAGGCATAGACCCATGCCTGACACCCTACACAAGAATAAAGTCCAAATGGGTACATGATCTAGGTATAAAGATTGATACCATGAATAAACTGGAGAAGCAAGGAATAGTGTATTTATCAGATTTATGGAGAGGGGAAGAATTTTTTCTAAAGAAATGATAGAAAGCATTATGAAATGCAAGATGGATAATTTTGATTACTTTGAACTGAAAAGTTTTTGCACAACCAAACCCAATGCAACCAAAATTCAGAGAGATGTAGTAAATTGGGAAAAAATTTTTATGGCTAAGCTCAGGGATAAAGGCCTCATTTCTAGAACTTATAGAGAACTGACTCAAATATATAACCACACAAGTCATTCCCCAATTGATAAATGGTCAAAGGATATGAACAGGCAATTTTCAGGGAAAGAAATTAAAGATATCTATAATCATATGAAAAAGTGCTCTAAATCACTATTGATTAGAGAGATGCAAATCAAAACATCTCTGAGGTACCGCATCAAATCTATGAGATTGGCAAACATGACAGAACAAGGAAATGGTAAATGCTGGAGAGGATGTGGGAGAGTTGGAACACTAATCCATTGTTGGTGGAGCTGTGAGATCATCCAACCCTTCTGGAGAACGGTTTGGAACTATGCCCAAAGGGCTACAAAAAGTGCATACACTTTGACCCAGCAATATCACTACAAGGACTGTATCCCCAAGAGATTATAAAAAATATTTATAGCAACACTCTTTGTGGTCGCCAAAAACTGGAAGTCAAGGGGATGCCCATCACTTGGGGAATGGCTGAATAAATTATGGTATATGAATGTAATGGAGTACTATTGCACCATAAGAAATGATGAACAAGAAGACTTCAGAGAGGCCTGGAAGGACTTATATGATCTGATGCTGAGTGAAAGGAGCAGAACCAGGAGAACTTTGTGCCCAGCAACGACCACAGTGTGCGAGAGTTTTTTTGGTAGACTTGGAACTTTGTAATAAAACAAGAACTTACTGAAAAAAAAAAAATCCCGTTGTTGGTCTTCTAAGGCAAAATGCCTTCCACACTCAGAGAAAGAAATATGGAAGTCATTCGCAGAATGTAGCAGATCATGTTTGTGTGTGGGTGGGTTTCAGCGTATTATGTTTTGATTTGTTATATGATTTCTTCCATTTATTTTAGTGCAACTACATAGCATGAATATAGTGAAAATGTGCTCAATAAGAAAGTATTTGCAGAACCTATACAGAATTGTATGCTGTCATGGGGAGGGAGGGGGATGGGGTGGAAGGTGTGGGGGGGGATAAAATCTTAATTTTAAGGAAGTGATTGTAGAACATAAAAAAATAAAATAAAAATTAAAAAAAAATGTATGCCATCTCAGAGAGGGAGTGGGTGTGGAGGAGGGGAATCTCAGTTATATGGAAGTGGTTGTAGAACACTAAAAACAAATAAAATAATAGTAAAAAAATGGAAGAAAATAAATAATCCGATTCTAAAGAATGACTGGGTGAAAAACACATCATAGAAACAATCAAAAATTTCTTTCAAGAGAATGACAATAATGAGACAACCTTTCAAAATTCATGGGATGCTGTAAAAATAGTGCTTAGGGATAGTTTTATATCACTGAATGTCTGCTTGAATAAAGTAGAGAAAGAGGAGATAAATGAATTGGGCATGCAGCTGAAAGAGCTAGAAAAAGAGTATGCTGAAAATCTCAAAGTAAATACCAAATAAGAAATATTGAAAAACAAAAGAGAGATTAACAAAATTAAAATAAAGTAAATTATTGAATTACTAAATAAAACTGGGTTGGTTTTAGGAAAAGAACAATAAAATTGATAAACTTTTAGTCAATTTGATTTAAAAAAGAAGAAAACCAAATTACCACTATCAAAAATAAAGAGAGTGAACTCACTTCCAACGAGGAGGAAATTGAAGCAAAAATTAGAAATTATTTTCCCCAAATGTATGCCTATAAATTTGGCAATCTAAGTGAGATCTATGAATATTTTAAAAATATATAAATTAACCAGTGTAGCTGAAGATAAAGTTGAATACTTAATTAGCCACACCCTAGAAAAAGATATTGAAAAAGTCATCAATGAACTCCCTAGGAAAATATTTCCAGGGCCAGATGGATTTACAAGTGAATTCTATCAAACATTTAAAGAACTGTTAATTCCTGTGCTATATAGAGTATTTGGGGATATTAGTGAAGAATACCAAATTATTTTTATGATACAAATATGGTTCTTATACCCTAAGCTCTAAAGAGGCAAAACAGAGAAATTGACCAATTTCTCTAATGAATATAGACTCAAAAATTTTAGATAAAATATTAACAAAGAGAATACATATCATGAGAGTAATACATTATTATAAGGTAGGATTTATACCAGGAATGCAAAGCTGGTTCAATATTAGGAAAACTATCAGCATTATTGATCATAGCAACAACAAAACAGAACCCATATGATTTTCTCAATAGTTGAAGAAAAAGCTTTTGACAAAATACAATACCCATTTCCATTGAAGTACTGGACATCATAGGAATAAATGGAGCCTCCATAAAATAAAAAACAGTGTCTACCTAAAACCATCCACAAGAATTACATGTAATGGTAGTAAGCTAGATTCATTTCCAATAAGATCAGTGGTGGAAAAAGGAAGAATATTATTACCACTGTTATTAAATATGGTACTAGAAATGTTAGCTTTAGCAATAATGGAAGAAAAAGTAATTGAAGAAACTAGAATAGGCAAAGTAGAAACTAAATTAGGGTTCTTTACAGGTGAAATGATGATATACTTAGAGAATCCTAGTGAATGAAGCAAAAAATTACTGGAAATACCTCATTAACTCTATGTCTTCTTTCCTAGTTGCAACAACAATACTAAACAGTTGTTCCTAAAACTTTGAGTCATCTGGCCCTACAGGAGAAAAGAGAAGATGGAGACAAGAGAAGGGAGGGATGACAGAAGAGAGGGCAGATTGGAGATAGGGAAAATTAGATTGCTTGGGGTATTGGGGTGGGGGGAGGGGATAAAAAGGGAGAAAATTTGGAACCCAAAAATTTGTGAAAATGAATGTAAAAAATTAAATAAACAAATAAAATTTAAAAAAATTACTGGAAATAATAAAAGACTTTGGCAAAGTTGCAGATTAAAAATAAGTCCAAATAAATCACCTGCATTTCTATATATTACTAACAAAGCCCATGAGCAAGAGATAGCAAGAGAAATCCCATCTATAACTACAGTAGACACTGTGAAATTTGTGGGAGTCTACCTGCCAAAACAACCTCAGGGACTATATGAAAACAATTACAAAACACTTTTCACAAAAATAAAAGTCAGATCTAAAAAAAAACAGAAAAAAAAATATCAGTTGCTTGTGGGTAGGCTGAGTTAATATAATAAAAATTTTAATTCAAACTAAATTAATTTACTTATTCAGTGCCATGCCAATCAACTACCAGACAATTATTTTCTAGAGCTAGAAAAAATAACATCAAAATTCATCTGGAAGAACAAAAGATCCAGAATATCAAGGGGGCTAATGAAAAGAAGTGCTAGGGAACTTGACACAGCCCTATCAGACCTCAAATTTTATTAAAAAGCAGAAATCATCAAATGTACTTGGTATTCTTAAGAAATAGAAGATATAGTGGTATAGTTTAGGTAATGAAGTCACAGTAGTCAATGAATATAGCAGTTTATAATAAAAACAAGGATGCTTGCTTCTGGAATAAGTACTCATTGTTTGAGTAAAATTTCAGGGAAAACTGTATAACAAGGTGACAGAAACTGAACATAGAACAATGCCTGACACTATACCCAAAAATAACATCCAAATAGATGTATAATCTAGTTATAAAGGCTGATGCTAAAAAAACAATTAGGGAGGAAGGAATAGTGTATTTGTCTGAGTTGTGGAGAATGTAGAAATTATGAGTTGGAAAATGGATAATTTTAATTACATTACATTGAAGAGACTTTTGCGCAAACAAACCCAATTCCACCAAGATTAGGAGGAAAGCAGAAAACTGGGAAAGAATTTTTGCAACAAGTGTCTGTGAATAAATTTCTCATTTCTAAAATATATAGACACCTGAGTCAAAGGTACAAGAATACAAGTCATTACCCAATTGATAAATGCTCATAGAAAAAGAAAAGGCAGTTTTAAGAGGAAGAAATTAAAACTATCTATAGTCATATAAAAAATGTTCTAAATCACTATTGATTAGAAAGATGCAAATCAAAACAACTCTGAGGTACCACATCATACTTATCAAATTGGCTAACATGACAAAATAGGAAGATGACAAATGTTGGAGAAGATGTGGGAGATTTGGAAATCTAATTAATTGTTGGCGGAGCTGTGAGGTGATCCAACCATTCTGGAGAGCAATTTGGAACTATGCCCAAGGGGCTACAAAAATGTGTACACCCTTTGACCCAGCAACATAACTTCTGGGACTCTATCCAAAAGACATCATAGAAATGGGAAAGGGCTCCACATGTACAAAAATATTTATGGCAACTCTCTTTGTGGTGGCCAACAACTGGAAATCAAGGGGATGCCCATCAATTGGGGATTAGCTGAACAAGTTGTGGTATAAAATGTAATGGAATAATATTGTGCTGTGAGAAACAATGAACAGGAAGAATTCAGAGAAGCATGGAAAGACTTATATGAACTGATGCTGAGTGAAAGGAGCAGAACCAGTAAAACTTTGTACATAGAAACAACCACAGTGTGAGAGGCATTTTTCTGGTAGACTTAGTACTTCATTGAAATGCATGGGTTTAAAAAATTTCCAAAGATCTGTTGAGGCAAAATGCCTTCCACAGCCCAAGAAAGAACTATGGAATAGGATTACAGGCAGAAACAGACCATTTTCTTTTGTATTATGTTTTTTTTTTGTTGTTGTTGTTGTTTCTGTCATTCATTTTAATTCTTCTATGCAAAGTGCATTTAATAGGAATGTACGTGTAGAACCTATATAAAATTCTATGCTGACTCAGGAAGGGTGTAGGGAAGGAAGAGGGAATGAGGGACAGTGTGTGGAAAAAAAATCTAAGATATATGGAAGTGGTAGTCGAAGACTGAAAACAAATTAATTCAATTAGAAAAAAAGAGATCCTAAAAATGTGAAAGGGTCCCACATGTATAAACATATTTATAACAACTCTCTTGGTAGTAGCCAAGAACTGGAGGGAATATCCATCATTTGGGGAGTGGCTGAACAAATTATGGTATGTGAATATAATGTAAAGTAATGGTATTGTGCTATAAGAAAGGGTGAACAGGAAGATATCAGAGAGACTTAGAAGGACTCATGTGAACTGATGCTGAGTGATAGGAGTAGAACCATGGGTAAATTTTACACAGTAACAACCACAGTGTGAGAGGAATTTTTCTTGTAGACTTAGCCTTTCACAGCAATTCAAGGACCTAAAACCTTTCCAGTAGACTCTTGGAGCAAAATGCCTTCCACATCCAGAAAAAGATCTATGGAATTGGATCACAGAATGAAGAAAAACATCTTCTCTTATGTTATATCTTGTTTTGGTTCAATTTTTCTCATAGTTTTTCCCATTAATTTTAATTCTTCTCTGCAACATGATTAAGATGAAAATGTGTTTAATAGAAGGCATATGTAGAACTCATATAAGATTGCTCACCATCTGGGGGAGGGAGAAGGGTGGGAAGAAGAGAAAAATCTTAGACTTATGGAAGTTATTGTAGAAAACAGAAAACAAATTAATAAAAAAAAAAGAAAATAAGGTCCACTCACTCCTCCTCACCTCCCCCCTCTTCCCCTCCATTGTAAAAGTTTTACCTCGCCACTTTTTTGTGGGATAATTTATCCCATTCTACCTCTCCCTTTCTCTTTCTCCCAGTATATTTTTTTATTTCACCCCTTAATTTTATTTTTTGTCATACATATTTCACATACAACTTACAGATCTGACCTCCTTCTCTCTGTCTCTCTCTCTCTGTCTCCTCTCGCTCTCTGTCTCTGTCTCTTTTTCTCTCTGTCTCTCTTTGTCTCTGTCTCTGTATGTGTATATATATATATATATATATATATATATATATACACACACACACACACACTCCTTCAAGCTACCTTAATAATGAGAAAGTATTATGAATTACAAATATTATATTCCAATATAGGAATATTTTTAATACTTCAATATGTACATTATGATTTTTCCTGCTTATCTTTTTATACTTCTCTTGAGTCTTCTATTTGAAAGTCAAATTTTCTATTTACTTCTGGTCACTTCTCAAGAATGCTTGAAATTGAGGAGGTGGAGACAAGACAGCAGAGTAAAACAAAGGACTTCCCTGAGTTTCTTTACAAAGCCCTCCAAATACCTGTAAAAATGACTGTGAACAAATTCTAGAGCTACAGGACTCACAAAATGACAGTGACACAAATCTCCAGCCCATGAAAACCTGGAAAATTGACAGGAAAGTTACAAAGCACTGGACAGGGAGTGTTGTGCAATCCAGCATAGGCAACAGTATTTTGGGAGTCTCTGTTACCATGTTTTGTTGACTCATTTTTTTTTCATCATTTTCTTGCATCGTTCTCATTTCTCTTCCTGCTTTTTCAAAATTTTTTCAAAATCCTTTCTGAGCTATCCCGTATTCAATTCCTATTTTTCATGGAGGCTCTGGATGTAGGAGCTTTGACTTTGTTGTCTTCATTTGAGTGTGTGTTTTGATTTGTCACCCTAGTAACTTTCAATAGTCAGATTTCTTTTTCTGTTATCTGTTCATTCCCCCAGGCTATTACTTGAATTTTTAACTCTTTGTTAAGGTAGAGGACTCTGCATCCAGTATGGAAGGCATAGTTTCAGGAGATTTGTGCAGCTGTTTTCAGAGATACTTCTGGGGCCCTTAAATTTTCAGTTCTTCTAAGGTGGTATGATCTAGGAGAGGTGTTTATTACTTTCCTGGCTGTACTTTGATCTGTAAGTAATGAAAAGCATTCTTTTCTACCCTGGAACTTTGAGGAGAGTCCCCCCTCTACTGTGGCCATAAGCTCCACTGTGCTAGCTCTCCTCCTTGCCCTAGGACTGGTACCCAGGATTGCAACCCAGACTGGAACATGGGCAAAGCAACAGAGTTTTGTCTAAATGCCAGCAAAGAGACAACTTTTAATCTCCTTCTGACCACTTCTGCCCTCCCCTTACTGTGCTCCAGAAGCAGATGCCACAGCTGCTATTGCTGATTCATTCAGTCAGAAGACTTGCTCCTGGCTTTCTGTGGCCAAGCATGTGCTGGTGTGACTTGTACTACACTGTGGTCTTCTCTCACCTGGGTAAGAATGATCTTTCCAACTGACTTTTGAAGTTTCTTTGGTGTCTGTGGGCTGAAACTACCCTTGCTGCCAGTGATTCATTTCCCCTCACCCCCAAGCCTGCTCCAAGTTTTTTGGGACCCATTCTTTCACAGTACTGATGTGCTTCCCTCTCTCCCTGGTGCAACAGACCCTGCTGACCTTCCAAATCATCTTGGAAGAACAGTTGTTTCTCTTCACCTTTTTGTGATTTCCACTGTTCTAGAATTTGTTTAGAGTCACTTTTTAAGGGTAATTTGAGAGTTTGGGGGAGATTTCAGGTTAGTCCCTGCCTCCATTCTGCCCTGAATAAAATGTTTAAATTGTTAATACTTGAGTTCTTTTATTTCTTTTTTCAACAGTATTACAAGGTCGAGAATGGTTAGGGTATCTAGAGGACAAGGACTGTATGAAAATTGCATAGCCATTTCATGATATTTTAGCAGGAACCCTTATGGGAAGGAACAAAAAAGGTAGTATCTGGTGAAGCCTTCAAAGGTGCTCTAAAGAAATAATTAAGATATAGGTCCTCAAAAGATTTCTCTTCTATAGAACGTTAAATGAATAAATGTAACTTTTCTACCATAATTTTGTAACAATAGTTTCACCATAATCTCATGCATTGGACTTTACGTACTTTTAAACATTTCATTCTTCTCACCATCTTAAGATGGACAAATTTATCCTTAATTTATCCATTTGTAACTGTTTCCTTAAAGAATTAAAAATATAATACTGATGTTATCATTTTGACATTTTAACTTGAAAGCAATATGTTACAATACTATGCTTTATGGTCTTTATGAAATGTTCAATAAATGGCTTGCATATGTTGCCTTTTT
This sequence comes from Bettongia penicillata ogilbyi, assembly GCA_023548195.1. Taxonomy (NCBI): domain Eukaryota; kingdom Metazoa; phylum Chordata; class Mammalia; order Diprotodontia; family Potoroidae; genus Bettongia; species Bettongia penicillata. The sequence goes on along the minus strand of JAJHZJ010000086.1, from coordinate 239,844 downwards.
ATTTTTATAAAAAAAAACATATGTGACAACAGATTAAGTAAAGAAAATCTAGAAGCAATTAAAATGGTAGTATCATATTGGGGAAAAAGCACAAGGATCCTAACTTCTCTCCAGCAAGAACTTCCTATTTGATTTAAAATAACTACTGGGAAAACTGGAGAGCAATCTGATAGAAATTATATATATTACAATATTTTATGCATAAGCCCCAATAACTTCTAAATGGATAGATGGTTTAGGTGTAGAAGTTCATATAACTAAAATAAAGAAGGAAAATGAAAAGAAATTGCACAATTATGACAAAGATAAAAATTATTTTTAATTAATGAATTTATTTGTTTTCAGTTTTGCTAAAATCACTTCCATATATCATAGATTTTTCTCCCTCCTCCCTCACCTTCCCTCTTTCTTTTCTCCTCCCACCCTGAGATGGAATGCAATCTTATACAGGTTCTACACATACATTCTTATTAAAGACATTTACACCTTAGTCGTGTTGTATAGAAACATTAAAATGAGTGGGAGAAACCATGAAAACAAAACAAAACATAACACAAGAGAAAATGGTCTACTTCATTCTTTGATCCAATTCCATAGTTCTTTCTCTAAATGTGGAAAGCATTTTGCATCAAGAGTGCACTGGAACTTTTTTATGTCTTTGCATTGCTGTAAAGGTCTAAGTCTACCAAAAAAATTCCTTGTACACTGTGGTTGTTGCTGTGCAAAGATCTCCTGGTTCTACTCCTTTCACTCAGCATCAGTTCATATAGGTCCTTCTAGGCCTCTCCAAAGTCTTCCTCTTCATCATTTGTTATATACAACAGTGTTCCATTACATTCATATAAAGGGTTAGAATTCTTTGTAAAAGAATGGATAATGGACACGAAAGGTAAAATGACATTTTTGATTCCACAGATTTTAAAGCTTCTGCTCAAAAAAATAGACAGAATCAGAAATTTATCAGGGAGATCTTCATAGCAAATCTGCCAAAGTTTCAAATTCATAAATGCACACATATACATACACATACACACACGTATACATATATATATATATAATGTTTACTTGTGTGTGTGCCAATTAGACACAATTGTTAAAACAAGAAGTATTCTCCACTAGGCAAAGTGTCAAAGTCTTTGAACAGAAAGCTCTCAAATATAAAAATGCAAGTCATAAAAAATTATAATGAAAATGTACCAAATCACTAACAATAAGAAAAGTGCAGATCAAAAACAATTCACACCAATTACATTAGCAAAGAAAATTTTTGAAAAGGGACATAGTAATTTCAGGGAGGATAATGAAAGGATAGCCATGCTAGTGGATCTCTGAGTTGGTTTCACCAGTCAGAAAAACAATATGGAAATATACCCCAAAGTTGCTAAACTGTGACTTAGTGATGATGATGATTGAAGATGATGATGATATTGATGACAATGATGATGATAATGATGATGAAAACTAGAGTTTGAGTTTTCTATTTTATAGAACTTTAAGGTTTGCAAAGCGTTTTACAAATAGCATCCCATTTTATACTCACAACCCTAGGAGGCAGCTACTATTATCATTCCCATTTTACAGATGAAGTTAGATACAGCAAATAGGTATTAGTGGTTAGGTAGAGGATAAGTTATTTTTCTGGCTTTTACAAAGAAAAGAAGTGTCTAAACAAAGTATGAATTCAGATCTTCTTGACTAGAGGAACAGACTACAGGAACCATCTCCCGAGCCAATTAGCTGCCTCTACAAGTGATGCTAGTAGGTATGTATCCTAAGGAGATATGACATGTTCAAAAATATTTATATCTGGCCTTTTTGTGGGGGAGATAGAAGGATGGGTGTAGTGGGGGAAATTAAAAGCAAAGTATGTCTGTATAAATTGTGGAATGGACTGAAGCAATTGTGGTATATTACTGCAATAAAATTTTATTTTGTTATAAGGAAAATGGAAGGTGACAAATTCAAAGTAATAATGAAAGGTTTGTATGAACTGACACCAAAAGAACTAAGTGAAGAAGAAAATTAATGTGATAATCATAGTGTGAGAAGAAAAAGACCTCAAAATTCGATTAAAACAAAAACTAATCATGATTTCAAAAGTCTGTTAATGAAGCATAACTTGTACTTTTTAGCAAAATAGGATGGAACAAAAGTAGAGAACATAAGTGTATTCTTAGAGACCTTGCCAATACTTCCTTTGTTTAACTTGACTATAAATATTTCTTATAAAGGAGGGATCTTTCTTGGGAGAGGAGGGAGATTAATTAGTGGACAATGATTGATATATTTTAAAAGAAACAAAAATAAGGAGTTATAAAAATTAAAAGGTAAGCATATGTGTAAAGCAAAATTTGGTAAGATTCGAAGAATGTATGATGGAAGCTTGTTTCAAATCAGCATCAGTTTTGCACATTAAAAGATTCTATTATCTCCTAACTCCAGGCATTTTCCCTGTCTATCTCCCACATCTGGAATTCCCTCCCTCCTCACCTCTACTTATTGCCTTTCTTGTTTCCCTTCAAGTTTCTGCTAAAATCCCACCTATAGAAAGAACCTTATTTCTAATATTTTCATTCTGCTGATTATTTCCACTTTTTCCTGTTTGTATCTGGTGTGTATATAGTTTTGGGTTTTTTTGCATGTTTTTTTCCTCATTAGTCTGTGAACTCCTTTATAGAAGGGACTGTCTTTCCTCTTTCCCCAACACTTTAGTATGTTGAATGTAGTAGGAACTCAATAAATGTGTGTTATCTTAACTTGGCTCATATCTTTTTTATGTTAGTTATATTGAACTAAACATAGTTCACACAGATTTTACTTGGTCTGCCTAAAAAATATTGGTAGTCTCCATTTGTTGAGTTTTCACAATGATTAAATAATCCATATTTAACTTTATTCATTCAACTGAATGACTAACTATAAGAACTTTTTCATCCCCCTAACACAAAATTATCATGTATCTTTTTCCAAAAGTTTATATATACTTAAAATGTATATTTGTTTACCTTAATAGAAGGTAACCTTATAAGAACCTTGAGGGTAAGAATTGTTTAATTTTTTGTCTTTATATCTACAATTCCCAAGACAAAATTTGGACCATAGAAGGTATTTAATAAATGATTATTAAATGAGTAGACAATTGACTGAAATTATTTATGTCACAGCCTTAACTGATTATGAATTTCAAGCAAGGGAAAAGTAATAATAAAACAAAACAAACTACTGTGGTCATCACTTTTCTTCATTATCAAATATCCACTGTAGACCTTAGTCACTTAAGTTTCACAATTTGTTATACCATAAAATAGCCAGCAAGATAATCATACTTATTATAAAACTGACTGCATCAAGTCCCTAAATATTAGAAATGCAACAATAAAGTCATTTCCCTTCTTTAGTTACATATGGAAAATAAGATTGGGGCAATCTAAACTTTAAGAAAGAACTTTCGGTAGTGCTGCAATATGACTCTTGCTAATATGTGAATATAGGGAAAAGTAGGTGAGATGATGAATAGAATACTGGAATCTGATCTGAATTTCAATCCAGTTTCAGAATTTACTAGTTGCATGACTTGGACAAGTCACGTAATCCTGTATGCCTCAGTTTCCTCATTTGTAAAATGAACTGAAGAAAGAAATTAAAATTCACTCTATTATCTTTGCCAAGAAAACCCCAAGTGGGGTCACAAAGAGTTGGACACAATTACTCAACTGAACAACAAACAACAACAGTGGGAATATAGTCAAAAGAATTTCAAGAGTTCACCTCTAAATACGACTTTCCCTGATAATCAGAAATATCAAAAACACCTATAGCCAAGTATAAGCACAGGGAGTATTGAGGAAAAAGATATATTTTGTTGTCTTTATCAAACAAATCAGGAGATATTTGTGTTGATCTAGGACAGCTTACCTATCTCTTCTTCTCCACTCTATTTCTTAATGGTTGTCTAATGGACTTTAGTTTCTGAAATTCCAGTAGTGTACACTCCACTCAAATATATCTAACATACATATACCCATCTATGTCACAAATGTAGAGGAAGGCTGCCCAGCCTCTTTGATTGGATTTTCTTGCTTCTGTTTCTAAAACTTTCTGCCTGCCCTGTTCTTCCAAAACTATGTCTCTCTAAGAGCAAAAGTGAAAGAGCCCAGCTTCCAACAGAAGTGCTGGATTTTTCAATGAGGTCTGGTTAATCTAAACCAGTCTTTCCTTAAGTCTGGATAGCTTATAACTGATTTTTATTACCTCTAAATCATGTCCAGTAGGTGTGTCTCTATCTTTTCAACCATATTAACTCTGAATAAATGCTATGAAATGCTCTGAAAATTATATTGGCCACTTTGGGCTATCAAATATATGAAAACATACCTCTCCTCCTTAAAGAAGTTAAAGTTTCACAGCATTATCATCTGGATTCCTAGTCCCTCCAAAGTGGCTATTAGGCAATTAGGTACACTGAGTACTATAACCTCAGGGTAATTCTTTTTATCAACCTTGAAATGGGTAAAATATTGAAGGCAGTTCTTCTAACATTCTCCTAAATTTCTCTACAATAATGCTTTTCCTCTCTTGTATCAGGGACAGTGTAGCCAGAAATCAAAATATTCCTCTTTAGAGACATATGCATGGCTTCTCATAATGGGAGAGATTTTCCATAGTAAATTCCTGTCGTGGACATTGGTCAGTTGCTGTTATAACCCTTAAGTTACTATTTTTGTACATAGGTAAATACTTGAAAGGATTTTAGTAATAGTAGTAATAGTTGTAGTAGTAGTAAGTAATAGTAGTAGTAGTAGTAGGAGTAGTAGTAGGAGTAGTAGTAGTAGTAGTAATTAATGCTTACAGATCATTTATTATATGTCAGCCACTGTACTAAACACTTTACAATTAGATTCTCATTTGATCTTTACGACCTTCGAGGTTCGTGCTATTATAATTCCCATTTTACAGATCAAAAATAATAACTAGGACAAACAGATGTTAAGTGATTTGTCCAAGGTCTCACGGCTATTAAGTATCTGAGTCAATATTTGAATTCAGAGCTTCTTAACAAGAGGACTGGCAATCTAACCATCGTACTATGTAGCTTAAATGGGAATAGGAAAACAGGACAGATGGGGGAGTTTAGAACAGCAGAGTTGTAAAATAGAGGAGGGAAGGTATTTCAGAGACACCCAGCCTCAGAAACACATGCCCTGAGTAACTACCATCTTCATGCTGCCTATACTTTGAAGGGATGAAAATAGTAACAAAGAGGAGGCAATTTAGATTTTTCAGACCTTATGAATCATCCATGTCATATTGAACTGTACCGTGTTGAGGAAATCTTCATGCGGGAGAAGGAAGCTAGAGATCATCTGTTCATCTAATTCTCTCTCTCTCTCTCTCTCTCTCTCTCTCTCTCTCTCTCTCTCTCTCTCTCTCTCTCTCTCTCTCTCTTCTTTCTCAGAAGATTTGTAGGACTTACATGCATATCTAGAAATCTCGGATTTATGTAGGAAGAAAAGATGATGTGCTGGTATATGAGGGCCAGCACATCTGTCTTCCTAAGAGAGTTAGAGTTGGATTTCAGAGCTCTAGATGCCTCTTCTGCTATGTATGAAGGTGTGTGTGTGTGTGTGTGTGTGTGTGTGTGTGTATGTTTATATTCTTAACAAAGAGTGATCATCAGATGGTTATTTTCAATGCTGGAGATCTGTTGAATGTTGAGGTGGTAGCTCCTCAGTCCCACAGATTAGGTGGATTGAATTATTGTAAACGCTACCAAAAATTGCTATAATACTCACTGGAAGAAAAAAAATGACCAGAAACAGAATGAGGAGTCTGATTCTGGCTGGCTTTCCAGATACTTTCCAGATGAACTTTGAGGATAACATAGCAGATATTAGCCAAATACATATGTAGCTGTCTTATGAAATGTTTCATATTTTGATGCTTGAAGCATCAGCCCACTAGAGCAGTCTAACAATTGTTGTAGTTTACTGCTTGTTAAAAAAAATAAAAGAAAACAAAAAAGGAACTCTTTATCATCATGTGATTGTAGTTCCTTTGTGTTAAACACTTATTTTGTGTATAGAAAAAAAATGTTACCCTATTCCTGAAAACACATGCACATATAAACACTTCTGATGAGGAAAACCCCATATTTAATAAACTTCAGTTGTTCTTATTACCTCTGAGATCAAATATGTACTCCTCTGTTTGACATTTAAAATCTTTAACAACCTAGCCCCAATCTATCTTTCTGACCTTATAAATTACTCCCCTTCACGCATAGGGAATAATTAGAAGACTAGTTCAATTGAAATGGAGAGTGCATGGTGTGAGTAATATGAACTTAGATAGGAAATAGAGATGGAGTCATGTTGTGAGATGCCTTAAATCTCCAAATGTTTTTGTTTTTCTATTTGTTTTTTATTTTATCATAGTGGCAATAGGGAATTACTGAACATTTCTCAAGTTGGGGAATATTATGGTCAAAACTGTGTTTTATTAATAGTCATTTTACATCTATTTGGAGAATGAACTGGAGAGGGTTAGGGGTTGAAAATAAGAAGATAACTTAGAATACCATTTACTATAGTTTGAATTGAAAGGTCTGAACTAAGATAGATGCTGGGAAAATGGGAAGTTCAGGATGGATGAGAGACATATAATGGAGGTCAAATAAATGATTTGGAAAAGGATTAGATATATAGAGCACCCTGGTGAGGAAGAAGAAAGACTCTAGACAGCTTCCTTTTCTGATCTGTTTATATTAAAATGAGTCTTGGATCTTTTATATTTGCAAATATCAGATGTATAGGAGTAGACTTCCAGCCACATACACCAATATATTCAACCACCTGTCTCATTTATTTAATCCTCCTTTGGGCAAGATGATGATAGTGATGAGAATGGAGTTTAAGCTGAATTAAGAAAAAGTAAAAATGGTTATGGTTCTTCATGGAGAATAGGTCTCATCACCACTATCTAGCTGAGAGATACAGTATGTCATTGTGTCTGGATAGCAGACACCAGAGTCAGGGGGATCTGAGTTTAAGTATCTTGCTAACATAAACTGACTATGTGACTTTGAAGAAATCTTTAAATCTTCAATATCCCAACTATGTAAGGCTATAAATTGAAAAACTGGTCATGTTTTGCTTTCTTATTTTTCTTCTTTTTTCCCCAAAATTTATTAATTTGTTTTCAGTTTTTAACAATCACGTCTTAAGTTCCAAATTTTCTCAACTTCTTTCCCCATTAGGGCATGCAATGTATATGTATTCTACACGTGCATTCCTGTAAAATATATCTTCACATTAGTCATGTTGCATAGGAGAACAAAAACAAATGGGAGAAACAATGAGAAAAACAAAACATAACAAAGCAGAAAACAGTGTGCTTCATTTTGTGTTCAGACTCCATAGCTCTTTCTCTGGATGTGGATGTCATTTTGCATCATGAGTCCTTTAGAAATGTTTTAGGACCTTGCATTGCTGTGTTTTCTTGTTTTTCTCATGCGACATTCATTATATTAATAAGATAATAGCTTTAGACCAGAAATAGAAAATGGATACTTCATTCTAGTGTTTGTGTGAGATAATTCTACTTATAGCTTAAAGCTTGTCTTAGCAGTTCCTGGAGCTAGGGAACCATCTTTTCTACATAGTTTAGTTTTTTCTCTCTCATTTGATAGAAATGTTTTTATGAGATTATTTAATTTCCATTTTATGCATTTAAGTGAATCTGGAGAAGTCTGCAAATGTAGTAATACCATTAAGGTTCTCACCGATAGCTCCATTGTACCAATGATGCTTCTCATTCAAAATTAATTATCATAGTTTTTAAAAAAATTAAATATTATATTAAAAAAAAACTTTAGATCTTTTCCCCTCTTTATCTCACTGAAGATTTTCCACTTAATGATTTTTCCCCACTAGCTAATGGTCATCTGTATAATAGTTACTTACTATTTTTCCTTCCTGGTAATTGAAATTGGATTGCAGATTTCTATTAAATGTAAATTATTTGATGCTTTGCAATTTTTCCGTATTTCACTCATATCACTAGAATAACTGGAATGCTGGAGGTAGAAAATGAAGATTTTTATAATGTTTATGTATTATAATACATTAGGATTTTATATTATTTACTTTTATTTCATATTATCGTTTTTAATTTATCATGAGGTATTCTTGGAGCAATGAATACTGTACCTTAGAAAAAGACATAGGGGGGGAGGAGTCAAGATGGCGGAGTAGAAAGATTCACATATGCTAGCTCCGAACCCGCAGCCCATAAATTTCCTGTAAAAAGAACTCCCCAGAAATTCTGAAGCAGTGGAAGCCATGCAGCAACACAGTGGAGGTGATTTCTGTTCTAGAGAGCCCTGCAAAACTGACCCCAAAGATCTGTCATGTACCGGACAGCAGAGCCCAGCCCTGCCTGTGTGGCCCCAAGAGGAGCAGATTCAAGCAGGCTTCAGGGACAGAATCTCCAGTGGCCACGAAGGTCCCTCCATCCACAGGTGCTACAGGTCAGTGATAGAGACTGCTGGGCTTGCCGAGAGGGGAGCGGGGTATCTACAAAACTCAGGCCCCCTTGGGAGGCAGCAGCAGAGACAGCTGCAGAGGCAGCTGTAGCCAGGAGCTCCTGGAGGAGGCAGGACCTCAGATTCATTACTAAAGATCTCCACATAAACCCCCTGAGGGAACTGAGCCTGGGAGGCAGCCCTGCCCCCACATGACCAACAGAACTTAAGCTCACATTGAATAGCAGCCCCTCCCCCTGCTGACAGCCCTGAGGCTGGGAAGTAGCATTTGAATCTCAGACCCCAAGCACTAGCTGGGTGGATCTAGGCGGGGATGCAGAGAAATCTCAGAAGTCAAGTAACTGCCTGGGAAAACGCCCAGAAAAAGGGAAAAAAAATAAGACCATAGAAGATTGCTTTCTTGGTGAACAGATGTTTCCTCCTTTCCTTTCTGATGAGGAAGAACAATGCTTACCATCAGGGAAAGACATAGAAGCCAAGGCCTCTGTATCCCAAACATCCAAAATAGATATCCAATGGGCTCAGGTCATGGAAGAGCACAAAAAGGATTTTGAAAATCAAATTAGACAGGTGGAAGAAAAAGTGGGAAGAGAAATGAGATAGATGCAAGAAAAGCATGAAAAATGGGTCAATACCTTGCTAAAGGAGACCAAAAAAAGGCTGAAGAAAATAACACCTTGAAAAATAAGCTCACTCAATTGGCAAAAGATGAACTGTTTACATTCCTACATGGAAAGACAATATTTGTAACTCTTAAAACTTTTCAGTATCTGGGTGGTTGGTAGGACCACACACACACACACACACATACACATGTGCACATGAGCATGCACACACACATACACACATGCACGTACACACAGAGACAGAGAGCACAGAGTAAATTGAATAGGATGGGACCATATCTTAAAGGAAATTAAGATAAACGGTGAGAGAGAAATGTAGTGGGAGGAGAGAGGGTGAAATGGAATGGGGTAAATTATCTTTCATCAATGAGGCAAGCAGGAGACTTTTTAATGGAGGAAAAGGAGGAGAGCTGAGAGAAAAACATGAAGTTTACTCTCATCATATTCGACTAAAGGAAGGAATAAAATGCACACTCATTTTGTTATGAAAACCTATCTTACAATACAGGAAAGTAGGGGAGAAGGGGATAAGCAGGGTGGGGGGGATGATGGAAGAGAGGGCAATGGGAGGAGGGAGCAATTTGAAGTCAACACTCTTGGGGAGGGACAGGATCAAAAGAGAGAATAGAAGCAATGTGGGGCAGGATAGGATGGAGGGAAATACAGTTAGTCTTACACAACATGACTATTATCGAAGTCATTTGCAAAACTACACAGATATGGCCTATATTGAATTGCTTGCCTTCCCAAAGGGAATGTGTGGGGAGGGAGGGATGGGGAGAAATTGGAACTCAAAGTTTTAGAAATAACTGTAGAGTATTGTTCTGCTATAGGAAATAAGAAATACAGGCCATGGGGAATAGAAAGTTATCTGGCCTTACAGGACAAAAGAGAAGATGGGGACAAGAAAAGGGAGGGATGATAGAAGTGTGGGCAGATTGGCAATAGGGGAAATTAGAATGCTTGGTGTGTTGGGGTGGGGGAAGGGGATAAATGGGGAATAAATTTTGAACCCAAAATTTTGTGAAAATGAATGTAAAAAGCTAAATAAATAAATTTATATTAAAAAAGACATAAGAACTCTTCTATTAGACTAAAATGAACTATGAAGAAGCAAATCACAGAAACAAACACACACACTTGCTCACACATATATGTAAAACACACATGTGTAAAATAAATTTTGCACTACATAGAAATTATATATATAGCATTTTTATATATCAATGTAAGATATAGGAAAATCTATATATATATATGCTATATATTTACTTAATTTTTAATTATACATGTATTTTATATTACATATATATTATGTTATATGTATAATACATACACACATGCATATATATGTATATAATACACACATCTTTTAAGGGCTTGTACTTAAATTCTAGTCAAATTGAACTCTTATCTAATCCTTATATCTAGCAAATGATATGTCACTTCCCCACTTTTGTATAAGTGTATTGATCTTTATTCCCCGAAGCTGTTTCTTGCTGTATTTTTCTTAATTTAAATATTTGGGTTTATTTTCTTTTTTGGGGAAAAGGAACTAAACGGTAGAGATATGACAGAGATTAGAGGGCAAATAAGGTAGGATTACGATGTGAGAAAGATTTCTAGAAAGAATAGGTGAAATAAGATGGAAAGCAAAACAAATCAGGAAGGACATAATTTATAACCTTTGTGTTATTTCTCCTAAAATAGAAAATATCCTATATAATAGAAAATCAAATAGTGGTTAAAATATATAATATATGATATAAGTTATTTTATATCTGTGGGTATATATGTATGAGTAAACATTAATTAAGCACTTACTGTGCACTAGATATTTTTAAATGCTGGGGATTTAAAGAAAGGTAAATTGTTCCTGCTCCCAAGGAATTCAGAGTCTAACGTCAGAGATGACATGAAAATAATGTACAAACAAGCAAAAAATCTGAAATGATTTACAAAGAAATGGCACAAATATTAAGGGGGATTGGGGAAGACTTCCTTTAGAAGGTGAGTTTTAACCATGACTTAAAGGAAGCTAGGGAAATAAAGAGTCAGAGATGAGGAAGGAAAAGTTGGTGATGGAGATGTGTGTGTGTGTGTATGTGTGTGTGTGTGTGTGTGTGTTAAATATGTACATATGCTTAAGCAAGCAGGAGAGATTTTTATGAAAATCCTAAATCCTAAATTAAAACTAGTCCTTCCTAATTAATAAACCTGAAAACTTGGCTGGTCAATAAGGATGTTGTAGGTCACCTGAAAAGCAAACGAAAGAGTTGTAACTGCCTTAAAAGTCTTTGAAGTTATAGATTAAACCAGTGGGAAATTCGCCAGATTGTCATTATATCTGAAAAGAGCCGGAAGGCTCCAGCAGCTAGTGTAATTATGCAAGTTTTGTGAGCCTTGAAAATTTTGTGATTGTATTGAGCTCTCTCCTAGCCTTCATAAAGCTCTAAACCATCTCAGTTCCTGAGAACTGCTGTTTGGCCCACGGCATAGAGATAAATTAAGAGAGGAAAACAAAAATGGTTCCCAGCTTCCTCTGCTCACCAGGCATTTTTTTTTCACCTGATGTGGTGCTAAATGTATACAAAGGACAGCGTAACCTTTCCCACTTAGTGTCCTACTGTGATTGAAGTAGGAATATAGACCCTGTTCTTTAAAGTGGTCTCTCGTTTCAGGGTGGGCAAAATGTACAGCTGTGGCTCATTATGGGTGGAATTCCAATTATAAAAGAGACCAGCTGGGTACAGAGAAGGGTCAGTGATAAGAAGAGATGCTCTGCAAGTTGCTTGGGTTCATGAACAGTTTTCTAAAATGCAATGTTATATTAGTCCCATGGAATAAGAAGGACACAATAACAATCATTGCCTTAAGGGAAGTTTTTTTAACCCCCTGTGAATAAGGAAGCCACCATAAATTAACAAGTTTCTTGAGAGCTGGTCTGAGATAAAGGAAGGCAAGTAAAGGGGGCAACCTGGTGCTGTGTTTAATGGAAAGGAAATGGAAAGAAAAAGAGAGAAGGAAAGTCTTTGTCCTAAGGAATGGAATGCTCAGAAATTGAGGACTGAAGAGGAAAATACCTAAGAGAAACTGCACTCTCTAATGTAAAATGAACACTCATGAGTGAAAGTGTGAGTAATGGTGGTTTGTAGAGTAATAGAACTTTGTGAAAAAAAATAATAGAATGAATTTTTAAGTGAGAAAAGTTTTGAGAGATAATCTTTATTTATTTATTTAACTTTACACAATGATTTATGTGGAGCAATGAACTAGGAGTTAGGAGGCAAGAATTCAATTTCCATCTCTATGACTAACTGGTTGTGTTATGTTGAACAATTCACTTAATTGTTCTGGACCTCAAATTACTTATCTGCAAGATGAGGGAATTTGTACTAGACAATCTCTAAGATTTTTTCCAAATCTAAAAATATATTACTGAAAATAAGGAAATTAAGACTAAGAATTAATTTCTTAGTGTTGTTCAGCAAGTGATTGTCTGAACCAGGACCAAAAGCTATGTTTAAAACTTCTGATTCACATCATTGTGAAATAGTGTGGTATAGATGAAACAGAGTGTATCTGGAGTCAAAAGACTATATTCAAATACTATCTTATCACCTTTGTGACCTTGGATAAGTCAGTTTTCTTTGGGTCTCCTATGATTATAAAGAGGAAACAATCCTACAAGAAATTTTTTCATTAAGTAGGATGATGAAATTCTAGATTCTCTCCTTTTGCATGTGTAATCTTCAAGCTTGCAGAGACCATGAAACTAGAAAGCACCTTTGAGAACAACTGTTTCAACCTTTTACATGTGAAGAATCTAAAGCCTAGATCTTGCCTTAGATACTTTCAAATATTTGAAGGTTGATACAGCCTACCAGGTTTTTTTTTTTTGTTTGTTTTTTGTTTTTTTTTTTAATTCTGGTCAGAGGCATAAAATGGTATGGGAAGTGGTCATGGGAATTTACTTATTCAATTCAACTCAGTAAATATTGTGTATGTGCAGGGATGAGTACAGGGATATAAAGACAGGATCAAACTAGTCACTACAACTAAGGAGCTGATATTCTATATTCTGTTTTTCCTCTTAAGCATTTAAAGAAGGAAGTATACCTAACTACTCTTTCATTTCCCTGGATCAATTGTTTAAGAGAAGGATAGAGAGAATTCATATTCTCTCTCTCTCTCTCTCTCTCTCTCTCTCTCTCTCTCTCTCTCTCTCTCTCTCTCTCTCTCTCTCTTTCTCTCTCTTTCTCTCTTTCTCTCTCTCTCTCTCCCACCCCCCTCTCCTTCCTTCCTTCCCTCCCTTCCCTCAATATTGAAGTACAGTTGAGGTTAGGAATTATCACAATTCTCCAGTGGTACTCCAAGAATGAGAACTGTCATTTCCTGACTTGTAACTCCATTAATCAGTGTTACAAAGTTTTCATGGAGATTTTAAATTTAGTGGAGCCTAGGTCTGGTTGCACTTCAAAGAACAAATCAACACTGTTCATTTACTTCAAGGGAAGCAACCCTCTCCAAAAACAAACAAATAAATAAATGGATAAACAAACAATAAATAAAAACTATGTTTTTTTGCAATTGGTGTTTTCAGCCTGTATCTCCTTTGGTTTTGCAAATTTTCCGGGGATGTTTTATTCCACCTGAATGAAGGAACCAATGAAAATTACTCCCTAACCTGCTTTGACAATGTTTTAAGAATAGTAATATGCAAAAATCTCAAGGTCTGAACATAATGTGAAACATTTCTACATTTTGAAATATAAATTTTAATACTTTTAAAAGATAATTTTAAAATCATTAAAAATTAACTGCATATGAATTTTCCTAATTTGGCTTGGTTCATTCACACAACTTTGCAGTATTTATTGGCAAGAGATACCCACAACCTTTACAGAAAATTTATAGCCTAGCCTTGTAAAGTTTTCAAATTCCTTAAAGCCACAGTCTTTTTGCTAGGTTGTTAAAATTTGCTTTAACATCTATGTTCTTTAATGGCTTTTCTTATTTTTTCCCTTTTCTCCCTGTCTTGACCTTCAATTACTCCAACTTATTACTACCCAGAAATTACTCTGTATACTGCTTTCACTGGAGGATTCCTTCTTCCTTTCACACATAGACTGCATCATACTTAAGACATCATGTAGTCCTGGCTTTGTGGAAGCCAGTGGACTTACCATTGCTATGAATGAAAAAGTATTTACTAAAATTACTATGTGCAAAGCTCTGTAGGCTGTTATTGTTCAGTTGTTTTTGAAAACAGTGTCTGTCTGTGATTGCATTTGGGGCTTTATTGGCAAAGATACTGGAGGCAAAAATGGTTAAGTGACTTGTCCAGGGTTGCACAGCTAGTAAGCATCTGAGGTCAGATTTTAGCTCAGGAAGATTAGTCTTCTGATTCTAGGGCTGACACTCTATCCATTGCACCACCTGGCTGCCCAATGCAACATGGACAAATAGATGAAACTATAAAAGCAAAGCAGTTCCTGATCTCCAGAAGCTCACATTCTAATGGGCAAAAGTTCTTATACCTTTCTGTGTCATGAATTAAATTGGCTATTGGGTGAATCCTATGAGTACCTAATCAAAATAACATTTTATATACAAAAGTAAAATATGTAGGTTTGCCAAAAAAAGTTGTATTAAAATATTTTTGTCTCATATATGTATGTGTATACATATTCATATATGAATTCTTCACACATGTGTATATGTACACTTATGTGTGCATATATTTACTGTATATGTACATATGTGAACTCTTTGTGTGTGTGTATGCGTACTTCACAGATCCCAGTTCAGAATCTCTCTGAGATAAGTCAATTAAAAGACCTTATGGTGATAATGTATTTTTAAAATATTATTTCCACAGTTAAAATCATATACATTTCTGACAGTGAATCATTTGGTAATAGCGTAACAGCAAAGACCCCAGCATACACAGAAGGGCCAGTTGTACAGGTACTTAGATATGCTTTTCTGAAAGGAAAGCAATTTTTGGGGGTCAACAATCTTTTTAAATTACATTGCCCAACAAAAATAAAATAGAAACAGAGAAATAAAGACCAACAGGCTTCCAACTGTCTGACCATAAGCAATACTTATATCACAGATCAGTAGACAGATCCAACTATCTGACCATTACATACATACATAGTTAACAGAGAAACACCAACATCTTTGCTTTCGAAACCAGTGGGCTTCTTAGCATTTACTCAGAGTGTTGTGTGGTCAAACACTTCCAATGAGTAAGTCCCAAAACAAAACCTCACCTCAGAGTATATATACACTTTTCACAGCCAGAGAATATCACAACCCTTGAGAACCAGTGACCCATCAGAAATTAACAAAAGGTGTGGGCCTTCCTACAAAACAAATCTCCCCTAATTAAATGTCCCTTAATGGACAGGCCCATTAATGGGTGGGTAAAGATCTTTAACTCTCAATAACATAATTAACATTAAAAATACCAAGGCTATTGTGTTGGGGGAAACTTTCTTTTTTGGGTCTTAACAAGACCCCATGACTGTTAAGGAAACAGATTACAGAAGCACTTGCCAAGGTAGATCTCCACAAGGGTTGTTTCCATAAATGGTGGTTGATTGGGATTATCTGGAAGCAGCTGGGAGAAAGTAGTTACCCCTGTTACTCTGAGGCTCAACATTCTGGACTATCTCTACCAAGTTATGAAAGGATGTGCTTATTGATCTGGTAGGGGTAGTTCCACCTCCTGCCACTCCTGTCACATGTGCAAAGCTTCCTGTTTCTCCTCTGATGTTATTTTTTTGGGGGGGAAGGAGTCTCCTTATTTCTGTTTTTCAGGAAATGAGGGCCTATCAGTGAGCTGCCTTAGGTCATACATTAAATTTGGGGTAGAAGCATGCCTATAATTGAGGTTTATTGACATCTAGTTCAGTGATCTTTCAGGAATACCCTGCTTCTCCCCTCCCAAAGTATGGATGCAGAGTCCTCTTAGAGTTAGTTCAGGCTGGATATATGGGAATGGTGCTTAACTCTAAACAGGTTAAAATAGATAGTAAAAATTATTTGTTCTGACGTAATTTAACATTTACCACTTAACTCTATTGAAACTGGGCTTTTCTCCTTAGAGTCTGACTCATCAAATTTTTGTCTTTTATTGAGGGAAAGAAAATTTTCTGTCAAACTATCATGCATTCTTCTTAACTATATATCATATAACCAATACCCTTTTCATTCATCTCTGCCTCTTTAAGAAGAATGTATATTAACTTATTAAAATATTCAAAAATATAAATGAAATAGTGATAATTATCTGACAACAGAGGTCCTACATAGTCCAAAAGCCTTTTTTTATTCATTAATTCATCAATTTATTTATTTGTTTACTTGTTCTCCTCATGACTCTTAAATTTATGGTGACACATTTAATGAGGCTAATTTGAGGTCTATCCCAGAATTCTACATTTGTCTTAGAATGCAACTTAAATTAAAAAGAATTTATTGTGTTCAGGCTTCTTATCTGAAAAAAAAGAACAAAAAACAATTAACCCCTAGAACCTTTGGAGTCATATTTGAATTAATAGAGCCACATGGATTTTAAACTGAAGAGACATTTGAATTTCTCATTTGGCTACTCAATAGAGAATCCATTCAGCTAAGAAATTGGAAAGAAGATGAGTTGCCATGGGGGTTGTGAAATAAATTTTCACTCAGTAAGGAAGAAAGGAAAAGAACAATCATGGTGGCCACAGATATGACTCTTTCTACAGAACAGTCTGACGTTCTGTAGAGACCTTTTGTTATAAGCCCAATAACTGGCAGTTCTTGTTTTCATTTGTAAATATATTAGATTCCTGAACAATAGTTTTATTAAAAGGAATATAGTGGGGGTGGAGGGGCAGAGCTACGATGGTGAAGTAACAGCATGGACTTGCTAGTACTCTCTCTCCAAACCCACTCAAATATTTGTAAAAAATTACTCTAAACAAATTCTGGAGCTGCAAAATCCAAAGAATGACAGAGTAAAGCAAATCTCCAGTCCATGACAGCCTGGAGTATTGCCAGGAAATGTCTATTTTTGCCACACTTAGTGTAGAGTTCAGCCTAGTGTGGGCTGTGCTGGCACAGACTGAACTTGAGCAGGCCTTGGAGGGATTGAATCTCAAGCATCTCTAGCAGTTTCCAGACTTTATGATCCCGTAACAATAAGAACAAATTAGAAGGTCAGTGGAAATGAGAAATGTGGGAGAGCGTAGAGCGGCCAGACCTGAGCCCCAGGGCAGTAGAGGGAATAGAGGAACCCACAGAGGAGGAACTGGTAGCAGCTGCAGGAGGGGCAGAGGCAGCAGCTGTGTGTGAAGCTCTAGACCAATAGATTGTGAAGGGATCCAGCAGCAGACAGCTCCCTTCTCACCGACACTGGAAGCAAGGAACTACCTTGACAAAGACCAAAAAAGTCAAATAAACAGCTATGAAAATGAACAAAAACCAAAAACATAATCAGACTATAGATTTTTACTTTGGTGGAAAGGAAGACAAAAATATACAAACAGAAGACGATAAAGTCAAAGCTCCTCCAACAAAAGCTTCCAAGAAAAATATCAATTGATCTCAGGAAATGGAAGAGGTCAAAAAAAGGCTTTGGAAAACAAGAAGTAGAGCAAAAATTGAGAAAATAAATGAGAATGATGCAAGAAGAATGCATAATGAGTCAACTGCTTGCTAAAAGAGATAACACTTAAAAAAATGAACTAACCCAAATGGCAAAAGAGATCCAAAAAGTCAATGAGGAGAAGAATACCCTAAAAAGAACAACTGACCAAATGAAAAAGGAGGTCCAAAAGTTCACTGAAGAAAATGATTAAAATTACAATGGAGCAGATGGACACTAATGACATTATTGAAAATGAAGAAATTTTAAAACAAAACCAAACAAATGAAAAAAATAGCAGATGGTGTGAAATATCTCATTGGAAAAACAACTGACCTGGAAAATAGATCCAGGAGAGATAATTTAAAAATTATATGACTACCTGAAAGTCATGATCAAAAACAGAGTCTAGAAATCATATTTCATGAAATTATCAATGAAAATGGCACTGATGATATTTTAGAAGCAGAAGGTAAAATAGATATTATAAGAATCCACCAATCTCCTCCTGAAAGAGATCCTAAAAGGAAAACTCCTAGGAATATTTTATCCAAATTCTAGAACTCCCAGGTCAAAGAGAAAATATTGCAAGCATCCAAAAAGAAACAATTTAAGTATTGTGGAAATATAATAAAGATAAAGAAAGATCTAGCAGCTTCTACATTATGGGATTGCAGGACTTGGAATATCATATTCCAGAAGACAATGAAGCAAGGATTGAAACCAAGAATCACCTACCCAGTAAAACTGAGTATAATACTTCAGATGAAAACAGTCATTCAATGAAATAGAGGACTTTCAAGCATTCTTATTGAAATGACCAGGGCTGAATAGAAAATTTTACTTTCAAATAAAAGAATCAAGAGAAAAATGAAAAAGTTAACAGGAAAGAGAAATCATAAGGGACTTACTAAAATTGAACTATTTACTTTCCTACATGGAAAGATCATATTTGTAGGTGGAGACTTTTCTCAGCATTAGGGTAGCTGGAGGGATTATGTACATATAGACAGAGGGCATAGGGTGAGTTGAATATGAAGGGATAATATCTAAAAAATAAATATAAGGGGTGAGAGAGAAATATATTGGGAGGATAATGGGATCAATAAGATGGGGCAAATTATCTCACACAAAAGGGGCAAGAAAAAAGCTTGTTCAATGGAGGGGAAGTGAGGGGAGGTGAGAGGGAAAGACTGAACCTTTCTCTTATCACATATGCCATAAGGAGGGAATAACATGCACACTTAATTTGGTATGAAAATCTATCTTACAGTATAGGAAAGTAGGAGGGAAGGGGATAAACAGGGATGGGGGAATGATAGAAGGTAGGGTAAATGGGAGGAGGAGGTAATTAGAAGTAAACACTTGAGGAAGGATACGATAAATGGGAGACAGGACTGGATAGAGGGAAATATAGGTAGTGTTTCATAATAGGATGGTTATGGAAGTGTTTTGCATAACTACACATGTATAACCTATATTGAATTGCTTGGCTTCTCAGTGAGGATGGGTGGGGAGGAAGGAAGGGAGAAAAGTTGGAACGTAAAGTTTTAAAAATGAATGCTAAAAATTGCTTTTACAAGGGGGAGGAGCCAAGATGGTGGAGTAGAAAGACTCACATATGCTATCTCCAAAACCACAGCCCATAAATTTTTTGCAAAAAGAACTCCCTACAAATTCTGGAGGAGTGGAAGCCATGCAGCAATGCAGTGGAGTACATTTCTGTTCCAGAGAGCCCTGAAAAACTGGCACCAAAGGTCCATTGCACACCGGACAGTGGAGCTCAGCCTGGGAAGCGCAGCCCCGAGAGGAGCAGATCCAAGAAGGCTTCAGGGACAGAACCTCTGGCAGCCACAAAGGTCCCTCCACACACAGGTACTACAGGTCAGTGAGAGAGACTTCTGGGCTGGCCAAGAGGGGAGTGGGATGTCTCCAAAATTCGGGCACCTTCAGGAGGCAGCGGTGGAGACAGGGACAGCAGCAGACCCGGGCTCCCCAAGTAGACAGGACTTCAGATTCATTACTGAAGGTCTCTGCATAAAGCCCTGAGAGAACTGAGCTTGGGAGGTGGCCCTGCCCCCCCTGAGAACCTGAATTTAATCTTACCCTGAACAGCAGCCCTGCCCACCACTGAAAGCCCTGAGGTGGGAAGCAGCATTTGAATCTCAGACCCAAAGCACCAGCTGGGCAGATCTAGGCAAGGGAGGAAAGGAATCTCAGAACTCAAGTAACTGGGTGGGAAAATGCCCAGAAAAGGGAAGAAAAATAAGAACAAAGAAGGCTACTTTCTTGATGAACAGATGTTTCCTCCTTTCATTTCTGATGAGGAGGAACAATGCTTACCATCAGGGAAAGACATAGAAGTCAAGGCCTCTGTATCCCCAAAATCCAAAATAGATAGCCAGAAGAGCTCAAAAAGGATTTTGAAAATCAAGTTAGATAGGTGGAGGAAAAACTGGGAAGAGAAGTGACAGAGATGCAAGAAGAGCATAAAAAGCAGGACAACACCTTGCTAAAATAGACCCAAAAAAATGCTGAAGAAAATAACACCTTGAAAAATAGGCTCACTCAATTGGCAAAAGAGGTTCAAAAAGCCAATGAGGAGAAGAATGCTTTCAAAAGTAGAATTAGCCACATGGAAAAAGAGGTTCAAAAGCTCACTGAAGAAAAGAGGTCTCTCAAAGTTAGAATGGAACACATGGAAGCTAATGACTTTCTGAGAAACCAAGAAATCACCAAACAAAAGAATGAAAAAAATGGAAGAGAATGTGAAATATCTCATTGGAAAAACAACTGACCTGGAAAATAGATCCAGGAGAGACAATTTAAAAATGATGGGGATACTTGAAAGCCTAATCAAAAAAAGAGCCTAGACATCATCTTTCATGAAATTATCAAGGAAAACTGCCCTGTTATTCTAGAACCAGAGGGCAAAATAAGTATTCAAGGAATCCATCTATCACCACCTGAAAGAGATACAAAAAGAGAAACTCCTAGGAACATTGTGGCCAAATTCCAGAATTCCCAGGTCAAGGAGAAAATATTGCACGCAGCTAGAAAGAAACAATTCCACTATTGTGGAAATAAAATCAGGATAACACAAGATCTAGCAACTTCTACATTAAGGGATCGAAGGGTGTGGAATAGGATATTCCAGAATTCAAAGGAACTAGGACTCAAACCAAGAATCACCTATCCAGCAAAACAGAGTGTAATACTTCAGGGGAAAATATGGTCTTTCAATGAAACAGAGAACTTTCAAGCATTCTTGATGAAAAGACCAGAGCTGAAAAGAAAATTTGACCTTCAAACACAAGAATGAGAAGAAGCATGAAAAAGTAAACAGCAAAGAGAAGTGATAAGAGACTTACCAAAGGTGAACTGTTTACATTCCTACATGGAAAGACAGTATTTGTAACTCTTAAAACTTTTCAGTATCTGGGTGGTTGGTAGGACCACATACAGACACACATACACACATGTGCATGTGTGCATGCACACACACATACACACATGCACATACACACAGAGACAGAGAGCACAGAGTGAATTGAATAGGATGCGACCATATATTAAAAGAAATTAAGGTAAATGGTGAGGGAGAAATGTAGTGGGAGGTGAGAGAGTGAAATGTAATGGGGTAAATTATTTCTCTTTCAAGAGGCAAGCAGGAGACTTTTTAGCGGAGGGAAAAAGAGGAGAGCTGAGAAAAAAACATGGTTTACCCTCATCACATTCGACTAAAGGAAGGAATAAAATGCACACTCATTTTGTTATGAAAACCTATCTTACAATACAGGAAAGTGGGGGAGAAGGGGATAAGCAGGATGTGGGGATGATGAAAGGGAGGGCAATGGGAGGAGGGAGCAATTTGAAGTCAACAGGGAGGGACAGGATCGAGAGAATAGAAGCAATGGGGGGCAGGATAGGATGGAGGGAAATACAGTTCGTCTTACACAACCCGACTATTATCGAAGTCATTTGCAAAACTACACAGATATGGCCCATATTGAATTGCCTGCCTTCCCAAAGGGAAAGGGTGGGGAGGGAGGGATGGGGAGAAGTTGGAACTTAACGTTTTAGGAACAACTGTTGAGCATTGTTCTTGCTACTAGGAAATAAGAAATACAGGCAATGGGGAATAGAAAGTCATCTGGCCCTACAGGAGAAAAGAGAAGATGGGGACAAGAGAAGGGAGGGATGATAGAAGAGAGGGCAGATTGGTGATAGGGAAAATTAGAATGCTTGGTGTATTGGGGTGGGGGGAGGGGATAAAAGGAGAGAAAATTTGGAACCCAAAATTTTGTGAAAATGTATGTAAAAAATTAAATAAATAAATTTATATGAAAGAAAAAAAGTTGCTTTTACTTGCAACTGAAAAAGAAGATATATAGGCAATGGAGTGTAGAAATCTATCTTAACCTACCAGAAAATAATGGGGATGGTGATAAGAGAAGGGAGGAGTGTGATAGAAGGGAGGGTAGTTTGGGTGGAACGATGATCAAAATGCACATTGTCTTCAGCTGGGGGTGGGGAGAGATGGGGAGAAAATTTGGGACTCAAAATCTTGTGGAAGAGTTGAAAACTAAAAATAAATACGTTAATTTGAAAAAATAAAAAAAATAATTCAGTGTCTCTCAAGGCATTGGCTAAAATAAAGGTACCACAAAGATTACCCAGGGTGAGTGGGGGGCATAAGGCATTGATTTTTAGTTAAAGAATGTGAGTTCAAATCATCTGTCCACTCCTGTTACAGTACTTAATTTAAGAATTTGAGGGCCAGTTAAACTGTATCATTTTGTATATGAATAAAGCAAGATGTGGAGAAATGAACTTGTCTATGGAAGAAAGAATAATTTGTATTCTTTAAATTCCTCTGGACCAATGTCGAGGCTCATTTATGAAGCAGAAATATGAAGAATACTCAGCACAGTTTATTATATAGTTGTTTGACATGTGAAAAGCATACTAATATTTAACATTTTAATTGTATTGGGATATTTTGTTTTATATCACCTTAAATATCTAAAATATCCTTCTTCCTTCACCACTCCAAAGAGTCATTCATCATAATAAAAGATAAAAAAGAGGTAAAAAGTTCAACTAAAGAATGCACCAATCAAATCTATGATTATATGTACTATTCCACCCTTATAATTCCCCACCTCTGCAAAGAACACAGGAGAGGAGGTGAGTTTTCATATCTTTAATGGCCCAAAATGTCCAATATAATTTTCACAGCATTTAATCTCAAATGTATTTTTGTCCCTTCATATTATTTTAGTCATTGCATATATTATTTTACTAATTTTGCCTATTTCAATATGCCTCAGTTCTTATATTGTCCCAGGCTTCACTGAATTCTTCATACTCTTTATTTGTTATAGCATGAGAATGATCCTTTAGATTCAGACAGCATGATCTGTTCAGGCTTTTCTGTAGTGGACAGCCCACGTCCCTACATGCCTCGGTGATGTGGTTGAAAGACAAGAGTCAGGGGAGGCAGAAAAAGATAGACCAGTTCCCTCTATTGATCTGAGGGTTCGGGTTTATATAGACAAGGTACTGCAAGTCTAGGTGACATTCTGCTAGTCTGTCCCAGTGATTAAATCAATCAGGAGGATTAAATCAGTCTTCTGATTAAATCAGACCACGAGCCTAGGAGCATCTATTTTACATATCCCTTGTTTTCTGTAATTCTCTTGTTTGTCTCACAGAGACAACAACATCTGGGGGGCATGGAGAGCCATTCCAGATGCTAATGAGCACGGTCTCAAAGATCAGTTTTCCCGAAGGTCTATCCTGATCTCGTCAACCACATTCCACCCTGGCCCTCAACACATTTCCCCAATCAATGGGCATTTACCTTATTTCATATTCTTTGCTGCTATAAAAATTTAATTATAAAAATTTTGGTGCCTGTGGGACCTTTCTTATATATAGCTTACCTTCTTGGGCTATATGCCTACCATTGGGATTTTGGGCTCAAATGAGGGAGAAATTTTAGCCTCTCTTTCTTTTAGCATAGTATTAAATTGTTCTCCAGAACTATTGGGTCATTTCACAGTTCCACCAAAAATATCTGTCTATTTTCCCATAACCCTTCCAATATTGACTATTCCTCTTTTTCCATTTTTGACAATTTAAAGGGTATAAGGTGAAATGTCAGTGTTGTTTTGATTGGCATATTTCTTACTGTAAGTGAGTAGAACAATCCTTCATATCATCATAGAAGTTTGTGATTCTTATTTTGATAATTGAGGAAATAACATTTCTAACCTGTTAGTTTCTGTAAGTTTCCTTCAAAAGTAATTTTCTTTCCTGAAGAGGTTTAGAAAGTTTTATTTATTTTCTCTTCAATTCTCTTTATATCTATATACCCACCATAAGCATAGGTATCATAACTATGGTCATATATCCCCAAGGAAGAGGAGGTGCAGTTGTTGCTGGCAGAACCAGACTTAACCAGTACCTTTTTCCTGGGAGATAGGTTGGAGATTATGATTTACACCCTACTAGTCACACCAAGGTGAAACAGACAGGAGCCACTACAAACTTCAGGCCAAGGCAGAACCCAGAGGAAGACCTGGATGAGGACCAGTGACCTCTATCACACATAGAGGTTATACATATCACATATATTCCTTAAGTAACTCAAGAAGTATTGCTTAAATGTTGATTGCAGGACAAGTAAAATGCTAAGTACCAAGAATACAAAGAAAGAGTTAAAAAAACAAAACCAGTCCCTTACCTTAGAGAGTTTATGTTGAAATAGAGGAGATATCAGACAAATATTTATGTATATACTTACATAATATGTACAATGTTAAAGGGAGATAGTTCCACAGGAAAGACATCAGCAGTGAGAGGAAAAAGGAAAGCCCTTTTGGAAAAGGTGGCATTTGAGCTGAGTCCCAGAGAAACTCAGAAGGGAGGTGAAGAGGAAAACTGTTCCAGATATATAAGAAAAACCAGTAAAAAGTGGAGTTGGGAAATGGTGCATAATGGGAGGAAAACAAGATTAGATTTGTTGAATTAAAGCATGAATAAAGAGAAAGTGAAAGAAGATTGTAAAGGCAATTGTAAAATACAGGTTGTGAAGCACTTTAAAATAAAAAAAAAAAGGATTTTATATTTGATCCTGGAGATAATAGAGTACCTTTGGAATTTATTGAATGATTAATTTTTATTTTAATATTTATTTTCATTTATTCATTTTTATTGATGGGGGGTGAAATAGTCAGACCTGTATTTTAGAAAGAACACTTTGGCAGTTGAGGGAAGGATGGAATGGAATGGGGTAGGGTGGACTAGAAGCAGTGAGACTGATCATCTTTTAACCTACGTGAGATCTGCACCACCCCTGATATCACTGTTTTTTCCTATCACTTTCAGACTCACTTTACCTTTTTCAATAACCATTCCTATTTTGATATCCACTCAATCAATTTTTTTAAATTACTTTAAATTGCAGTAGTTGTAGTAAACTAATCCCCAGGTTATTCTTCTTTATCTAGGAGTAAAGCATCAAGCTGTTATACATAAGATGTTAATATTCAAATAAAGACTCCCTCAAACTCCATAATCTCTCAATTATTCAGACTCTTTCAATTTTATGGCCTACTTCTTTACTTCATTTCAATCACATATAGGGAAAGGTCACACACTAGATTTTTCCACTGCCCACAATTGCCCCAATTCCCAAATTAAAAAATGTAAACTTTCCCCATCTGAGAATAATCTGTTATATTCCATCTCAGTCTGTGTCTTACTAAGACCTCAAAACTTTACACATCTCATCTTTTCGTATACACATAATTCCAGCTCTGACTTCATTTTTCTCCCTCTGCAATCTCAATATGATAGCTATTTCAACTTTACACGGCCTTCCATTCTGGAATCATTTTACCTTTCTTTCAATAATTGCTGTTCTCTTTCCAAATCTCCACCAAATTTTCAAATCTCCTCTTTCCAAATCTGAATTACTCCCACCATTGACCTCCTCAACTCGTATGCAGGAGCCACTGAACACAGCTGTAATAAACCTCACAATTCTGCTAATTCTGTATGTTATAAATTCAATGTATCCTACCCTCAATTGGACACTGTATCAAAGAACTCTTTATTTCTACCTAATTGATTCCCTGTCTCACTCCCCACAGAAGCAATTCTAAAACTTCTCTTCTGGTTTCCTTCCTCCCAAAGATCTTCCTTCTCCCTTTCTTAGTTAAGGAAGGACCTTGCCTCTTACTTTACTCAAAAAAAATCAGTCATTCAAAGCAAGTTCCCTCTTCTCATTTTTTTCTCATCTCGCATCCCCTTAACACAGTCTCCTATTTTATCTCACTTTTCCCCAGTCTCAGATCAAAAGCTGATTTTTTTAGACTTGTAAATTCCTCTTCATATGCATATGTTTTCCTCCCCTACCATTCTCTTGCATCCTCAATTGCATCTTCCCATCTTTCTTAAATCTTTCTTAAATCTTGTATGCCTCTTTATCACAGTTTTTTTCTCTACCCACAAATGTGCTTATGTCTCCTCCATTCTAAAACAAAACAAAAACTATAGCAACTCACCTCCTCTAGATCTTTTTAATTACACGTTGTCATTCTCTATATTTCTGTTCCTTTTTTATTCCCCAGCCAAACACCTTGAAAAAAGGTCTACTCTCATTTCTCTCATCCACAATTTAACCTTTTTCTCTGATCTCATCACTCAATTGAAATTGCTCTTTTCAAAGTTAGTACTAATCACTTAATTGCCAAATCTGATGATTTTTTCTCAATTATAGTAATTACTGGCCGATCAACTGCATTTACGATGGTTGATTACCCTCCCTCCCAGTTCTTGATATTTTTTGCCTTTTTATTTTTGCCACTTTCTCCTGGTTTTCCTCCTCCTTATGTGACTGCTCCTTTATTTCCTTCATTATTTCCAGTTCATTCTTTCTAACAGTGTCATTCTTCAAGTTCCAGGCATAAAAACTATTCTCTTCCACCTCTCTGTGTGTCTCTCCCTCTCTGTCTCTGTCTCCCTCCCTCCCTCCCTCTTTTTCTCTCCCCAATATCCTTCATATCCAATCAGTGTCCAAATCTTGCCATTTCTAATTTCACAATATTGATTGAATTGACTTTTTTTTGGTCACTCACGAAGCTACCATCTTACCTCAGATCCTCAGCACTTCTCACTTAGTTTATTTTAAATGGTTCCTAATTGGTCTCCCTGCCTCAAATCTTTTCTCAATTCAATATATCCTACATGCTGCTGCCAATATATTATTTTCTTTAATTCAGTTCTTACCATGAGTCTTTTACTCAACTGACTCCAGTGCCTTTCTATTGCTTATGAAAAAAAAAACAACACATAAATAAATGAACACACACACATAAAAACAAACCAAATAAATAAATAAGGGAATGGACTTCTCTATTTAACTGTTAAAGCCCCACATAGCCTGGTCCCAACCTATCTTCCCTGCTTCATTTAGCATTTCCTTCTCTCCTAAAGTTTGGCTTTTTCTGTATTCTTCACACAAAACTCCATCTCCTTTCTCTGTGCATTTACCCTTTCCATCTCTCCAACTTGTAAGGCACCCTGCTCTCGATTACTGCTTACTCATAGATTTTTTTTTCTTTAAGCAGCACTTTTAAGTGCTATGTCCCGTAAGACTCCTTTCCTAATTCCCCTCCCTCAATTGCTAGCACCCTCCCTTTCAAAACAAAAACAAACAAACAAAACATAACATGGTATTAAGCCAATTTGTATGTATTATATTCCTTAGCCTTATATTTATTATTGACTGGTTCCTTTCCTCTGATTCCCTTATTAATTAGATCGGGGGCTTCTTGAGAGAAAGAACTACTTTTAGATGCTCTTTGTCTTTTCTTCTTTTGCTTTTTGTGTTTTCAGTGCCTATCACAGTGCTGGCTAAATAAAAGGTTCTCAATATGTTTATCAATTCCTTTTATGCCTACTGCCTAGAATGATGTCATATATGATATATCTTTGTTAAATATTTATTGGTTAATTGAATATAAGGGATCTTTCTCATACTACTTTAATAATGCTATGGAAATATTGATTTAATTTCTATACTTCTATCAGGAGATCATGCATTCTGCTGCTGCAGAGTTATATCACCTGTAAAAGTTAAGGAAGGCATTCTGCCACTCCATGTATTCCATGGGACTTCAAATTCATTGGCATAAATAGTGAAGTTTCTCTATAATAGACTAAAAAAGTTTTATTGATGCTTTTTTTTTTTATATCAGTGTACCTTCTACATCCCTTCCCTCCCATGACTGAATATTTTTTTGTGTAATAAGGAAGTACAGGTAAGAAAATAAACTGACATTTTCACCAGATCCAAGAATGAATATTTCATTTTTACCTGTTGTCCACCACCTTTCTCCTTCAAGGATGGATGTATATTAAATCCATTGCATTGATTTGAATTATGATGTATTTTATCCTTACATTTTCCCTTAAATTTTTTATTGTGCTGTTTATTTTTCTTTTGCTTCTAATTTATTTCACTCAGTATCCCATCAAACATTTCATATCTCTCATAAATTTTCTTCAGCATCATTTGTCATCACTTCAAAAACAGGTCAACTAAGAGATGCATTGTTAATATGTACATGGAGTAGAAAATTTGAAGAAGGAGAGAGTAAAAAAAAATTCATCATAGAAATCTACAGTAAGAAGAGAATATGATTTAGTCATGTGGTAAGTATGAGGGATGACAGATACACATTCTGAGTGCCTCTTGAGTAACTTTATGATGCAGGTAGAAAACTAAAAAGAGATCCAGGATGTTGGGTCCATGCCCTGTGGCAAACTTCTGGAAATTCTTGAATAATTCTGGAAATAGATGGCTGCCATTTATAAGTTGTATCATCAGAAGAAACATTGAGTTTGATGAGATCACAGGTCCACTTGAATAGTTGAGATGAGTATAGTGTAATATTATTCCACTATATTTATAGCCCATACTTTGTTGAATCATTCCTTAGTTGATAGGTACCTCCTTTGGTT
This sequence comes from Bettongia penicillata ogilbyi, assembly GCA_023548195.1. NCBI lineage: Eukaryota > Metazoa > Chordata > Mammalia > Diprotodontia > Potoroidae > Bettongia > Bettongia penicillata. The sequence continues at coordinate 210,998 of JAJHZJ010000086.1, read as the reverse complement.
CAGTTTTTTTTTTTTTAACTACCCAGAAAGAGTTGCATGAATATTTGACATATAGATAATATTTTTCTTTATCTTGAACATGTTAGGACTGTATGCCCAATAGTAAAATTATTAGATTGAAGGAAGAAAGGGGAGGTCTCATAAACTTGTGGTCTATTACTAAATTTTAATTGTCACCTAATTTAAATGGTATTTTTAGTCGTGTTGATTTTCCTAATTTTAATTGCTATCCATCTTACCTGAGAGAGAAGAAACAGGGACAGAGACAGAAAGAGCAAAGAACGAAATAGGTAGCATGCATGCTATTAGTCTCTGTTAGTGTAAGGTTTAAAATACTGATGAAAAGGAATTACTTTTATTTTATCAAAGATTTCAAGCATTTGAACAAACTCAGGTCTTTAGAGGCCTCAAGAGCAGAATAGAACATTCGCTGTTATGAACTAGTGACTCCCAATTGTCAGCTTAAGTTTATAGAGTGAGATATTGTAATAATGTGCCCTATCATCCAAAATCTGTGAGGCCAACCTTGAAAATGATATTCATTATGAAAGGTCACTTCCAGGTCAGACAAACAGAGCTATACTCTACTAATTTCAAAACCCTATAATTATGGATGTTGTGCCCAAGGTGATAACTTGCCAAAACTCTTAACTTAGACTATTTTTTTTCAAGCTAGGATTGATGAACTTCCCTTAGCAAATGTGAAACTTATGAAGTTGCCTTTGTCTATAACCTTACAAGTGCCATTTATAAAAAGATGTGTCACAGGCAATAAAATATAGCAGATGGCTAAAGGAGGTTTAAGAGACAGAGTTATTCATCCTTTGTGCCATTTGGATTATTACTAGCAATGTCAATATGCTCCGTTTGTACATTTCCTTGACTCTACCCCTTAAAGACTATTATGAAAATAGCCTTCAACCTGTGACAAGAGCCCACGTCCTTGCTTTCTCTCAGATGGCAGTTGTCATCCAAATGAGCAGAGAAGCGCTCTGGAGACCATCTGAGAAGCCTTCTTTGGAAAGACTTTCCTTTGTGTTAGGTTAGGTTACATTTGGTTTAGTGAGTTCCCAAGAGTACAGCTCATTCTTCTCACCATTCCAGGATCGATATGCTATTATTTCTATTAGACTTTCAAACTACAGGAAACTTTCCATTATATCAGGCTTCAATTTATGACCATTTATTTTTAATGTGTTTTTCATCACTTTTCTTGTCACTTCCGTTTATCATCAAAAAGGAAATGAGGACAAAATCTTCCCTCCTTGACTGGCACACACCTCCTCACCCTTAAAAGGGGTAGTTGCTCATGCATCAAGGAATAAAGAATTGACTTCACTTTGTTTGACAACTGCCTTTTTGCTTTGCCAATCCAATTCTCTTCTGGTTCCTGCAGTGAATTATCCATATTATCTCCCGATGATTTCTACCACAATAGACTAAAATGCCCTAAACAGAAGCCAGTGACTATTTCTAATACAATATCAGTCTGTACAAGCAATGAAAAAACAGTTTTCCTTGAAACCTCTTTAAAAAAAAACTGTCAAAGAAGAAACTGTGAAAAGTTTACAAGTGTAATGAATTTGCTTTGGAATCGATAAACGTTACCTTTGTCAAAATGCCTTAGTGGAAAAGTTATTCAGAGCAGTCCCTGGGAGAACAGAGAAGGTGAATGGAAATCCCTGCTTGTTTATTTTCTTTAAAACATTCTAAGCCTTTGCCCCCTTTGATTCTCACAGCATTTTGCCCTCATCTTTTGAGGCTCAACTTGGATTTAGCTGTTTATTTCCCAATGACCCCACCTGAAAATACTTACTTGTACTGTGTCCCAGGAAAGTTTGTAACAAAGTTTCCCAAGTAATGTTTCTGGGATCTTTCCATTAGTAATAGCCTCATATGACATTTTCTGATGCATAGTAGTCTGCAGTTAATGTGAGTCTCTATACCAACCATCATCAGCATCAGCTTGTATTGTCTAAAGCTGCATATTGCCTAAGGGAAAAACAAACAAAAAAACCTGGTAGATATAATTCTATTCACTTGGCCCAAACTTGTATATAGAGAATTTAGTTCATTCCTCTTTGTCATCAGCATGTTTATTATGAAAAACTCCCCCCCCAAAATGTAGATCAGCAAAAGTTCTATAACTTGTAGATTTACCTGCTGTCTGAATTACTGAGATTTTAAGTAACTTTCCCACGGACAAACAGCTATTAGGTGTCAGATGAATGATTTGTACCCAAGTCTTTCTGAATTCCAAGGTCAGTACTTCACTGCTTTATCACATATATCACAATATTGCATGAATTCAGAGAATAGAAAGAAAAGCTTTCTTCATAGTTTAATGTGGTTTGAAGACTGATTCAATTCGCTCTCACTACCTATTTGAGGCCTGTAAATATTATGAAATATGCAACCTCTTCCTTGAAACATTTCTTGATTTCTACCAACTATAAGTAATTTCCTGATTCAAATATTTCATAGTATGCTGTTTCTTCCCTGTACGTGTCATATTCTAATTTGCAATATAGTCAGCTACATGTGTTTTAGTAGAGTTAAGTTGCCACTACAGAACTTAAAGTTCTTTAAAGGGCAAACAAAGTCCATTATTTACACAATCTATGGATTCCTTTTTCTTTTCCTCTTCTGTTTTTAGCCATACTACAAACACCTGTTGAGCTTGCTAAGTTTAATTGTGTGTTCTTGATATCATTGAACACTTAAAATTTCCCTAAGAGTAATCTGATTTTCGATTACCTCTATATCTTTGTCATGCCTTGTACATTAGTAGATAAATAAGTATCATTGACCATACTATACTCCTCTAACTAAAAGAACCTTAACCTAAAATTCTGTAATATATTTTTTCCCTTAGCATGGGCTCATAGCAACCATATAAGGCAGGTAATACAAAAAAAAAAATGTGAAGCCATGTCATGAATGGGAAAACAAAGATAAGGTCAGGTAAGTATTGTTTTGTTTTGTTTTTTTGTTTTTTTTTTGTCAAAGTTTCATGCAACTAGTAAGTGTTGGAATGTGATTTCAAACGCAGGAGTACTCTTTATTGAAATCAAGCAGACTTTCCATAATTCCATACTGCCTCTCTAAACTAAGGATAGAACAGAGAAATGTTTTTTAATGACTTCTTGCTTTTATGAGCTTGGAAAGAAAAACAAAGCAAAGGAGCTTCTATTGATATGCAATAGTAGGCATTCAAGTAGTTGGTTGCTGTCCTTCTCTTTCAAAGAGGACCAACATGACATCACCATGATAAAGTGAAGTTTCAGTGTGTCAGATTATGACTGATAAGGACAATAAGAAGTCAGAATGCTCTACCAGAGTTTGGGCACAGAAAGTTCATGTGAATATTTGGGGTGGATACTCCAAATCTGTGCATCCTATGTTTACTTTATGCTGTCCATTTCTGCTTTCTCAAAGTGCACAGTACCCTTTCTGATGTGGGCACACCATGCTGAGTGGTCCTGTGCCAATGTCTCCCATGTTGCACAGTGAAATTCAAAGTTCTTGACAGAGACCTTAAAAGTGTCCTTGTATTGCTTCTTCTGACCACCATGTGATTGCCTGTCCCATGTGAGTTCTCCATAAAGCAGTCTTTTTGGCAAGCACATATTTGCATTCACATGTTGTGGCCAGCCCATTGGAGATGCACTCTCTGAAGCATAGTTTGAATGCTGGCAGTCTAGCTAGAGTAAAGACTTAAGTGTCTGGTACCTTATCCTGCCAGGTGATCCTCAGAATCTTCCTAAGAAAGTTCAAATGGAAATGATTCAGTTTCCTGGCATGATGCTGGCAGACTGCCCATGTTTCACAGGCATACAACAATGAAATCAGCACAGCAACTCTGTAGACCTTCAGTTTGGTAGTCAGTCTAATTCCTCTTCTCTCCCAAAATTTTCTTCAGAGCCTTCCAAACACTGAGCTAGCTCTGGCAATGTGTGGGTCAATCTCATTGTCAATGTGTACATCCCTAGGAAGTACACTACCAAGGTAAGTGAATTGATTCACAGTATTCAAAATTTCTCCATTTATTTTGACTGATGGTTTCACGTATGAATGATGTAGTGGTGACTGATGGAGCATCTGTGCTTTCTTGGTGTTAAATATTAGGCCGAAATTAGCACAAGCAGCAGAGAATTGATTCACACTTTGTTGTATCTCAGCTTCAGAGGCTGCCTTGAGCAATCATCTGCAAACAGAAAATCATGCACCAACACACCCTCCACTTTGGTCTTGGCTTGTAGATTTTTCAAATTGAAGAACTTAACTATCAGTATGGTAGTTGACCTTGATACCATGTTCATCTTCATTGACAGCATTTGACAACATGACAAAGTATAATGCTAAAAAGCATGGGAGCAAGCACACAGCCATGTTTCACTCCATTGGTGACTGGGAAGGCACGAGAGCATTGTCCACTAACCAGAACCTGGACAAAAATGTCATCATGAAATTCATGTACAATAGTGATGAATTTCTCCAAGCAACCAGATTTTGACATAATTTTCCATAAGCCCTCACGATTAACAGTGTCAAAGGCCTTAGTAAGATTTACAAATGTTGTGTACAGACTTCTGTTGTGTTCCTGGCATTTCTCCTGGAGTTGTCAGGCAGCAAACACCATATTGACTGTTCCTTGACCATTTCTGAAGCCACATTGACTCTCAAGTATATGACCATATTCCAGGTGAAGGATCAGCCTATTAAGGAGGACTCTAGCAAGAATTTTGCCAGCAATGACTAATAGAGAGAGCCCTCTGATGATTATCCCAGGTCAATCTATTCCCTTTACCTTTATAGAGATGAACAATGTAGGCATCCTTGAACTCCTAGGGGATAACTTCCTCTTCCCGTGTAACCTGGAAAATTCAAGTAGTATTATCAAATGAATGAGTTCTTCTGATTGGAGCCAGTTAGAAAAGTAAAATTAATGTACTTTGTGGGCAAGTAAAGTAGGATCTTTTGCTGTTTGGTTTTAGTATAATGAAGCATTATAATTCCTCTATTTGAATATGACTGAGGAGACTCTTTCCCACCTTATGCGGGATCTGGAAAGATTTGTAAGGAGGCCCTCTCCTTTTGTTAATGAGGCACTGGTTCTCAAGTGTTGTGATACCCTCTGGCTCCAAAAAGTGTATAAAGTCTCTGAGGATGAGGTTTAGTTTGGGGACTTAGTTTTGAGTGCTAGATGATGACCCTTGGAAACTGTTAAGGACTGCCCCCCCAGCTTTGAGAACCCAGATGTCATACTTCCTTCTCTGATATGGTCAACCAGTTGTACCTGTCTGCTGAATTATGGTCAGACAGAGGAAGCCATGTCAGTTGATTACTTTGGGGTTCATGGTGTTGATTCCCCTGAACTAGATGAATGGTATATGTGCTTGTTTAAAGGTTTAATACATGTACTTGCTTAAAGTGATTGTTAACCCCCTCAAAAGTTTCCTTTCCTTTTATGAATGCAGATCTAAGGACCTGTGGTAGGAGTTCCCCTGTTTATGTTGGGGTGCTTACTGATACACATACAGACAGAATAATTAGGTTTAAGTTGGTCATTGTTCAGTACTGAAATGAATAGACAAGTGGACTAGAATCATTTGACTGCAAAATTACTATTCTCCTTTTTGCTTTTCCTTAAATATCCTAACATGAAGACTTTCTCAGTCAGTAAAGATCTCACTTTCTCCAACCATACTTATAATTTTGTGATTTTCAGTTTTTCTGAATCATCAGATTTATATCATATTTCATGGAAGTTTTATGTCTCCTAGGCACTAAGCATGATGATCTATCCACTATGGGAACTTAATAAATATTAAAATGTTGAAATCAGTTTTGATGTAAAACACAACACTTCTGAAGACCTTATCTTATGACTTAGAATGAGGAAAAAAGCTAAGGCTTATACCCTTTTGATAAAAAAGAATCCTCCCAATACTTCATGGGGAAAGGAGGGATGTGCTGGAGTTCTAGTCATACTGAAAAGAGGAAAGGGAAATTAGCAGTTCACCAGTATTGTTCCTGACTCCCCACAGTGCTAAACTAGCCCCTTGTGTTGTGAGCTTTGAGAATAAATTCACATTGAGGTAGTAAAATATACCATAGGCCTCTGAAAATCTTAAGGGCAAAATCACTGACCTCAATTCTACTTCAATGTGGTATTTACAAAAATATGTGCAGGTATGTGGATACTCACTGCATTTAAGTTAGAGTACCTTGCAGTGAATTCTCTAGAATGTGCCAAAAGCACAACAGTATTGACCTTTAAATACTGGTGGTAACTTGAGGTTAATTCACTTCATGTGACAATATCTCATGACAAAATGTATCACGTTACCACAGCTGTTAATCATTATTCCCCCACAAATTATAAGATCTCCATAGCAGGAATGAAATTAATTAAACAGTTCTAAGAAAGTACATGACTTTGAGGATGCAACAGTGAGTCTTTCACTTCTAAATAACTAGTTCTACTCCAGACAATGTTAGTCACTGTTTTATGCAGAGGCCAATAGAATATAACTGGGTGGTCTCAAATACCATCCAAAAAGTAAGCACATCTTAACAACCTATAACATCTTAAAAAGAGAGGGCATATATTTAATTTTCCCTATTCATCAGCAAATGAGGTTTGTGATTGGTTTGATTAATTGATATGTTACAAAACAATCACAGATTATCTATCTATCCATCCATCCATCTATCTATCTATCTATCTATCTATCTATCTATCTATCTATCTATCTATCTATCTATGTGTCTGTCTATCGATCTGTCAGGCTGTCTTTATTTCCACACACTCCATTTACATAATATGAGATCATAAACTAATCACCTTGCTTTATAGAACTCCAAGATTAAAACCTAAAACACAGAATTCTGAGCTTCTATTTCAGTGATTTAAAAAAAAAAAAACCAAATAATCCAATTTTATAAATTTCCAAAGCTCTTTTCTTACATTTCCATGCATTGAGCAGTACAAATATTTATCTCATATTATATTGATAATTAATATATCCAGTAAATTTGTCCAAAGTCACACATTTTAGCCACAAAAAATATCAAATTAAGTCTAATTCTTTGAATTCTTGATTTTAAAAATACTTAGAATTTAAAAATACTTAGAATTTTTTTTTTGCTTAATTGAACTTTTTTTGAACAATCTCTTTCCAAAGTTACCAATAATCTCAATTACCAAATTGAATAATGTTTTCTCTCTCTGTCCTTTCTTGACCTATTTGTATCCTCTTCTCCTAGATATTTTCTCCTCTCTAGGATTTTGTGACTGCGCTGTCCTGGTTCTCCTCCTATTTGACTTACCTTCTCAGTCTCATTTTCAAAATCTTTGTCCAGCGAGTTCATGTTTATTATCAATGGGATTTCCTAAAGGATTGGTCCTGAATCATATTCTCTTCTCCCTCTATACTGCTTTGCTTGGGAATCTCAACAATTCTCATGGATTCAATTATCTGTATCACATAGAAGTATGTATATCCATATGTGTATGTACATGTATATATGCATATACATGTACATGCATATACATGTATATGTATGTAAAATATATATACTCATATATGCATACAGATATGTTTATTGTATACACAATCATGCGTATATAATATACATAATTGCATATGTATATGTTTATGTGTTTATATATGTGTCTTAGGCTTACTGCAGAGTTTATCTTTTTTATTTTAGATAAATATTCAAATTAAATACATAATAAGGAAAGAAAAAGAAACACAAATTTAAATATTAAACTGAAATTTAAAATTAAAGGAAGGACAAAAAATCATGTCATATGCACAGTACAACATAAGCAAGGATTCAGAATATATAGCATTTACTTTCCATTTCAAGAAAGCCTATATATTAAATAGTGTGTGTTATGTTGAATGAAAGCTGTCCATCTTTTTTTTTTTTGCTTCCTTTTAGGTTTTCTTTTGTTTTCTGCTGTATACTTTTTACTTTGCTCCTTTCCCCCCCTTCCTCCCCACCACTCTCCCCCTGGAAGCTACAGTTAAGTGTGGATATAGTGATATATGTGTATGCTTATATGTATAAAGGTACATACATATATACATGCATGCATACATACATAACACCTGAACATATACTTTCCCTAAGAGATTCTACTTCTGATCTTTCTTTTATCTTTGTATGTATCTCTTATTTCCTATTTCTTCTAACTCCTCTACTTTACTTCTATGTTCTACCTTGCCTTCCTATTACTTGACCCCCACCACCAGAGATTTCTCCCTTATCCTCCAGTTCCCATAAATGTAAACATCCTTTTATATGCCCCTTTGACCTATTGCTTTTCTTCTACTCATTAACTTGCACACCTATTACTTAACCTACACCCCTATAACAATCCCTTCTTTATCCTCCCCTTATCATAAATCAAAACACCCTTTTGTTACACTCCTTTCAACTGTTCCTTCACCCTCCCCTCTAAAGATTTCCTCCTGTCCTCCCAACAATCCTTCTTTGTCTTCCCATTCTTATTGATCTAAATCTCCCTTTTAACCTATTCCCTCATACTTCCCTCTAAAGATCCCTGCTATATCCTCTCCCCCTCCCTATCCTTTAGTTTTGTTTCTTTCTATAATTTAAAAGAATTTTTTATACTCTTCTAGATGGATATGTATTTTTCTCTTTGGAATCTATTCCCAATGAAAATAGGTTTCCAAAACTAACAGCCCCTCTTCCCCTTCTAAATCTTCTGTATTGGCTGTTCCTCTCACATCTAATTTGTAAAAAATAAATATTACTTTACCTCTTCTTGAACAGTTTTACTTTTTGAAGTTATATCACATTCAAGTCTACCCCAATGTTTTTTAAAAGCTACCTAATTACTGATAACCATCTTAGTCATAAGTTTTACATTTTACATTTTACATAAATAAGAGGTAAGTAGTCTGTTCTTATTGAGTCTCTTGTTATATTTCTCTTGGTTTTTGTATGTCAAATTTTCTAGTATGTTCAACTTTAAAAAAAATTACTGAAAGTCTGACATTTCATGAAAGGTCCATTTTTTAAAAAATTGAAATGACACCTGTGTGTATGTGTTAGTTTATATATTGTATATATTGTATATATATATTGTATATATAGTATATATGTAGTATATATAATGTGTATATATATTGTATATATATATTACATATATTACACACATATATGCGTATATACATATATACATATATACACACATAGATAGATATACAGAGAGATATAGAACTCTAATCTATATCTGTATCCATATTTATCTATATCTATATCTATCAATATTGATATATATAGTGTTCTCCAGATTAGTTTCTTTTTCAGATGAGATGTTTCACATTCTCTTCCAATATATATATATATATATACATATATATATATGTATGTATGTGTGTATGCATTACACACATATATATTACACACTTATGTGTGTATATGTAAACATATGCATACATACACACATGTATGAGAGTGTATATATATATATATATGTGTGCACGTACACACACACACACACACACACACACACATATACTTGTACATATCTTGATCTCTTACAACTTCTCTGGTTTCCCCTTGCCCAATTTTAATTTTCAAGGAGACATTTTCTTCCTTAAAGTGCTAGCTCTCCTTTTCTAATTTGTTTACTTTCTTTTCATAATCTTGTTTTTATTGAATATTCTTATTTTTCTTTTCTAGTTTTTCTTTAACTTTTCTCATTTGATTTTAGAGTCTTTTTAAAAAAAATCTCTTCAATGAAATTTTTTGGGAATGTGACCATTTTTCATAATATTTTGTAATAATTTAGTTTTTTTTTTTTCTAATCACTTTTAGTCTTACGGTATGGGATATGGGTGATGGTACCTCTAGCCTCTGATCCTCTTCAGGTTTCCCCTCTGACTTAGAACTGAAACCAAGACCTCAATCTTCCTAGTAGTGCCCACAGCCAGTGGAATTCTACCCCACTGTTTCTGCATTCACCAAGTGTTTTCTGGTTCCTTCTTGTTCCAACTATCTATCTATCTATAGCCTAACTGGGTCTGGCATTCCTTGTCAGCACAGATTGCCTAGACCTTTCTCAGCTCAGATGCCCAATTCCCCTGACTGTCCTGCAGCTGGGGTGATTTGTGGCTTATTTAAGAGGTCCCTAGCCTGGAGGTATTTAGCCTACACAGGGACAAAAGTTGTCCTGAGATTTTTCTTCAGATCTTTTCAGATTGTCCCAGGAGTTCCCTTCTTCTCCCCATGGTCGTACTTATTTTCACTGCCCTATGTCTGTCCTGAGGCACCATTTTATTTCTTTTGTGGAGGAAAACCTTAAGAGCTTGAAGTTTTCTGACTCACTCTGCCATGTTCCCAGAATCCTCTCTCATTTTTAAACTTTAATAATTTTAGAATTATGAATGCTACAATCACACAAAAACATGATTTGAAAGGTTAATTAATTAAAATTTAAAATTAAGATTCTGCAACTATGAAAAATTCTGCTGCAAATATTTTTGTACCTATGAAAGCTTCTCTTCATATTTTTTTTTAAATCTCAGATGAACAAAACAAAAAATATGGAATTTAAACAAACCAATCACAGAAAAAGAAATTACATGAGCCATAAATGTACTTCCAATGGTAAAAAAAAAAAAAAAAAAAAAAACAAGCACACCCATAAACAGATGGTTTCACAAATGAATTCTAGAAAACATTTGAAAAAATAAAGTAAGGTCTTATTGCAATTTATGAGTAAATTTACTCAAATAAAGGTTAAGTGAATACCTCAATGGTCACATAGTTATTTCATGTCAGAGTCAAGATTAGGACATGAGTTTTCTGACTGTCTTAGTGCCCTTTTGATTATATTATATGAACTCCTTGAGTGTAGTGACTGTTTAACCTTAACCCTTATAATCCCAGAACAAATGTCAGCTCCTGATACATATCAGTCACTTGAGAAATGTTTCAATGGAATTGTAATAATCTGAAAGAACATCAAAAGATCTCAGGTAACTTTTGACTAGAAAGGAAGTAAACATGTTTTAAAAAATCTAATGAATATCATTATTTGTATTTCCTTCCAAATTCTAGCTACATTTGGTATAGGCATCTCCACATTTATTCATTCATTCAAATTATCAACAAAGTAAACTAATTAGCAGCCTTATCAAACCAAAAAAAGCAGGTTTTCAAAGACATTTTGTATTCAAAATTTCCTAAATTAAGGGAAATAGGATGCTGCAAATGCATCACATTAACCTAGTGATATTTCCTCATTCTGTCAAATCACTTTGCATACTTGATTTAGCTTCCCAGAAACTGGTAGTTAGTTAGATTACAGGTAACATTTCTACAGTAGGGCAAGTAAGAACTTCTCAAAAGAAACATGAGATGCATAAATTTAAAGACATCTGCACTGTAATTTTATATGGAATATTTATGCTGGAACTGAAGTAGATCTCTCTGAGAGTGTATATTGGTCCGGTCAGGGATAGTCAGACACACCATACCTTGACATAGTGATGTCATTTTGTTCCTCCTTGATTATGAAGAGTAGCTTTACTAGGTGGGAACTTAATCTCAGAAAAACAAAGACTTTCCTCTAACCCCAGAAAAAGTGAATAATAAGCATGACTATGATATGCCAGAGGTCTCTTTCAACTAGACTTTGACAAATAAAAACTACTGACATAGATAAAACATTTTGACACCCTTTAGAAATATGTTACATATTGGAGACATTCTGAAAAGGGGAAACTGAAAAATGTAAAAAGAATTAGTAAATTATTGGCAAAGAACAAGTTCCTTGTGCTCTTTTTTGTTCTGTTGCATAGTATGCTTCCTGCTAAGTGGTGGGTGTTAGCAGTGGGGAGGAAAGATACCTTTTGCTTTCCTTGACTAAGAAAACACAACTCATATCAAACCAGAGATATGTTCCCTTCTTGTTTTTTTTTTTTTTTTCTCTTCTTTGTTTCCTCCCACACTGCAATATCCTGTCTGGTAATGGCTGTGTGCAAATTTAGGGGGAAAAAGGGAGAAAATTGTCCCTGTGAGTATAACATGTATGGTTTATAGCTCTTTTAATGCCTCATGCTTAGAAAGCAGCATGGTGTTTAGCAATCAATGGCAGGAATCTAATATACCTAATCATTCTCTTAGAAGTATTTTTTTTAAGTGAGGGAAGTGGTAAAGCCACATGAGAATTAAAGCACTTGAATGTGCTCACACACACACACACACACACACACACACACACATTCTAATCTAAAATGCCATAGCAAGACAGGTGAATTCAATCATAATATTTGGCCATCATGTCTCTATAAAACAAAGAATTATCATTGTTAATTCAGTCAGCAAATACATATTTATTAATTTCTTCCTATATCTTGGGCTCCATGTTAAATACTTAGGGATTGAAGAAAGTTAAAACACAGTACTTTCCCTCAAAGAAGGCAAATTCTAAAAGACAAAATAATATATAAATAACTGTATAGTATAGATGTATATAGAATCAATGGAGGAAATTTGAAAGGTAAACTCATTAACAACTGAAGGACTGGGAAAAACCTCCTACAGAAGGTAAATTCAACCTTAGTCTTGAATGAAAACAGGGGGAACTACGAGGCAAGGTAATGAAACAAAGCATTCATAACATGGGAGATAGCCAGTGCAAAGGCATGGAGAGGGTAAATGGAATATATAAAGGTCTGAAGAAGTCTTCAGAATTACAGTCAAATTTTCTTTACCTTCAGCAAGAAGCTGTGCACAGAGCCCAAGAAATAAGTCATTATCCTTCATCGCACAGATCAGGAAACAGATTTAGAAAAGTGAAGTGATTTGCATATGGTTACAGAACTAGTTCATGGTAAAGGAAAAGATTAGAAATCAGGTTCCTGATTTCAAGTATGAAATTTTTTTTTATTCCATCCTGTTGCCTCTTCTTAAATAAGTATAACTTAAGCCATGTGAGTAAGGGTGAAGTGGAGCTGTGTGGACAAGTTCTAGACCTGATATTGCATTGTGCATGAAAATCTCTTTGACAAAGTCCCTCTACAACTTGTAACAGAGATTTTTGAGGAACTAGAGATTAAAAGACTTACCCAGAGTCCCACAGACAATATACATCCAGTGGAAAGTCTTACAACAGTCAAAATCTTAGGTAACATTGATATACTTCTAAATAAATCAGAAGTTAAATTGGAGGAGATGGGGTCCATTCAGAACTTTGCAAATAATGATCTGGTATAAAAAAACCAACCAAACAACAACAATGAAAACCTCCTTGCTAAGCATGTACTGAAAATCATGCAATGACTGTAATGTCTGTATTCTCCATACATAAAGCTAAATCTGTTAGTGGTTCAATAGTAAATACTAAGATTCACAATATCGTTCTCTGAGGTCTGGAAACCCAAGCTATTCCTTTTAATTCGTATATGTTTTGTATTAATATTGCTTCACTGTCACCTTTTAGGAAGATGCAGTTTCCTTCCTTATTTCTTTTAATTAGGTATATTTTTGCTTTTACTTTGTCTGAGATCAGGATTGCTAGCATCTTTTTTTGTTCGTTTGTTTGCTAGCAGTTCTTTTTTTTTTGTTTTGTTTTTGGTTTTTTTGGTTTTTTTTACTTCAACTGAAGAATAATAGATTTTTCTCCAGACCCTTACTTTTACTCTGTGTGTGTCTCATTCAGGTGCTTCTCGAAAAGCAAAAAAAACAAAAAAAAACACTTTGTAGGATTCTGGGTTTTGGTCCACTCCACTGCTTCTATCTTATGGGAGAATGCATTCCATTCACATTCATAGATATGATTTCTATCTGTATATTTCCCTCCATCATATTCGTTCTCCTGTTTGCCCTCTCTCTCATTTCAGCCATTCCATTTTCATTAGTGTTTTGATTCTGTTTTCCACCTCCCCTGATCTACCCTCCCTTCTATCAGTCCCCATTCCTCCCTTTACTTCATCTCTTTCCCTCCTCCTTACCAGATGTGCAAAATAGATTTCTACATTCAACTGATTATGTATATGATTCTCTCTTTGAATCAATACTGAAGAGAGTAAGGTTCAAATGATGTTCACTGATCACCTTTGCATTATCTCCTCCATTGTAATAGGTCTTTCACACCTCTTCACATGAAATAATTTACCCCATTCTACAACTCCCTTCCTTCTGCACCCATTGTATTCCTCTGTCTCATCCTTTAATTTTTATATACCATTACCTCAAATTCACCTTATGCCAATGTCCTCTGTCTTTGTACATTCTTTCTAGCTGTACTACTACTACTACAATTTTTATGAATTACAAGTATCATCTTCCCATTTATGAATGTAAAAAGTTGAGTTCTATTGAATCTTCACATCTTCTTTTCCCTTTTTCCCTTTCTATGCTTTGTTCATTCTTATGTTCTTGGTATTGTTGGTAAAATTCACTCAATTAGCTTTTGTACTTTCCATTTGGTCAGTTCTACTTTTGAGGAGTTGTTTTTCTCGGTAGATTTTTATGTCTCTTTTTCATGTCAATCAATACTACTTTTTTGTTTGTTTTTTAAATTTATTTTCGGTTTTCAACATTCACTTTCACAAAATGTTGAATTTCAATTTTTATCCCATCTCCACCCTCTCCCCACCCCACAAGAGCATGTATTTTGACTATCATTTCTCCAAACTGCCCTCCCTTCAAACTCCACTGCCCCTTTATCCCATTCTCTTAGATTTTCATGTAGGGCAAGAGAGAGTTCAATCATGCATTACCAGAATATGTTAATTCCTAATTGCATGTAAAAACAGTTTTAATATTCTTTTATACAGCTTTGATTTCCACATTCTCTCCCTTCCCCATCCCCACCCATGGTTATTGAAAAGGCAACCAACTCAATATAGGCCAAACATGTAGTCATGCAAAACACTTATATAACAGTCATATTAAGTATATGTTCCTATATCCTGTTCCACCCTCCCTTTATTCAATTTTCTCCTTTAACTTGTCCCTCTATCAAAGTGTTTGCTTCCAATTACCACTTCCCCCAACGTCCTATTAATTCTATTATCTCCACTGTCTTATTCCCTTGGCCCCTGCTTTCCTGTAGGGTAAGATAAACTTCCATACCCAATTGAGTATGTATGTTATTCCCTCCTGAAGCCCATATCTGATGAAAGGAAGGCTAACTTTCTCCCCCCTCACCTTCCCCTTCCCCTGTTCCATTGTAAAAGCTCTTTCTCACCTCCATTATGTGAGATGATTTGCTACATTCTACCTCTCACATTCTCCTAGTACATTCCTTTCATGCCTTAATATTTTCCTTTTCAGATATCATTTCTTCATATTTAGCTCTCCCTGTGCTGTGTGTGTGTGTGTGTGTACACACACACACACACACACATGCGCGCGCAAATGCACACACACACACATGCACACACACATGCATTCACTCCACCTATCCTAATACTGAGAAAGGTCTCATGAGTTACCAATATCATTTGAAGCTGGAGTCTGTTGATTACCCTGGCTATACTGAGGCAGGTAGAGCAGTCCTAGTTTGGCATTTGCCTGCTCCACCACACTGCTGCTCAAGATTTTCTGCTGGTTGGCTGAGATGGGGCTTGCTGCTGCCTTGCTGGGGCACTTCTTGTCTTGGAACACACTTCCCTTTTACTCAAGTGAGAAGGACCTTCCCAATCATCCATGTTTCTTAGGCTAAAAGATTGTTTCACCTCATTTTTTGCTGGTTATGTTATTCCAGGATTTGTTTAGGGCTGCTATTTTATGGTTGTGGGGAGGTGAATATAGGACAGTTGCAACAATTTACTACTCAGTCTGCCATGTTGGTCCCTACAATGTATTCCATGCACTTTAGGAAAAAAAATGCAGAAAATCATTGCTTGGAAACCCAGGAAAACAATGATAACAAATAGACCTCTACCTGGGTTCTCCCAATTTGTTCTCTTAGAATTTTGGCTACTGAGTTCTCTCATCTTTAACAGGAGATATTCAGTCTCAGGGCACTGAACTCTTTAAAATAAAAAAATAGAATCTTACCATCTATGTAATGTTTTGGGCAGCATCTTTTTATTTGGGCAAGTGTTCTTACCCTTACAACTTAGGAAGCTTCATCAAATAGCTTGTCTTCACTAATGAGATATATCCTGTATACTATACCTTCAGATTTTTATCTCTGAATGCTGTTATCTGTATAATAATGAACAAATAACTCCAAGGTTTAAAATTTCCCAGTTTCAGAAACTTGAGTGTTTCATCTTCTTCCACTTAGATGAGTAGGTGGGGAAAATGCTAAATCCACTAGAGAAGTCTGTCTTTCACCTACCTAACCATACTCTTTATCTTTTCATATGCAAATCTAGACATCCTAAACCATTTAAAACATTCCGTAATATAAGTATTACAGACAAGTAGTATCACACAGATATATAGTGCTTATTAATTCCTCCAAAGAATTCAGATTTTGGAACTAAACTGTGACATAAGAGGGCATCAGCATTCCAAGAAAGTTTACCAAATGATTTCTATGTATTTTTCACCCACATATGTGGACATGTGACTAGGCAGTGACTGCCATGCCTTTAATTAGTCCACAAATTTACTTCCAAAAGTAATGTTTTCTTGTACTTTAAAGCCAAATCAAGAATCCTTATATCATTGAATACCAGAGAAGTACATTAAACTTAATAAAGAAAACAAAAAGAAAAAACTGATGGAAAATTCTTGCATCGGTCACCATGGGCCGTTCAGTGACTTCATAACTGATATTTTCCTGACTGCCAAAAGAGAAAAGTATCTCTTTTCTCCAAGATTCAGAATAAGTTTATACAATGTGATATAATGATACTTTGTGTTTCCCAGGATTTTTTAAAGGACTCAACAATAGAAGAGATCTACACTGACATTGGATAGAAAGCGTTTTCAAGTTAGAGAATTCTACAAATATATTTCTTCAATATTTCTTGAGTGCAAATTACAAATGTTGCTTTGTAAAGAAGAAACAATCTTTGTTCATATCTTCACCAAATGTGTGTTTCTTTATCAATATTTGCAGAAATCTATGGAAACAAATTTTCGTGTGATAACAAGCATTCTGCTAAACTTAATATTAGTTAAAGGAATGAGAAGAGGAAAAAGTGGAAATAACCTCTTAACATGGCAGCTCTGTTTCCTATAATAATGTTATGAATATTGACCTTGGGGGAGCAACTCTTCCAGGAAATAATTGTTCAATCTTTTATAAACACCTGGGATGTTAAATGAATTAGCATACAAATATATAGGTTGAGTGAGATGTGCTATTTTCCAATCAGATGCAATCAGAAATCAGTCTTTCTCCCTATGTGTGTTCCTATTAATTTTGCCTTGATTTGACTCAGTAATTTAGAAGTAATTAATTCCTTGAATCTTTAAAGGTTAGACAAATGGGGTCAGATTGTCTCAGGAGAAGATTTTGGATGGGTAGTTACAATGCTGGAAGATGTATTAGAACAGAAATAAAAGAGAACTTTTCTGCTTATATTTTCAAACACATCCACTTCATGAACATGTCTAGTTACCCTTATTTACCACCTACTTCATTGATAACATATGATATGTGTCTGCCATGTTCTACACAACTAAATGGAACCACATGGCTTTGGTTCAGATATTAGGTGCCATGAAATAAGACTATGGAAAAATACTTGTTAGAATGTATTGATGTCATCTCCTAACCAGGCATTGGCTTGTCTAAGGTTGAATTGGTTTATAAGAAGCATGATAAAGTCATACAATATTGTTTTGTCATGAGTTCACTGCTTAAGTATCATGCATAAAAACGTTATTTACAATTTTTATCCTTTCATTAAACTGATGTATTGTAATAAATTTTCCATAACTGAGCCACAATCTTACGATATCCAAGTCTACTATGTTGTAAACTTTGAAGTGCTATAGAAATGTAAACTATATTATCATATTTATCATCTGAGTTTTCTCATCTTTATGTTCAATGAAATACATGTATATGAACAATCCTAGGACAAGTCTCTATCCAAGTAGCCATACATTTACTATATGGTATATTATTGTACAAGTAGATAAAAGGATTGCCTTTGGCAAAGTAATAAAAGTACAAGAATTTGAAGGTCATTTTCTATAGATCTACTGAAAGCATCTTTGGGACAAATCTAATAGGAAAACAAGGATAATAAGCATATCATTCTTTTCTCACCTTTGACTAATTTAACTAGGTTTCTGTATTTTGAACATGCTTCATTTCACATATATTTGAAGTTGTCAATGATAAGTATGGTTTCATCTTTTAAAATGTTCTTGAATTTGTGTAGGTCAGTGTTGTGTCTGAGAGAGCATAGCTAACAGTTTTTGTCTGTGTTAATGAAGGAAATATTTGAATTTGTATTTTTAGGATGAAGTCCTTTAATTCATGAAATATAGCTAGCTGCAGATATGTAATTTTTCCGCTTGATTGAATTTTTCTAGGTAATTGGAAATTAAACTATTGGAAACTACGATACACTGCACAGAATTTTTTTCCTTTCAAATTCTCCATAGATAAATATACCTGAGTTCCTTAATTTTTGTTTTTTAGTTTCTAGTAGCAATGACTTAATGATGTATCATCATTATGAACCTCTCTATTTCTCTAAACAAATTTGCATCAAACAGTTTGTTCTTGACATGTCTTTATATCATTTGTCTATTTCAGTTTTTGTAGATATCACCTAGGTACAATCTTTAGTTATGCTCTTGAATCTTTGTCGTTCTCTAGAATCTAGACCAAGGTAAATCTGCATTCAGCAAGTTAAAGGATAAATAATGATTGTAAACTTTTTTGTACCAGAAGTTTTTCTGTAGTTCTTTAACATAAGAGTTGATTGTGCTGTTAATTCTTATTCCTAGTTAATGAGAACTTTGGGCCTGATAAATCCTGCATTTCATGAATATTACACAGTGTTCAGACTGTACACATAGTCCATCTTTTTTTTGTTGTTGCTGTTGTTCCAAGAGTTCATTAAGAGAGGCACTATGCAGGTATTAATTGCCCTAAAATGCATGTATACCAATGAGCTTTGACTTTAGAATATAACTCTTTGCTGGAGACATTCTCCTCAATTACTTTATGCTTGTCATGGATTGCTGAGAGAAAACTAAGATATTTTTCAATATCACTTTTATCTCTTGGTCATATTTTGCTTCCTAAAATAAACTCTGTCTTAATTCTATATGCTTCTTAGGTTAATGATATGATTTTTAAATTTCCTGTATCTGAATGACATTTTTTATATCATTTACATATGAGATGAAGAATGTATTGCTTTTTATGTAGACATATAACCTGATTTCATGCATATACATCAAATTATTAATAAAGAGATTCACCACATATCTCTGACATGGAAGTCATACTCATTTCTGCTTAGGAGAGATGCTAATTAGTTTAGTGTCAGGCAAAATTTTAGAGGAATCTTTTAATTATTATTATCTTTCATAAATAGAGGGACAGTGAATTGGGTGTGAACTTCAAAAAGGGAAAAGGAGTGGGTTGTATTGCATTTTGAGCTACTGTCCAGTACTTTAATTGAAATCAGCTGATAAAATAACTTATCTTTTAATACTGGTTTTCTTCTAATATTAGTATGTAGCTGAGAATCGTGAAACACATAAAGTTCTGAAAAATCTGAAATACAGGTGACTATTAGAATTCTGACTACTTAATCATCCTTGTCAATATTATAATTACAAATGACATGAAGTTACCTTCTAGCTGTTTGAAACAGGGAGTGGAAGAATAACTAACCACTCCACCTATTTTATTGCAGTCAGAAAAATATCTCTGGGAAACTGACCCCCAAGGAAGCATGTGACTGAGCTTTCAACTTTCTGGTATAAAGATTAAAAACAGATGTAATTCTTTGAAAAGCATATGTGTGTGTGTGTGTATATGTGTGTGTGTGTTGGGTCCCCTGGTCCTCAGAACTAACAATAAGTTTGGCATGCAGAAGACAAATACAAATATTGTCTTTAATCCTACAGGTTGTTAAGGAGGAGGTTCTAAGGAAGGAGCAGAACCACATTCAGTGGGCAGGATTAAACAAACAAGCCTTATGAGTATCCAATCTTTGCAACCTCTCTTCATCCTTTTCCCAGTTCTTTATCTTTTTTCTTGAAGTGAAGCAGCAGAGAAACCAGATGGATGTTTGTGTGTGCCCTCTTGAGTGTGCACGTGTGTATGTTTGTGTGTGTGTGTGCGTGCGTGTGTGTAGGTATGCCTGCACTCCTACCTTTAGTTGGCAAAAAGAAGGTTCTCTGGGATGACAGAAGATCTATCTAAGCCTAGGGGAAGTAATATAATTTCATCCAAAAAGTTTGTGTTTTATTATCTTTGTGGTAACTTATGGTGCACGTTCATAATTTACAGGATTTGTTTTTAATGAATTGGCACTTTGATACTGAGGTAGAAATTTTCATTAAAAAAAAAAATTCTCTGTGCTGCTTGCTTCTCATTAAATATTCCTTTGCCTCTCTTCAGCAAAGCTGCCTGTTTATTCAACACGGTTTCAGCCCACCATGCAGCCTATTAATGATAACCAAAATAATGCCTACTTAAAGAGAACCTCAAATTTTAAGCAGCTTGGTAGAGGAATCCAGATACAATTTTAAAGATATGCTCCCTATTAAAACCTCTTTTGGAAAATCTGGACAGTAGTTTTGACAGAATCCAAAGAGAAATGGTGAAAGATGATGAAGATGAATGGGATGTAGCATATTATTAACAAACATTTATGCCCAAGAACTGGCATAAAAGATATTATCAAGGAAATGAACAGTCAAAATGGGAGTTAGGCTAGTGATAGAGGGATAGTGAAGCATTACTGACAGCCCAAGCATTGCATTGGCACTGATAAAATATTAAAAGATCTAGAAGGAAGCCTTTCAACACATGGGATTCTGTGGAGGATTTATTTTGGATGGGAATAAAAATTGCTTAGGATCAGAAGTTATGCAATTGTCAACTGTGAATATGAAGGGAATATCCATATTATAAGATCTCAGTTCCATTGAACTATTTAGGTATCAAATGATACCTTCATAGTCAAGCTTCCTTCTTCATCTTCTTTTGTCAGGAACTATCCTTTATTTTATCTCTTTCATATCTCTCTATCTATATTCTCTATGTTATCTCTTTGCGATAAAATATATCTCATTATATCTTATTCTCTATTTTGCCATTGTCTTGATATGAATGGCTTCTTTCCTTTGAAAATGGTTTGATTTGCCTATGCTCCAATTTCCTACTGCCCCTTAGTAAGTAGTGGTGCATTTGAGAAGAAATTATGAAGAGGTCTTAATCCATTCCCAATACTCCTATGATACTGGGAAGAATTATTTTTTTTTTCCGCCAGACTTGTTTTCTACCCTAATACTACTGTGTCAATCTTATGGACCCAAAATAAAACTTGACATCTTGCTAGTGCTATTACTCTTTGAACTGACTTTCCCATCTGTTTTAACTATTTGTGAACCTCAAAGTAGAGAAATTATTGACTTTCTCTCAGTTTGACTTGGTTAGCTTGCATTTGGTGCTTAACTAAAAGCAACCTAATAGGTTTCATAGTTGATTTATTCATTTCTACTTAACTATCAATGACTCAATAAATGAAACCTGTTCTTTTAGGAATCACTTCTTTGTACTTCTCACTATGTTAAATGCCATGAGGAATCCCAGATGAATGCTGGTTAGATAGTCTCCATAAGACAGTGAGGTATCCTGGAAAGATTTGTAGTCAGAGACTGATGGTTTCATTTCTAGTTATGCTGCTTGCTCTCCATCTGACCTTTGGTAAGTCATTTAGCATTTCTAGGATAAGTATTTCTTATTTGTAAAATTAAGAAGTTAAAATAGAAGGCCTATAAAGGTCCCTTTTGTGTTCCAAAATCTATGATCCTAAGTAAATGCTATTAGGGTAACCAGGCAGCACAGCAGAAAGAATGCAGGCCTGGAGTCAAGAAGGCTCATCTTTCTAAGTTCAAAACTGACCTTAGATATTTACTAGCAGTATGACCCTGGACAAGTCACTTCACTCCATTTGCCTTAATTTCCTCATTTGTAAAATGATCTGAAGGAGGTACTGACAAACCATTCCAGTATCTTTGTCAGGAAAACCCCAGGTTAGTTAAAAAAAAGTCAGACACAACTGAAACAAATGTACAACAAAAATGAGAGTAAAAATAACAACAGTAAGGAAAAGGTAAGTGAAAAATGCATAATTGCTTTGATAAAATATTTCAAAGTGCAATACCTACTTCAATCAATAAGGATTTATTTGGTACACCAAGGATACAAAAACAAAACTTAGTTTTTGTTCTTGAGAGCTTTACACTCTCTAGGAAAGTGACAATATGGATACATTAATGCTGTGTGTATATGTGTGTGTATGTATGTATGTATGTGTATAATACACTGGATATAATCCTGGGGGTGAGCCCTAGACACTCAGGGGTTCTGAACATTATATAGCTGGGGAAATCTTAAGACATGAATGAAACTAGTGGTGCTAAGTGTTCTAAGTGAGGTGTGGGGAGTGATCATAACCATGGAGATAAGAATGTAAAAGCCTGGGGCTTAGAAATGGAGTACCTTTTGTTAGAAATGTTAAGAAGGACAATATGACTAGTTTCTAGTGTTTGTGTAAGGGAGTAATGTATGTGTGTGTATGTATACATACATATATGTATGTGTATATATGTGTGTGTATATTTTATATATATATATATATATATGTATGTATGTGTGTATGTATGTATGTATGTATACAACTTAGAAAAGTAAGTGGTGGCCAGGTTCTGAAAGACCTCACATGCCAAGCAACTCTATGTTCATTCTGGAGGTAGTCACAAGAGGTTTTTGAATAGGATCTTCGCATAGTTACACCTCCATTTTGAGAAAAAAAAATAGCTATATGGAGGATGGACTGAAGGGGAGGAAGACTTAAGGAAGAAACACGTCTGGGAGCTATTGAAATATTTTAGGAAGGAAGTAATGAGAGCTTGAACTGGAATGGTGGCAGAAAGAATGAAAATAAAGGCCTCTTTCTGATGGAGGAAAATGATATGGACTTAGAAATAACAGTATCTGGCAACTAAATTGATATATGATAATCAGTGAAGGATGGATATAAAATTGGTAGTATCCTCTCCAAAAAATAGGGGAATTTGTAAGATAAGTAAGTGTGGGGTAAGTAAAGACCTTGACAGAACTTTTATAAGGATGGGAGGATAGGAACTAGACCTGTTAACTTCCAGGTGAAGGAACTCTCTCCACCAAAGTAGAGCCATAAATCTCTCTATCTTAGTCTTAGAGACTTGCTAGAGCAATGAGAGATTAAGTTTTGCCTAATATCACACAGCCATTATATGTCAGAAGTGGGACTATGTCATAGTGAGTATCAGAATATTTAATTTTCTAAAATATAAAATAAACAACATGTAGTCTTTTCATAGTTCCATGGTCACATGCTTTTTTTCTTGAATACCAGTGGTATCTGGGTGCATAAGTAGGATTATTTACTTAACTCCATTGATTTTTTTTTTTTAAATACAAGACTAAAATGATCTCCAGATTTAACTTGAGGAAGCAATTTCTTCCTCAGGACATTTTGGCATTTTTTGGCAGGAATCTTGAATTGCTTCTCTCCTCCCCTACCCCTGCCCCCACTTCCTGTCTTCTTTCTCTGAGGCACAGAGCAGGGACCATCCATTAGTATCAGATGCACATAATCATGATCAATTTCCTGCAATTGTAGAAGGTGGGGGTGGGGGTATTGTTGACCCTTGACCTTCCATTTATTTTTTGTCTTTCTATTGATGGTCTTTTTTCCCTTATCTGTAATAGCAGCTGGAATCCAACTATGAAGTAGGGAATGGAGTGACAAATGCAGGTCCTTCTACTCATAATGTTATATAATGGGTGCCTGGTCTGTTGTTGTTATTGTTATATTTTTCTAGCTCTCATTTTCCTGGTATTTGTGATGTGATGAAAACTGTGGGAACTCAAATTCAGTTCATTGCATGATCTTTCAATAGTATGGATCTGAAGAAATGTTGCTTTCTTTCAAATGTGAGGCCTGACTATTTCATAAAGAATAAATCCTTCCTAGAAAATCACTCTGCCTTCACTCCCAAAGTAAGTATAACTACTAGCTGAAAGCTTCAGCTCTAAAGACCCATTACATTTTTGTTGGTTTTCAGTACAACAGGTTCTTCAGTATTTCCCAGAAGAACAAGTTGTATGCCAAATAATAACAAATATTCTTGATCTCCTTTTCATCAATATTTTTTTTTCCTTTATTCAGTGTAGACCTAAATTTGTCACTCCATTCCCTACTTCATAGTTGGAGGAAGACTACCTAACAAAGAACCCAAAATTTTGGCTTTCCCCTTTTTAGAGAGAATGGCCCATATTTTGAAGTAAGCAGTAAATCATTAGCTTCTACAGATGTTATGAATCAAGACAAAGGTTTGCAAAAGGGGAGAATAGCATTAATGCTAAAGATATAACCTAACTTTGGTATGATAGAGTTTGTCGTTGACCATATATGACTTTTTTTGCATTATATCGGTAAAACCACAATTCCTATGGCATTCAAATAATGGATTAACATAGTAGGAGTCAACTTAAAATGAATCTTTGGGTCTCCACCTCTGTCTGTCTTTTTTGTCTCTGTCTCTATCTCTGAGTCTCTATCTCTTTCTCTATCTCTCTTTGTCTCTCAATATCTGTCTCTGTATTTTTCTCTTTCTATGTCTCTTTATCTCTGCCCCCTTCTCTCTCTTTAGTTCATTCAGAATGCCTCTACCATCCATGTCCCTTCTCCCCACTTTTCATCTGTTCTACTATCACTTTATTTCAAGAAATTCATATTACACCCAGGCCATTTTGACAGTTCCTTAAATGTCACTTCCTGTGGTCTCTACACTTTAAATCAATGTATCCACTCTTAGGGCAACTAGGTGGAGCAGTGGATAGAGTGGAGTCAGAAAGACCTGAGTTCAAATCCAATCTTATATACTTTTTAGCTGTGTGACCCTGGGAAAGTCACTTAACCTAGTATGCTTCAGTTTCTTCATCTGTAAAATGAACTGGACAAGTAAATGGTCACCCCCTCCAGTATCTTTGCCACGGAAATCCCAAAACCCCACTAAGAGCTCGACAGGACTGAAAAAAAATGAATAACAATCCATATTTCACAAACTGCCAGATTAATTTTTATTTTTCATCATATAAGTCATGCCCCAAATATTTCAATTGGCTACTGGATAAACTGCAACTATTGGATAAAATACCAAGATTGGTACCTGAGTTTCTCTGTGTTCACTTCATTTTCTGAACCCTACCTTCAAATAGTCTCCTACATCATCCCTCTATGTACAAAATTTTTAACTTCTGGAGAATGGAAATGGAATCACAAAGTCAAATAAGATGTCAGAACATGCAGCAAATTGAAATCACTGTGATTAAAACTTTCCAAATAATAATTGCTTGAATGTCACATGGAAGCAAGCTTCAATTCAATGTAAGGAAGGTATTTATCATTAATTTAATTCAACAAACACTTATTCAGCACTTATTGAGTGTTCAAGGTCTTATGCAAAGCAACTCTTGGCAATTACATTTATTTAAAAGGAATTTTCTGCCTTCTTAGGTAGTTGTTCAAAATCACTGAAAGTTTTCACAAAGAGAGCATGATTACTATTTGTTGAGCATGGAAAACTATGTGGGACAGTGGAAAGAGCACTTGCTTTCACTTGGAGTCAGAGAACTTGCACTTATATGTGCACTGCAGGCTTGCTGAGACAAAGTATGGTGGAGTGGCTAGAGAGTTTGCTCTGGATTCAGAAAAGTATGAATTCAACTTGTAGATCTTATTTATTTCGATTGTGTGACTTTGAACCATCTTATTGTGCACTTGTCTAAGTAGATAAGATTATAAATTGCAAAGGAATGTCAATCTTCATTTAATGAGGAATTTGCCTGATGGGATTTCTACATGCCAGTTACACCATAGGGCCATCCCCTATTGCTAACCCTTTCTCTATTTCTTTATGCTGTTGTGAGCAAATAACTTGACCACTTTAGGCCTCAGTTTCTGCATTTACAAATTAAGTGTTGGACTAGATGACCACAGAGGCCTGTTTCAGCTCAATATTTATGTTACAGAAGGGATTTAGGTTTTGGATACATATTGGACCAAATAATCCTTGGGGTGCTTTGAATTCTGAGGTTCTATGATTCCAAGGACTTCTTTTCAAAGCTCCAGGTCTCTCATATCCTCATTCTTTTACTGCCTGGCATACCTAAAGGTTGTAGAAAAAAAAAAAAAACTGATTGAATAGAGAGAAGAAAAAAAAAATTAAGAACTCTACAAGGGAAGCACATATATTCAAATCACAGATGCAACACATGCCTAAAACATCTGAAACCATGACTTTTCCACCCCCATGAATGATTATGCCCAGGGAGGTTTTTATCAAGGTTCCCCTAGCATATTGTCATCCCAAGAGTTTTGTTGAAAATTCTTCTTTGGGGCTTCTCACCCTGATTAGAATTAAAACTAAGGAAATAAAATTTTAAAAAGAGTTTATTATAAGTACTTCAAGGTAGCAACAATTTGACTGGCTGATCATCGAAAAGTAGCAATGGCTTCAAGGTTTGGATGACTTTTATAGGCAGCTTTAAGATAATCCAGATAGGTCCACCTCAGCAAAGAGGTTGGGCCCTTGCATCTCAGTTCTTCCCCAAAGTAGCAAGAATGTGAAAATTTGAGGATGGGTGTACATAACAAAGAGCGGTAGGTAATGCAAAAAGCTGCAGATACACTTTCTCATTCCCTACTGGAACCGCCCCCAACACAGATTGATAAGCAAGGCTGAGAATAATGAATACTGAGTCCAGGTAACTTTCAACAGCTCTCTCCAAATTGTTATGAGCTTCCAGACTTTTGCTAAGCAAACCCACGGAGGCCCAAGATTGGCAGATGAAAATGTTAAAACTAGAAGTTTAGTACCAAGCCCATTTCAATTAAATGACCTTCCAACATATTTCTTTCTTTGCCTCTCCCCTGTGTAGAACTTAGTGGTATGTGGTTAATTACTTGTTTGTTCATTTTTTAATAGCCTAACTTCTCTGTTGATGTGATAGTGACCACAGAATTGGAGCACCTTTTAAAATTACAAGGAAGTATGTTTCAGCTCAATATAAGTATTCATTTCTTAACAATTAGAACTTTCCTTCAGATGGAATGGACAATCTTCTAATTACATAATTTTATAATTGGAAAAGACCTCAGTAGATGCATAATCCAACCTGTCACTACCCACATGAACAATTTCATTTACAAAATCCTCTAGCAAGTAGTCATCTGTCCACTTAAATATTTCTAGTGATAAGGATCTTATTATCCTTCAAGACATTGGATTACAATTCTACACAGGTCTAATGTATTCAAGTAGAGGTTAGATGGTCATAAATCTATAAAATGTTAATACTGGATGAGGATTTGGAAATTATCTTATCTGACCACCTCTTCTGATTTTTAAGGCAAGGATTATTTCCACAATATTAGTTTTATTCTCATTTAAATGCTATAGATATTAAGCAAAAAACCAAACCAAAACAAAACAAAACCTATTGCTGGTTACTCTGTGAGATTAAGGGAATAAAAGTTAAAAAAAAATTAAGAAACAAGCCCTGTCCTCAAGAAGTCTGCATTCTATGAAAGGAGATAATATGTACATATATAAGTATGCACAGAATAAGTATAATGCAATTTAAGGAGAAGGGGCAAGTAGGTGTTGCCAAGGCTTCACATAGAACATGGTGCCAAAATTGAACTTAGAAGGAAGTAAAGGATTCTATGAGGTAAAGGGAAAAGAAAATGCCTGCCAGGCATGAATAATGCCCAGTATAAAGAGACAGAGATCAAGGATGTGTTTTATGTGAAATGAGGAGCAGGAAGGATAAGCTGGCTAGATAATAAATATTTAATTAGGCTGAAGAGATAGATTTGGAACACTTTTTGGATGACTTTAAAAGGGAAGCAGAATAATTACTTCTAGAGGCAACTAAGAGGTACTGCCATTTATTGAGTGGGGTAGTGATATAATCAGATTTTCATTTAAAAAATAACTTCAATGGCTATCCAACACATGTACTAGTGTGGTGACTATGTGAACAGTGAGAAACAGGCAGATGCAAGAGATGATGTGGCAAAAAAATGTCATGATAAAGCAACAGATAAAAGCATGGAGCACAGGCGAGTAAGGATTTGAGGATGACATCAGTGTTATAAACTGATGGTGCATGCTTACAAAAATAGTTATTTCTCCACAAAATCAAGGTAGGTGAACTTTAGAAAAAAGATAGTACATTCTGTTTTGGATATACTGTGTTTGGAATATCAGTGTGGTATCTTTCTTGGAAAACCCAGCAGATAGTCTGTGATGCTGGACAATAGCTCAGGAAAGGGAATTAAGTTAAATATGAAGATCTGTGGGTCATACTACAGAAATAATAGTTAAAAACAACAACATGAGAACTGGGTGGAGTCAAGATGGCTGGGTGATGGCAAGGACTCACCTGAACTCTTCCACAAATTCCTTCTTACACCTCTAAAAAGTGAGTCAGAACAAATTGAAAAGTGGCAGAATCCTCTAGGAGACAGATTGTGGCAGATTTGTAGACCAGGATAGTCTGGATGTTAAACAGGGAGAAGCTATTTCACCAGGCTGGAGGAGTACAGAGCACGTGGGATGCACCAGAGCAGACTCAGACCCAATAGAGTGGGAATGGCCTAGGCAGCCTAATTGAATCATCAGCAGTTGTGCTGACTCCCAAACACCTCATCAGAGGACTGAAGTCTGGTGGAAATGGATTAGAGAGAAGCATAGGACTTTGCCACAATAGTAGCAGTTAGTCCTGGAGCTATCAGCCTACTAAATGTTTGAAAGTCACATTCTTGAGCTTCCAAGAGCCAAGATGGGGGAAGTATACTGTAAGTATTCTCACTCTCC
Organism: Bettongia penicillata ogilbyi; assembly: GCA_023548195.1. NCBI lineage: Eukaryota > Metazoa > Chordata > Mammalia > Diprotodontia > Potoroidae > Bettongia > Bettongia penicillata. The sequence goes on along the minus strand of JAJHZJ010000086.1, from coordinate 181,901 downwards.
CCTTGTTGACCTTGAAAAATCCAGAGAATACTGCCCCAGGAAAAATCCTGGAATAATGGGACCAGCAGAAGGAGTATAGCAGACTTTTAACTCAGGAAACAAGAGAGATTTATGGGAAGGGTCCCTCTTGCTTTGGCTCAAAGGGACCAGCGCAGGACTGCAGATATCCCAGCAAACTCTATCTCAGCAGAGCAGCAGGGGTGTGGAGTCAGTAAGCTTCAACAATGGAATGCCAGACATGCCTTAACACTGCCAGTGGAATTGGGCAGACACCAGCAAAGATGGGGCTTCACCAATCACTGATCCTGCCCGTGCTCTAGAGCAGCACTAAGGGCGGAAGAGACCTCCACCAGCCAGACCACCTCTCCCCTAGATATCACATCTTGAACTTCAGTGTAACCCTGGGGAAAATCAGAAAGGTCTAATCTAGGCCTTGACACATACCAGCCAAGTTAGAGCTATGTAAGCTGCAGCATTATATTGTTTCTGACAGAACCAGAGGCTATAGCACAAAAAAGCAAGTAACCAAGTCCCTAGCACCCAGCACAAGAAATGTGGAAGAGAGCCCCTCTGCCCCAGAAGCAGAGATCCATTTTCTTTTCTTTTTTTTAAAATTATTATCATAAACTTTTTATTACTATCAACTTTTAAAAATATCTTTTTGTTTTCTGTTTTCTACAATCACTTACATTTATCTTATATTTTTTCCTCTCTCTTCCCCTCATTCTCCCCTCCATCCCCAAGATGGTGTGTGATCTTATATAGGTTCTACACACACATTCATATTAAATACATTTTCGCCTTGGTCAGGTTGTCTAGAAGAATTAAAAGGAATAGAAGAAACCATAAAACAAAACATAATTCGAGGGAAAATGGTCTGCTTCATTCTGTGATCCAATTCCATAGTTCTTTCACTACATATGGAAAGCATTATGCCTCGAGTTCACTGGGAATTTTTTGTGTCCTTGCATTGCTGTGAAAGACTAGGTCTACAAGAAAAATTACTCACATGCTATGATTGTTGTTGTGTACAAATTCTCCTGGTTATGCTCTTTTCACTCAGCATCAGTTCTCAAAAGTCCTTCCAGGTCCCTCTGAAGTCTTCCTGTTCATCATTTCTTATAGCACAGTAGAATTCTATCATATTCATATGCCACAACTTGTTCAGCCATTCCCCAAATAATGGGCATTCCCTTGATTTCCAGTTCTTGGCCACTACAAAGAGAGCAGTTATACATTTTCTTCTATATGTGGGACATTTTCCCATTTTTATGATCTCTTGGGGATAGTCCTAGAAGCAATATTGCTGAGTCAAAGGGTATGCACATTTTTGTGGCCCTTAGGGCATAGTTCCAAATAGCTCTCTGGAATGATTGGATCAGCTCACAGTTCCACCAACAATGAATTAGTGTTCCAACTCTCCCACATCTTCTCCAACGTTTATCATCTTCTTGTTTTGTCATGTTAACCAATTTGATAGGTGTGATGTGGTATCTCAGAGTTGTTTTATTTGCATCTCTCTAAGCAATAATGATTTAGAATATTTTTTCATATGTCAAGAAATAGCTTTAATTTCTTCTGTAAGCAACCTGTTCAATTGCTTTGACCATTTATCAGTTGGGGAATGACTTGTATTCTCGTACATTTGACTCAGTTCGTCATACATTTTATAAATGAGGTCTTTATCACAGATACTACTTGCAAAAATTCTTTCCCAGTTTTCTGCTTCCCTAATAATCTTGTTTGTTTTGGGTTTGTTTGTGCAAAACCTTTTCAATTTAATGTAATCATTATTATACATTTTGTACTTCCTAATGTTCTCTATCTCTGGTTTGGACAAAATTTTCTCCATTCTCCATAAATCTGACAAATACACTATTCATTACTCTCCTACAGTGTTTATATTATCAGTCTTTTTACCTAGATCCTGTATCCATTTGGACTTTATTCTTGTGTGTGGTGTCAGGCATTGGTGTACGGCCAGTTTCTACCACTCTCTTATTCAGTTTTCCCAACAGTTTTTGTCAAACACTGAGTTCTTATCCCAGAAGCTGGGGTTTATCAAACACTAGACTGTTATATTCATTGAATATTGTGTCTTGAGTAACTAACCTATTCCAGTGGTCTACACCTCTATTGATTAGCCAGTACCAAGTGGTTTTGATGCTTGCTGTTTTATAAAACAATTTAAAATCTGGTAGGGCTAGGCCTAGAATTTCTTTTCATTAGTTCCCTTGACATGCTAGACCTTTTATTTTCCAAATGAATTTTGATATTATTTTTTCTGTCTCTAGAAAATAATTATCTGGTAGTTTGATTGGCATGACTTTGAATAAGTAAATTAATTTAGGTATAATTGTCATTTGTATCACATTAGCTAAGCCAACCCATGAGAAACTGATGTTTTCCCATTTACTTAGATCTGACTTCATTTGTGTGAAAAGTGTTTTGTAATTGTGTTCATATAGTCCCTGGGCTTGTTTTGACAGGTAGAATCTCAGATATTTTATAGTGCTACCATAGCTGTAAATGGAATTTCTCTTTCTATCTCTTGCTGTTGGGTTTTGTTAGTAATATATAGAAATTCAGATGATTTATGTGAGTTTATTTTGTAAACTGCAAGTTTGCCAAAGTTGTTTATTATTATTTCAAGTAGTTTTCTGCTTAATTCTCTGAGAGTCTCTAAGAATATCATCATATCATCAGCAAAGAGTGATGACTTGGTTTCTTCTTTGCCTATTCTTTTTCCTTCAATTTTTTTTTCTTCTCATTGCCAAAGCTAATATTTCTAGTACCATATTGAATGACAGTGGTGATAATATTCCTCCAGTTCTACCTTTGGTCTTATTGGAAATACATTCAGCTTATCATCATTACATATAATGCTTGCTGTTGGTTTTAGGTAGAAACTGCTTTTTATTTTATGGAAGACTCCATTTATTTCTATGCTGTCTGGTGTTTTCAATAATAATTGGTGTTGCATTTTACTAAAAACTTTGTCTGCATCTATTGAGATAATAATATGGTTTCTGTTAGTGATTTTGTTGATATGATCAATAATGCTAATAGTTTTCCAATATTGAACCAGCTCTACATTCCTGGTATAAATCCTACTTAATCATCATGTATCGTTCTTGTGATGTCACAATATTCTTTTTGCTAATATACTATTCAAAATTTTTGCATTTATATTCATTAGAGAAATTGGTCTATAATTATCTTTCTATGTTTTGGCTTTTACAGGTTTAGGGATCAGAACCATATTTGTATCATAAAAAGAATTTGGTGGGACTCCACCAATTTTCCCAAGTAGTCTATATGGTAACAGAATTAACTGCACTTTAAATGTTTGATATAATTCCTTGTAAATCCATCTGGCCCTGAACAATTATTCCTAGGGATTTCATTGATGGCTTGTTCAATTTATCTTTCTGAGATGAGGTTATTTAAATATCCGAGTTCCTCTTCTGGGCATGTAGTTATTAATATTTTTAAAAATATTCATCCATCTCATTTAGATTGTCAAATGTATAGGGATACAGGTTAGAAAAATAATTTCTAACTATTGTTTTAATTTCTTCCTTGTTGAAGGTGAGTTCACACTTTTCATTTTTGATATTGGTAATTTGGTTTTCTTCTTTTTAATCAAATTGAACAAAAGTTTATCAATTTTATTTTTTTTCTTAAAACTTTTTTTTTCAGTTGAATACTTTTTTTAACTTCAGTTTTCTTAATCTCTCCTTTGGTTTTCAGTATGTCTAATTCAGTATTTACTTGGGGATTTTAAATTTGTTATTTTTCTAACTTTTTCAGCTACATGCCCAATTCACTGATATCCTCTTTCTCTATTTTATTCATGTAGACATTCAATGATATAAAAGAATTGCTTTTGCGGTATCCCATAAGTTTTGGTAGGTTTTCTCATTATTATTACTCCCTTCAATGAAGTTGTTGGCTGTTTCTATGATTTGTTGTTTAATACAATCATTATTTAGGATTAGATTATTTAGATTCCAATTAATTTTTAGTTTATTTTTCAATGCCCTTTCATTACATATAATTTAAAAGCATTATTATCTGAGAAGAATGCATTGACTATCTCTGCCTTTCTGCACTGGATTGTGAGGTTTTTATGCCCTGGTTCATGGTCAGTTTTTGGATATGTGCCATGTAGCACTGAGAAAAAGGTATATTCCATTCTATCCCCATTCAGTTTTCTTCAGAGATCTACCATATCTACCTTAGCCAGAATTTTATTCACCTACTTAACATATTTCTTGTTTATTTTGAGCTTCAATTTATCAGTTCCAGAGAGGAGGAGTTTGATATCTGTTTAGTAATGACATTGCTTCATGGTCTATGGTGCCTTTTAGCAGGATATAGTTTCCTTTCTTATCTCTTTTGGCTAGATCTATTTCTGCTTTATCTTTGTCTGAGATTAAGATTGCAGTTGAAGCAAAACATATTTTACTCCAAACTTTGACTTTTACCCTGTGTGTATTTTTTGTAAACACCACATTGTTGGATTATGATTTTTAATCCACTCCATTTTATGGAAGATTTCATCTCATTTGCACTCACTATTATGATTTCTATCTATCTGTCCTTCCATCCTCTGTCCCTCCTTTATGCTTTTAGTTCTCCCTTTTCCCTTCCCCTACACAACAGTTTTAATTTTTGATCACTGCCTCCCTCAGTCTTCCCTCTCTTCTTTCAGACCCTCTCCTTTTTACTCTCCTTTTTTCTTACTACTTGTTCCTTCCCTTTCAGCTTCTCCTCCATTTTCTTTCCCCTTTCCCTTCCTACTGCCTATAGAGCTAGCTAGATTTCCGTTAACTGAATTTGTTGTTCCCTCCTTGAAGCAAATCAGATGAGAATAAATCTCAAAGAATATTCACAACCCTTCCCACTTTCCCTCTACTGTAATATATTTTTGTGCCTATTCCTGTGATGTAATTTATCTTTTTCTGCCTCCTCCTTTTCATATCTCCATTACAATCCCTTTGCATCCTTCAATCATAATTTTATCATCACATAATTTGATTTATACCCACTCCTATGCACATCCTTTTTATATATTATAATAAATATACAATTCTCAAATTTGGCAAGTATCATTTTCTCTTATAATGATGTGAACAGTTTGCCCATATTGAATAACAATTTTTTTCCATTTATCTTTTTATGCCTCTCTTGAGACTTGAGGTTGAAGACCAAATTTTCTATTGAACTCTGACATTTTCATCAGGAAGGTCTAGAAATCCCTTATTTCCTTGAATGTCCATCTCCTTGTCTGAAATATCATGTTCAATTTTGTGGGGTAAGTGATCTTTTGTTATAGTCCCAGCTCCCTTGACTTAACACATATCATATTCCAATATCTCTTATCTATTAATGTAGAAGCTGCAAGGTCCTGTGTAATACTGACTGTAGCTCCTTGATATTTGAATTATTTCAGCACATGCAGTGCAGACCAGAAAGTGAGGAGCATAGCCTGATGTGCCAGGGGCAGGACACTGAAGAGACTTTAGGGAGCTACCAACAGCACCAGATTCCAGATTTCTCAATCCACAAACTACTTCATGGGTTAGTGGGAGGATCCTTCAGTCAGAAGAAGGGAGTGTGGTCTGGATGCCCAGCAGTAGCCACTGCAGTGGCAGCTTCCATTTTCATTGCCCTCTGCCTATAGCCCTTGGGGGAATTGAATCCTGGACCTGAATCTCAGTCCTGAGTGGCAGGCCTGGGAGACTTCCCCCTAATACCCCTGGGGGAATTAAGCAACTAATATGAATCTTAGCCCTGAGGTAAGCCCTAACAAAGAACTCAAAAGTCAAGTAACTGGCTGGGAAAATGCCCAAAAAAGGGGAAAAGAATAAGACAATATAAGGTGAGGAATTCTTGAGCAATTCTCACAATTCTTAGTGAGCAGGTATTTTATTCCATCCTTTCAGATGAGGAGGAACAATTTAGGTCTGCAGCAGAAGACTTAAAAGTCAAGGCTTCTACATGCAAAACTTCCAAAATAAATATGTAATGGTCTCAGGCCATAGAAGAGCTCAAACAGGATTTTGAAAAGCATGTAAGAGAGGTGAAGGAAAAATAGGGAAGCAAAATGAGAGTGATGCAAGAAAACCATGAAAATCAAGTCAACAGCTTGCTTAAGGAGACCCCAAAAAAATACTGAAGAAATTAACACATTAAAAAGTAGATTAACTCAAATGGCAAAAAAGACTCAAAATGACAGTGAGAATTCTTTAAAAGAGAATTAGCCAAATGGAAAAAGAGGTTCAAAAGCTCACTGAAGAAAATAGCTCTTTAAAAATTAGAATGGAACAGATGGAATTTAATGACTTTATGAGAAATCAAGAAATTACAAAAAAAACTTAAAGAATGAAAAAAAAAGATAATGTAAACTATCCCATTGGGAAAATAACTGACTGGGAAAATAAATCCAGGAGAGACAGTTTAAAGATTATAGGGCTACCTGAAAGCCATGATCAAAAAATGATCCTAGACATCATCTTTCATGAAAATATCAAGGAAAACTACCCTGATATTCTAGAACCAGAGCTTAAAATAAGTATTTAAATAATCTACTGACCACTTCCTGAGAGACATCCAAAAAAAGAAACTCCCAGGAATAGTTTAGCCAAATTCCAGAGTCCCCAGGTCAAGGAGAAAATATCACAAGCAGCTAGAAAGAAACAATTCGAGTATTGTGGAAATGCAATCAGTTTAACACAGTATCTGGAAACTTCTATATTAAGGGAATGAAGGGCATGGAATATGATATTACAGAATTCAAAGAACTAGGATTAAAACTAAGAATCGCCTACCCAGCAAAACTGAGTATAATACTGTAAGGGAGAAAATGATCCTTCAATGATATAGAGCACTTTGAAGCATTCTTGATGAAAAGTCCAGATCTGAAAATAAAATTTTACTTTCAGACATGGGAATCAAGAGAAGCTTGAAAAGGAAAACAGGGAATAGATATCATAAAGGACTTTCTAAAGTTGAACTGTTTGCATTACTTCATGGAAAGACAATATTTGTAACTCCTGTGACTTTTCTCAGTATTTGTGTAGTTGGAGGGATTATACAAACACAGACACCCCCACACACACATATATGTACATACATACATATATATATATATAATATATATATATATATATAAACAAAGAGAGAGAAAGAGAGACAGAGAGCACAGGGTGAGCTGATTAAGAAGTGATGATATCTAAAAAAGATAGAATTAAGGGGTGAAGGGGGATTACATTGGGAGGAGAGAAAGAGAAATGGAATGGGGGAAATTATCTCTAATAAAAGTGTCAAGAATAAGTTTATTCAATGGAGGAGCAAAGAGAGGAGATGAGAGAAAAAGGGAAGCTTACTCTCTTCACATTTGACTTAAGGAGGGAATAACATGCTCACTTAATTTGGTATGAAAATCTATATTACACTACAAGAAAGGAGGGTAGAAGGGAACATTTAGGGTGAGGGGGATCATAGAAGGGAGGGCAAATGAAAGAAAGGAGTAATTAGAAGTAAACACTTATGGGAAGGGACAAGGTCAAAAGAGGGAATAGAATAATTGGGGGGCAGGTTAGGATGGAGGGAAATGTATATGTATAGTCTTATACAACATGACTATTGTGAAAGTCTTTTGCAAAACTACACATATATAGCCTATATTGAATTACTTGCTTTCTCAGTGGGGATGGGTAGGGAGGGAGGAAAGGAGAGAAGTTGGGAATTCAAAGTATTAGAAATGAATGTTGAGAAATATTGTTGCATACAACTGGGATATAAGAAATACAGATAATGGGGTATAAAAGTCTATCTTGCCCTACCAGAAAAGAGAGAAAATGGGGATAAGGGAAGGGAGGGGTGTGATAGAAGGGAGGACAAATGGAGGGAAAGTGGTAATCAGATTGAAAGACATTATGGAGTGGGGGAGGGGAGAGATGGGGAGAAAATTTGAACCCAAAAATTTTGTGGAAATGAATGTTGAATACTAAATATTAATAAAGAAATATTTAAAATAATAAAGCATAAAGCAAAGGAATATTATAATAAACTTTCATACAAAGTAATAATAGTTTAGACAGCTCTCTGAAAAATGAAATGGCAAACTAATCCAGTGTTTTTGTGAAGAAAACCCCCGAAAGGAGTCACAAAAGTTGTGCGAGATTGAAACAGTTGAACAAGATATAAGCTCTCTAAGGTTTGCAAAACACTTTGCCTATGTTCTCTTATGTGATGATCACAATAACCTCATGTTATCATGCCTGTTGCACATTCAAGAAGACTGAGGCTGAGAGAGGTTATATCAGACACTTAATAAATGTCTGAGGGAGGATTTGAACTCAGAACTTCACCATCTAGCTACTTGAAGTAAAATCAAGAAACTCGATATTTGAATTGTTTCTTTCTGGTTGCCTGCTGTGTTTTCTCCTTCAGTTGAAATTTAACTTGGTGTTTTCATTTTGGGATCACTTTCAGGATATCAAAAGTGGATTCTTTCAATGACTATTTTGCCCTCTGGATCTAGGTCATCTAGGCAGTTTTTCTTGATGATTTCTTGGAAGATATTGTCTAGGCTCTTTTTTTCCATCATGTCTTTCTTCTAGGCCAATTCTTCTTATATTTTCTCTCCTGGATCTATTTTCCAGATCTGTTGTTTTTCTAATGACATATTTTGCATTTTCTTCTATCTTTTCATTCTTTAGATTCCGTCTGACTGATTTGTGATGTCTCATGGAGTCATTAACTTCTACTTGCCAATTTTAATTTTTAACAAATTGTTTTATTCAGTTAACTTTTGCATCTCCTTTTCCATCTGTTCAATTATTCCCTTTTGAGGAATTGTTTTCTCCAGTTAGTTTTTGTACTTTCTTTTCCATTTGTCCAGTTTTCTCAATTAGGTTTTATGCTTCCTTTTTCTTTCTTCCTCTTTCCCAGTTAGTGGAAACTAACTCCACCTGTCCTATTTTTCTTTTAATTTCTTCCATGATCTCTTTTTCATATTTTCAAAGTTATTGGTCAGATTTTCTTCTACCTCCTGAATTTGGCTTTCAAAATTGTTCTAGAAGTCTTCCAACAATGTTCTTTGGTTTTGAGACTCGTTCATATTTCCTTCTTAACTTTCAAATGAGAGTACAGTCTTCATGGTGACCTCTTTGGTATTCATGTTTTTGTTCTTGTCCCCCAAAATATTCTATGGTCTTATTTTTTATGGTTTGCTTGTTGCTCATGATGATTACACTTTTCCTGGCCTTTAAAATGGATTTCTGTCTCTGGGGGACAGGGGACTCTGTCCTATGGTTCTTGGTTATTTTGCTTAGAACTTGAGGCTTTGTGTATTGTTACTTCTGGTTCTTTCAACTAGAGTCTAGAATGTTGTAGCTTACCTGGCACTGAGCTGGCTGGTGTTCCAAACCAGAGGCCAGGTGAAGTCTTTTTGAGTTTCTCTGGAGTAACCCTGGAGCTAGTTGCGTTCATTGTGAGGGAGGAGTAGAGGAAATCTCCTCTTCTGAGTATAGGCAGGCTAAGTGGTTGGTGAACCCTGTTTGTGTTAGTGTCTTCCCAATTACCCAGGCTGTGCTGAGGCAGTTCTGGGGTTCTGTTGTTGATGATTACGGGTTCCACCCCCCTCGGACTGAGGATCTCCTCCTGGTTGACTGAAGTGCAGCCATCTGGGATAACTCTGGTCCTGCATTGGTCCCCTTGAGCCACAGCAAGAGGGAACCTACACTTTCAAATTTTCCTAGCCTCTGAGCTTGAGACTGTTTACCCTTTCAACTGATTCCACTCTTCTAGGATTTTTCTGGGGAAATATTTTATGGGTCTTTCAAGGTCAACAAGGGGAGGGGGAGAGCATTTACCAATCATTCCACCATCTTGGCTCTCAGAAATTCAAGTAAATGACTTACAGACATTTAATCTGTGGTCTGATAGCTACAGGAGTGGCTGCTGCAGTTATAAGGGGTTCTGTGGTTCTCTCTTGCTCACTTCCACTGGACTGTCTAAGCTGATATATTTGACAATCTGCACTGACTGCCTAGGGCTTCCTGCTTGCCTCTGATATGGTAGGGTCTGTGCTGTGCACTCCTCTAGCCCAGTGCAACAGATCCTTCTCACCAAACTTCTAGTCTGACCTGGGTTGGAAATCTGCCACACTCCCTCTCCTATCAGATTCTGCCAATTTAAAATTTGTTCACATTCTCTTTTCAGAGATATCTGAAGGAGTTTGTTTTAGAACTTAGATGAGTAGTTGCTCTCTGTCATCTTGGTTCCCCCCTCCCTCAGATTCTTTTTAATTCTTCTATGCAACATAACTAATATTAACATGTGTTTAATAATAATGTATGAATAGAACCAATATAAGATTACATCTTGTAGAAGGTTGGGGAGGGAGGGGGAGAAAATTTAAAACTTATGGGAGTAAATGTCCAAAACTGAATGAAAAAGAATAAATTAATAAAATTTTTGGGAAAAAAAAACAAAACATGAGAAAGGATGAAATCACCAAATAAGGGAATATAGGTAGCAAAAAGAATATATGTCCTAGAACATCAACATTGAGACTACCTATATTTAAAAGCCATAAGGGAGATGGTCAAATGATCAGTCAATCTGTAAACATTTTGCAAGTATCTACTAATTGTTAAGCTCCTAGAATACAAGGAAATGCCCCTATTCAAATGAATCTCACAATCTAAAGGGGGAGATAGCACACAAAAACTTTACAAAAAATTATACAGAGTAAAAATTAAGATACTCAATAGATAGTCAATTAATAGAAATAAGGTAGATTGAGAAAGATGGTAGGAAAGCCTAGGTTTTAATTGGAACTTGTAGGACCTGAAGTCAGACATGAAGAGAGTGAGTATCCAAGAAGTAGGATAGCCAATGAAAATTTCAAAAATTGTGAAATGCAGTGTCATGATCACAGAGTATATATGAGTAAGGAAGAGGTGGAGTGTGAGTTTTAAGAAGACTAGAAATGGGGGAGGAGCCAAGATGGCGGAGTAGAAAGATACACATACGCTTAGCTCTTACCCCACAGCCCATAAAATACATGTAAAAAAGAACTCTCAACAAATTCTAGAGTAGCAGAAGCCACAGAACAATGGAGAGGAGGAGATTTCTGTATCGGATCTGGAGCAGAGCCCAGCCCTGCCTTGACCACAAGGCACCAACGGGAGCAGTTCTGAGCAGGCTTCAGGAACAGAATCTACAGCAGCAGTGCAGATGGTGCCAAAGGTCAGTGAGAAGGTCTTTTTGGCTGGCCAAGAGGGGAGCAGGGTGTCACATAACTCAGGTCCCCTCAGGAGCCAGTAGCAGAGGCAAAAGCAGGCATTGTTAAAGGTCTCCTCGTAAACACCCTGAGGGAACTGAACCCAGTGTGGTGGCCCTGACAGCCCCTGAACAGTTGAACTTAATCTCACACTGAATAGCAACCCCACCCCAGATAAAAACCCTAAGGCTTGGGAGCAGCCCATTTGAATCAGCACCCAAGCACCTGGCAGAGCTGAATTGGAGGTGAGTGAGGTGTGGAGAGGAAACTCAGAAGTCAAGTAACTGGTTGGGAAAATGCCCAGAAAAGGGAAAAAATTAAGACTAGAGAAGGTTACTTTCTTGGGGAACAGGCATCTCTCCCCATCCTTTCAATCCTTTCAGATGAGGAAGAACAAGGCATATTGTCAGAGGAAGTCAAGGCCTCTACCCCCAAAGGGAACTTAAAATGGGCTCAGGCAACAGAAAACCTTAAAAAACAAGTTAGCAGCTTACTAAAGGAGAACCAAAAAAATGATGAGGAAAATAACAGCTTTAAAAAGAGGCTAACTCAACTGGAAAAAGAGGTCCAAAAAGCCAACGAGGAGAAGGAGGTTTTAAAAAGCAGAATTAGCCAAATGAAGGAGAAGGTTCAAAAGCTCACTGAACAAAATAATTTGCTGAAAGAGAAAATTGAGTTCAGGGAAACGAATGACTATGAGTTAAACCAAGAAATTAGTAAACAAAACCAAAATTTGAAAAAAAAATAGAAGATAAGATGAAACAACTCATTAGAAAAACAACTGACCTGGAAAATTGATGCAGGAGAAATAGTTTAAAAATTATTGGACTACCTGAAAGCCATGATCAAAAAAGAGCCTAGACATTATCTTCCATGAAATTATCAAGGAAAATTGCCCTGATGTTATAGAATCATAGGGCAAAATGCATATTGAAAGAATTCATTGATCACCTCCAGAAAGAAACCAGAACAGAGGAACTCCTAGGAATATTGTGGCCAAATTTCAGAGTTCCCAGATCAAGGAGAAAATACTGGAAGCAGCTAGAAAGAAACAACTTGAGTACTGTGGAAATGCAATCAGGATAACACAGGATCTGACAGCTTCAAAATTAAGAGATCAAAGGACTTGGAGTGGGATATTTCAGAAGTCAAAGGAACTGGGATTGAAGCCAAGAAGCACCTACCCAGCAAATCTGAATATAACATTTCAAGGGAAAAAATGCTCATTCAGTGATATAGTCAAATTTTAAGATTTCATGTTGAGGAAAAGACTAGATTTGTATTTAAAAATTTGACTTCCCAAGACTAGAACCAAGAGAAGCATGAAAAGGTAAAAAGAAAAGAAAAATCAAAAAAGACTCTCTAAAGCTGAAATGTTTACATTACTACATGGAAAAAATATTTTTAACTCTTGAATCTTTTCTCAGTATTTGGGTAGTTGGAGAGATTGTACACACACACACACACACACACACATACACATAGATAGATAGAGAGCACAGGGTATATTATATCAGAAGAGATGGTATCCACACAGAAACACACAACATAAAATAAAATAAAATCAAAATTAAGGGGTGAAGGAGGAAAATTCCAGGAAGAGAAAGGGAGTAATGTAATGGGGCAGGCTATAACTCATAAAAGAGATAAGAAAAATCTTATTCAATGGAGGAGATAAAGGAGAAGGGGAGAGGGGGAAAAATAAAGCTACTCTCCCCACATGTGGCTGGAGGGAATAACATGCTCACTAAATTTGATATGAAGATTTATATACACCACAGGAAAGTAGGAGAGGAGGTGACAAGTGGAGCAAGGGGAATGTTAGAAGGGAGAGCAAATGGGAGAAGGGAGTCACTAGAAATAAACACTTTCAAGAAGGGACAAGGTCAATTATGGGTGGGGAATAAGGGATGATAGGGAAGGTCAGATGGCAATATAGTTAGTATTACAAAACATGATTACTATGGAAGACATATTTAGTCTGCATTGAATTGCTTATCTTCTCAATAGGGCTGGGGAGGGAGGTGGGGAGAGAAGTTGGAATTCAAAGTATTAGAAAGGAATATTGAGAATTTTGATTGCATATAATTGGGAAATAAGAACTACAGGGATAGGGGTATGGAAATTTATCTTGCTCTGCAAGAAAAGAGAGAAGATGGGGATAGAAGAGGGGTGGGGTGTAATGGAGGGGAAGGAGTAATCAGAATGCAAGGTATTAGGAAGCAGGGGGAGGGAAGTGAAGGGGAGAAAAATTGGACGTGTTACAAGGTAAGCAGTTAGTATTAAAACCTTAAACTGAATTAATTACTGAGAATAAATCAATGAGATCTTTAGTTTGGAGAAAAAGAATTTCAGTATAAATTTCCTAGAGGAAGGTAACTTTGGGTAAAATTTTGTATTGATGGAAAAGTCAAGGTTTTAATGGTAAATTTCATTTTATGATTACCATTTAATCAGGAACTAGAACATGTATAGAAAGGCATGTAAGCCACTTAAGACTCACCTCAAAAGATGTTCCTTAGCCAAAATGAAACTATAATCATATTTGAAACCTGGTTATTAGAACTTGCCATTTTTAGATGCTATAGGACTCTTAAGGGACTGTTCTTCTGAGTCTAACTCCAGGTATGGGTAGCAAGAAAGGTGATCTGAGCCTCCAATCCATGATGCCAGTAAGCTGATGAGATTCTGGTATGAACTGCATAGGTGATCTCAAGGAAAGGATGGGAGAGTGGCTGTTCAGCCTGGGCCGAAGGGGGATTCTCCTGACTCAATTTCCCCACTGACACCTGCCTGACTGAATGCAAGTGGATAATCTAATCCTGCCTGGAACTGACATGAAGTTGGGGTGATATTGTCTCTCTGCAATGTCTCTACTATTGGTGGCAATTTCCCATAGTCAAAAGATTTGTAAGCTTAAAACCAGATGTATTCAATTATAGATTATGGGTAGAGGAACATCCGAGGTTGTCTAAAATTAAGCTATTAGGCATAGGACTTTAGACCAACAACAATAAGTTAGGGTTCTTTAATTCTTAGTAATACTGTGGAGACAAGTCAAGAGCTTGTGAAGTTAGCAACAAAAATATTATTTGTGCCTCATTTGGTTAATGTTTAAAAACAAATTTTCTTTTGTGGCCATATTGTAAATGCTTTAAAAAGAAGTATCACCTGACCAAAAGTTTGAAATGCTTAATCTGTTATAAACTGTGTTAAAAATAAATAATAAAAAAGGAGACTAGAAATGTATGGGGAGCAGGATATTAATGCAGTCTTCAGAATCCCAAACAGAAGTTTTATATTTTATTCTAGAAGTGATAGGAAACTGCAGTTTATTGAGTGGTAAGGTCATACGAACTTTAAGAAGACCACTCTAGTAGCTATGTAGAGGATAGAATGAAATGATTAAAGATTTTTGTCAGGGAACACACACAAAAGTCTCTTGCAACAAAGTGTGAGGTAACTTAATGAGAGCCTGAAGTAGGGTCATAGTGGTATCAGAAGAGAGAAGGTGGCATATGTAAGAATCTTTATGAAGGTAAAATTGTGAGTCTTAGCAATTGATTGAATATGAGTAAAGGGTCAGTGAGAAGTCTAGATTGACATCTACGGTGTGAATCTGGGTGACTTGGAGGATTGTGGCACCATCAGCAATGATAGTAAGGAAGTGGTTTGGGAGAAAAGAAAATAAGTTCAGCTTTCATCATACTGAGTTTAAGATACTGAATTAGAAATATCCAATAGGCAACTGGAAATGAAAATCTAGGCTTTAAAGATGTTTGGACTGGAAAAGTAAATTTGAATATCATCAGCCTAAGATTACTAGGTGACATAGTACTGAAAGAGAAAAACAAAAGGTCCCAGGACACCTCATTCATTGTTAGCAGGTCTGTCCTGGATGAAGATCCAGCAAAAGGCAACTAATGTGGAGACATCAGTTACATAAGAGGATATCCACAAGAGAGAAATCTATAAAAACCTATGAGGGAAAAGAGAGTGAAGAAGCACGTGTCCAAGGCTTTAAAGAGTGTAATAAGCATAAATACTAAGAAAAGGACGTTAGATTTGGCAGTTGAGAGATTTTTAATCATTTCATTGAATGATGAGGTCAAAAGCTGTAAAGGAAAGTAAAGGAAAAAATTTAAGAGAGTAGAGATACTTTCAAGTAGACTGAGATAGAGCTGTAAATTGGAAAAAAAAAACAAACAAAAATACAAAAGTACAATTGCAAAAATCCCATAAGAGAGAAAATAGAGAAAAACAAATTGGTTAACACAGTTCAAAAAGAAAAAAAGGTACATACAGTTGTATGTAAAGGGGAAAGCCAAAGAAAGAAATATATTACAAGGGTCACTTTACTGAGTTGCACTTAGTGCTAACCTTCTTGTTTTAACATATTCATCTCCCAATCTTGTGCCTCCAAGAGTTTGCTTAGCAACAGTCTGGAAGCCCGTCACAATTTGGAGAGCTCTTGAAAGTTACCTTCACTCAGTGTCCTATTGTTCTCAGCCCTGCTTACCAATCATTGTTGGGAGAGGCTGTAGTGGGAAAGGAGATAGGAAGTCTGCAGCTTTTCATATTCCCTGCTGCTTATTGTTATGAATTCCTACCTGCAAATTTTCACATTCTTGCTACCTTGGGGAGGAAATGAGATTATTTAAAATTTTCCTCAAAAGAATCCTGTTGAGTAGGCAGTGAATACATTATCCTCTTCACTTTACAGATTACTAAACTCAAGATAAGAGACAGGTGAGTAATTTACCAATGGTCATATTACTGATGAATTGCAGTACTGAGAACGAAATTTAGGTTTTTCTAACTCCAAGTTTGATACTCTTTTTCATTTGTTCATTTATTCATCAATGTTTTTATTTATTTGTTACACTATGCTACAAGAGTTAATGATTTGCACTGGTGATTTTGCCTCACAATAATTAGTTTAAATGAACAGGGAAATTTCATATTTGACCTCTCTGTATTTATTTCTTTCAAATTTCAAATATTATTTATGAGGAACAACATTTCTAGATAATGAGTTTGTGTATGGTCATTTTTATTTTTCATATATTTTATGCTGATGATCCAATCTATGAGGGTCAAAGTTAGGTCACATAGTCATCAATAGAGAACCAGCCTTGGAATCAGGGAGACAGGGGTTCTGACACATACTATATGACCATAAGCAAATTAGCTTAACCTCTCAGGGTCCCAAGCACCTCCTGGTAGACAATAAGTTTCCAGTGAATTGGTAATTCATTTCAGTAGAGGAAGCTTTTCAGCATTCCTCTATGCCAATTAAATCATAAATGTATATACCCCTGAATAATGGCAGTTATTGGGACATCTTGATGAATAGTTATGGATGTTGTGGGTGACTCTGTCATTGAGGTCAGGAAATTTTGCTCTGGAGATTTGACAGAATGGCATGAGCACTAGATGAAATTATAAAATGCTGAGTTTTAGACTTGACTTTGTCAATAATATGTTATAGAAACATGATTAAATCTTTATTTCTTCAAATTCAAATATAATTATTATTGTCATTATTTATAGCAAATATTTATCTAATGCTTTTTTGTTTAAAAAGCATGTCACATTCATTATCTCTTTTGATCACTTTGGACTTGATCTCTTAAGATCTCTTCTAATTCTATAAAACTGTAGGATCCTATAAGTTGAGTAAACATCCAAACCCAGTTCATTGGCATCACTATCTTGTTCCTAGTGGACACTATAAAGGTATGTGTATGTGCATACATGTATGTATATGTATACACACATACGCCTACACACATATGAAAGTATATATTCACACATATGCACACATGCACATACAGTGTAAACATACATACATGTGCACACATTTACATATCTACACACATACAAGCATATATATATAATTATACCTTGATCCTTGCCCTTGAGAAGCTATTGATACAAAGCATATCTAGCCTAAGAACAGTGAAGAAGATAAAAATCTCCCCGTATAAAAAAAAAATCACGTCTTGAAAAACGTATTAGGTACCTAATTAGGCATATATTAACCTTTTCCCAGTATTTTCTAGATGTCTACAGCAGTGTCCTAGGTATATGTGTGTAAGTAGACAAGAGGATATTCTGTGTGCGTATACCATTTCATCAGAGTTTATGGAATGAAGGGTCACATGAGATAGCTATATATACTTAGGGTCATAGATAACGACCTGAAACTTACCGCGGAGGTAATCTAGTTCCACTGCAGATTTGGAAAATAAGACCTGTAGGAGTTAAATGCTCATCCAAGATCACCTCAACTCAAAATAGCACAGCTCAGCTTTGAACCCCAGCTCTCTAACTCTAAATGCACTGATCTATCTAGTGTCTCAACCTATTTTCCAATTTATTAACCTTATATGAAGGAAATAAAGACAAAAACTAAAGCTCACAGCAGTTATTATTCTCAGGTTCATATTTTTATAATCCTTAATATTCAAAAGGCATATGCATAATATCATAAAAGGAAGCCTGGTAAAAATTATGACTCTCAAGATCTGATAAAAAGTTTTGGATTTGTTAGCGCTTCATAAACCCAGTGGAAGAGAAAATTGCCCCCTTGAGGCCCATGGAACAACTACAGTTGATATATTGGGGTTCAAGGTTCTGTTTTTTTTTTTCTTTTTTTTTTTGTGTGTGTAGCCATTAGGAGCTTCATTGATGAAAAAGCAGTAGGCCTGAGATTTAGCAAGGAGCTAAACAAAGGTGGTGATATAGGAAAAGGACCAGACTTACATAGGATGATTTTTGAGTTTCCTTGTGGAGGTTGAAGATCTAGGATAAGTCTAGCAAGATAAAGGCATAGGATGAGGACTATAAATGTCACAAGATAGGAAATTCCATTCCCCAGGATGGGGAAGGGGGAGAGGGCAGGATAAGGGGACGTTTTGTGGTAAGGGGAGACTTAGGGCACCAAGGGCTTCACAAAGTCAATCACCATTATATTTACCTTAAGGGCACTGTTTCAATCTACATTATTTCCTCACTCAACCACTAGGTAGGAGAATACTTTCTGGGAAAAGGGGCAAAGGTCATTGTCTTCAGTAGCTGGTATCTGCTGAACAGGGTGAAGAGTCCACTTCAGGGGCCAGAATAGGGTGGGGGGGTTTGATCAGCATGGGGAACAGAATGCAGTGCCACCTGAGCCCAGGGTGGAGAGAGGCAAACCACTTAGGGGCATCAAGGGCAGGGGCTGATATCCTAACAGTTGCTGTGAGTGAGAAGACACAAGGCGAACCAGGAGGTTAAACAAGCACAGACCAAGTATGTATAAGAGTGAGTAAAATGACCAATAACAGGTCACAATGAGGGAAGAAGGGAGAGAAACCACAACCCCCAGGAAGGTGGGATGGGAAAAGTTATCAGGCTGGAGTGGATGTCTTCCATCCAAGAATTTGACTGTAATATACTTTCGGTGCTCAAAAATTCCATGCAGAGTCTTCAGGGAATAGGGGGCCAGCTATGGGGAGTAAACTAATATATCCTGCCCGTAATGATGACACACCCAGCAATCATGTACTCTGCTTTGCCCCACAGAGTGCCCTACTTGAACTGAGTCATTAGACTTCCAGTCCTGAGGAGTCAAGCCTCACCCTTCACATAGGGTAGAAATCAGGTATCAGGTGGTCTAGGAACAGAAATGGTTCAAGGTGGGAGTCAGAACCCAGAATTGCTAAAAAGCACTCAAATCAGTCCCCAAGGTGAGGAGTTGGAATGCATAGTCTTTTCTGGCTGGTAATACCCTGCATCTTATCTCACATCTCACATCCTGCCTCCTACTTGCTTCTGTCTGCCTCCACCCAAATGTTTTGGGACAGGGACAAAGGCACTGTCCCTGAATGGGGGTGAGAAATGAGGCTGAAGCAATGTCCAGGGAATGAGGAGAATGTAGAACAGGTATCCTTGTTCCATGACCATTTGCAGATGGACAGCACAGTCCAGGAGACACAAATCTGACAAACAAGTTCAATATACAGGCCCCAAATCGAAGGAGCATTAAAAACAATGTCAGAAAAGAGGAAAAACAAATAAGGAAACCAAGATCCCTTTGATATTATTATTAACTTTTGACATACGGGATTTTCTGATCTTGTAACTTTCTCAAAAACATTCACTCTAATTCCAACTCTTTTTGGAGGATCACATGCTATTGAGGATCCACCTCTATACATGTAAATATAAGTAACAACACTTTGAAGGTAGAAGCTTTCTACCTTTGAGCTTAATAGTTATATAGATGAATTTACCTATAAGAGACTGACTTTTATTCCATGGTTACCATAAAAGACTTAGGAGGATCCATAAATAATTCCACAGCAGTGCGTAACGATAAGTTGCTTATAATAGAACATTTGTGCCACAGAACACAGAACACACAGTATAAACAGTTATTACTTCCACAACCGTAACAAACTGTGTATGAAGTTGACTTTTACATCAATACAAAAATATTCTATATTACCTCTTTCTAAGAAAATTGTACTGAAATTCTTTTCCTCAAACTGAAGATGTTTTTGATCTGGTTTCAGTAATTTAATAGAATAACAGGTCCCTCAGTCAGTTGTACCAATACTCAATTATTCCAACATCATTTAAAAACATATAAGTAGCTTATTCCATACAGACATAGGTCTGTAACAGGCAGATGACTAGTCCAAATGTCCATTTGCTAAATTGTTTAAGGTATAAAAAGGAATTGTAATCTTAGGCTTGAATAGCCCAGATCTTCAACACACACTTTAATGTAGTAGTAGCTCTGAAGTATCCCAGCCTTAGTCTATGGGACAAAGATTCAACACTGTGTTTGTACCTACGTTTAACAAATTTCTTTTCCCTTTGTCTAATTATTTCCATATCATTCAAAAAGAATGTTCTATTGCAGGGATTTAATTTTTTTCACATGGCTGTGAAGAAGTACTAATTTACCCACCTGGAGTATAGAATAATAATGCATTCAGATTGCCTTGATTACAGAAATTTGCCATAAAAAAGAAAAGCAAGGATATGACTAGATAAAGCTTCATTGTTTTGTAAGCACTTGGTATCAATTCCACCTCATAGCCAGACTCTGGAATATTCAGGTGGGAAACATTCCTTTTCAAAGGAACACAATGGGGAGACTGAGTCAGGAGGATGCTATCCTAGGCAAGGCTAGAATTGTCCTCTTGGCTGTTCTGGATGGAGATTTCCACCTGTAATGGTCATATTTTCTCTGAATAGCTTGTAACATTTCTCTCAGAAGGTGGATTGACTACTGATGGATTTTTTATGATCCATCAGGTAACTCAAAACATAGTTCATTATAGTCCCAGGAGCTTTTACATCAGATGGCAAGTTTCACTAAACAGAAATTTGCCAGGATTCACATCTCAAATTTTAAATTTGTATTGGTGAAAAAGTCAATTACTAGAGATCATTTCTATATATTTTCAAATTCTCATCAAAGCAAGTTCCGTCTTTAGGAACTTCATGACTACTCACTAGGAATTCTGCTACACAGAAGACTATACATGTTTAATAAGAATTTATGACTAGATGGTTCCAAAAATCTTTGTTTTTGTAACAACCTCATAATCTGCTAGTACAATTTTTAATCTAACAACATCTAGATTATAAGAGAAATTGCTGCTGTAACAACCTAGTTAATACAAAATTACACAATAAGAAAATACAGAGATATAACCATACCACAAACATATATTTAAAACTTGAAACAGAACCAATTAATTACCAATTAGGGGACTGTAACTTTGTTGAAGGAGTAAATCAGATCTGGATTCATAATCATTAGTGGTAACATTTTAATTTCTAAGGCCCAGTACTCCTAGCACTTTAAAAGAAAATACTGTTATCCATAGGTTCACATTTTTGCTAACGTAGTGGGAACTGTCAGGAAAGTCCTGTTGAGTCCAGCTGCAGGGATCTGATGGCCAGCAGGCCAGGAGAGAAGGGTGATTCAGTAGGCTTGGGTATGGGGACAGGGAGTATTAGTGTGCAGAGGGAAGTGAGCACCTGCAGTTTTCCCAGTTCCCTAGCCATGAGAGAAATGAGGGAATTGGACTTACCCTTCTAGATAGGGCTTTGGAAGGTGTGTCCAGGTCCATGGCCTCCAATCGCTGGACCCAGAACCTTCCAGTCTTGACTGGAGAGGAGCTGTAGTTAATTGTCTCTTTTACCTTTGAGACTTAGACTAGAGAATGCGTATCCCTCAGGAAAGGGAAGAAAAGGTTAGGAACAGAGAGAAAGCTTACATGCAGGCAGTAAACCAGATGCAGAGGCCCACAGGGCACAGAGACCCTGAAACCGGGGTGAAGGGATTCCCAAAGAAAATCAAGCACAGAGGCGCACCTACTGACCTCCCTCAATTTCCCTCGGTGGGGAACCAAAGTGCTGGGGGAGCAACACAGGGTAAAATGTCTGCTCAAACAGAGTAAGATGCCTTTTCTTTAAATTTTGGAGACCAAATTCTTTACTAAGCTTGTTTTGTTTTGAAATCCCTTTCACAAATTACTTTTCTAGATTATATTGAGGTCAGACTGTGTTGCAATGTAACACTAGATGATTTTCCTTAAGATCTCCTCCTCGAATTCCCCTCACAGCAGTCTCCAAGCAGCCTCTTGCCACTTTTTCCAGTGTCCCAGGAAGAGGTGAGAAAAAAATGTGACCAACCCAGAGCAAGGGCATCTCCTTATTCAAGGGTCTACAATCCGATTGACCTCCCAGAAGTCAGTGGAACTACAGATGCTGCTGACAGTGTTTGGGCACACCAGGGGTTTCACTTCTAGGGAGACAGTGGAAGCAGCAAGGTCTGGGGAGGAGAACAAAGAAAAGGACACTTACCTTTTATCCCAGTGGCTAGGAGAAGATCATGGGAGTCCAGTTCATATTTGGACTCCCAGGTTTCAGCACCATAATGTTGAAGAGAGAGAGATAGGAGAGCTGGTTCAAAACATGAATGAATTCACCTTGACCTCTAGCCTTTAGGAGCTTTATTGATGCAAAAGGAGGGGGTCTGAGATTTAGCAAGGAGCTAAACAAAGCCCTGGGTTCAAGATTCTTTCTGGAATTATGTCCTTGGCCTCAGATAATTGGCCCACTTCATAAGATAATATGCTCACCAACACTGAACAGAAACTTGGGACGTATTGTAAAAAGTACAGTTTCTACTCAGATCACCATGTTTCTCCTGATCTGGGGAGTATGCCCTAGCAAACTTTTCAGACAGCAGCATCTGATGGGACCACTTTTAACTAATGCAAGCATTGAATAACATCCTTACAACCCACAGTGGCCACTTAAAAACACCATTATTTATGACTGAAAATAAAACTCAGTAAATCTCAATGGATTAAGAAATAATAGATATTGTATTCTAAAAATGTCATATAATTATGCTAGTCACATTATAATTTTATTGACTTATAAATTATTTTGTGTTTTTGTCCAATAAAATTATTTAATTGGTAGGAGAAATTGCATTTTGAATAGAGACAATTTAGCTCATTTTATGCATTTTGGCATATAATCCCTTTGTGAAATTTATATATTACTATGAATGAGGTCATATAAATGGCAGTAGAAAATAAAATGTATCAATATACCTTGCATATTTAATTTGTTTCAGCACATTTCACAAGCACAAAAAGAATATGAATAAAAAGCTTCTGGGCAATATTACAGTGGGCAATTCAAGCCAGCATATTTCTGAGGTAAGGTTTTTCTGTTCTAATTCCTTCCCTTCCCTCCAAACTTCTTTCTACTTTGGACATTGATTGAAATCCACTACTATGAATCACAAATAGAAAATCCAAATCAGCACTATTAGACTGCATATTTGTCTTTGGTAAGAACTCAAAAATGAAGCCATGTAATTAAAATAGAAATCAAGAGAAATCACTTCTCACCATGGAGGTGGAAAATGGAACACTTGTTTCTGTAAAGGCAACTTAAAAGTAATGGGGAAAATGTACCATAGATGAAAATAGTGATGGTAATTTTCTTTGTGCCATTTTATTTCAACAATGACACCAAAACTAGAAGACAAATTATGCTGAAAGATATAATTTAATAGATGCAGAGGATTTAAAGGTTATCCATCTGGATCAGGGTTCTAAATTCTGTGTGCACATGTGTCATGGAGTTCTTGGGCAGTATTATAAAATTTGATGAATTTTTTCAAGATATGCTTTAAATACATAAAATAAAACAGAATTACAAAGCAATTTCAATGAAATATAGTATCAAAATATTAAAAAAAGTTCATGGAGCCCATCCCATGGAGATCAGATATTCTGCATGAATTCACACATATACAAGCAGAATTGGTTTATGATCAAGGACTCCTCACTATCAGAACAGTTTCCCTTCTACTCTGCCATGCTAATCCTCAACAAGAGCTTTCTTTTCATAAATCTGAAAGAGATTTACAAATTTTAGACAAATTGACAAATTTTTTTTCAACCTCAATATTTTCTTCTGTAAAATAAATATAGAGAGATTTGTAGCATTTTACTGCTAGCTCATCTTCATCTTTCCTCCTCCCCCATGAACACAAAAATGGACTAAGGCAATGTGTAATTTTTTAAAAATATCTTTTAGATGCTCCAAATCACTTTTGATTAAAGAAATTCAAATTAAAATAACTGACACCTGACACTTATCACTATTAAACTGTGTGTCCTTTGATCCAGCAATAAGATAAATCCATATCCCAAAGACATTAAATAAAAACAAATATAAAAGGAGGGGAAGGACTTATTTGTACAAAAATAGTCATAACAGTTCTTTTTGCAATGACTAAGAACTGGAAATTGAGGGAATGCCTATCAATTGGGGAATAGCTAAGCTGTAATATGTGATTGTAATGAAATTATAAGCAGGATGTTTCTGAAAAAACTTGAAAGACTTAAATAAACTGATGCAAAGTGAAGTGAACAGAACCAGGAGAACATTATACAAAGTATAATGGCGGTATCATTCAATGAAGAACTGTGAATAACTTAGCTATTCTCAACAACATAGTGATCCAAGGAAATCCCAAAGGAGGAATGATGAAGCAGACTATCTACCTCTGATATTGTCTAAATACAGACTGAAGTATACTATTTTCACTTAATTTCTTTCAATTTTTATTTTATCGGGCCATTTTGTAAAAAAATGAATAATAGGAAAATGTTTTACATGATGAAAAAAAACAGAGAACCTTAGAGGAGGAAAACTTTTTTTATATTTAAAAAAAATGTTTTATGAACTATTCGACAGTGTATAACATGACTATTTTTTTAATAAAAATAAGCTCATTTGGTTGTTAGCTCATCATCAGAAGATTTACTGTCTTCTGATCAATTCCATTAGAAGAAAGTGTAGCAGAGATGATATATGCCTTATCATATTTTCATATAATTTTAATTTTTTCTGCTAATTTTCTATATGTTGAAAACTTGTCATTTCAAGAACTTTTGAGATTACGAGTATTCAGTATTGCAACGTTTTTCTGTTAAAATACTGTTAGATTAATGTTCTATTTGGGCAATTGTGGGAAAAAGTGATTTTTGCTTGTAGTGCAGAGATTTATTTTCTCTGTCATTTTATAAAAGTGAGTGTATACTCTATTATTTTGGCTATTTGATCATACATTTCTAGGTCAGGGATTCTTAACCTTTTTTGCTTCATTTTTAATGTCTTGGGCCTTTTGGAAATCAGGCATATAAATATATATATATATATATATATATATATATCTTCTCAGAAAAAAACATTTTAAATCAATAAAAGTAATATGTAAAAGATTACAAAAGTTAATTTAATTGATATGTAACTATGCAACTATCAAAATACACATTTTCTTAAATCCGAATTTACAGGCATGATAGTAACACTCCTCATTCTAAGTATCCAATAGAAGTTAAGTTTTTACTACCTGCAGTGAAATTCTGCACATTTTCCCCTATTTCATTCATTTCAATAGGTTCAATCTCTTGAAGTATAACATCATCATTTCTGACAAAAATACATGATCCTGAATTGCAATCATAAACCCTTTCATTTCTATAAATAAATCTTCAAGGCTCAGTCATTTGTACAATTTTTATTCATCAACATATTATTGTTTCAGGTCAGGTAGCTGTCACATATAAAATCTTTTAATTGTACTCTTGGGTTTTGTTGTTGGATAAATGGAGATATTTTTGGTTATATCAACAAATCCAGTAGTATAGACCTGTTATCAAGTTGCACTATCAATTTCTGAATCAAATTCTATTTGTTCCAAAAATATATCAGCGATTTTTTTAACCAATTGATATTGTTCCCTGAAAACATCTATAAATAATGTTTTTTATTGTAACTCTTGTATAGATGACATGTAGATATGAGTTTCATGTTTCATTAACATTAATATTGTATAGTTGTTCAGACAACATTATTGTATTAGTGGTAATTTCTCTAAAGGTGTTCTTCCCATTAAGTGTTGATGTCAGGATGCCAATTAATTTCATAACATACATAGACCCAACTTTCTCTTTGATAACTTTGTTCCAAATGGGTCTTGCTAGGAGAACATACTTATAAACATCACTTTAATCCATTGACTTAGTTTGGACACTGAATTTAAATTTCTATGATTACCATCATTACTATTTTTTAAGCAGCAGCAACAGTCCTCTAATCAGGACACCAAATGGCCTAGTTTCAATGATTTGAAACTTATTCAAGTTTGTGGATATTGTTCAAATAAGATTGAAAAAAGTGCTTTTTTTTCATTTTCATTTACAATGACATAGCTTACTCATTGATAAAACAGGACCAGTAAAACAGTCAGTTAAACATTGTTAAGCACCAACTATGTACCAGACACTGTGCTAAGTTGTTGGGGATACAAAACAGGCAAAGACAGGCCCTAACTTCATGGAACTTACAATCTAATGAGGAAAACAAGCTAACAAGTAGAATATGACAAACAAACTAATTACACTATTAATAGAAGACAAATGAGAGAGATGATACTAGATTTAAGAGGAGTTGAGAAAGGCTTCTTGCAGAATAGTGGTATCAAATTCAAGTAGCAATGTAGGGCAACAAATCATAATAGGGATCCTTGTACCTTTCACACAGACTTAGAACATCATATATTTTCATTATCTATATTCTGTGGTTCTTGGAGTTTTCTTGGCAAAGATACTGAAGTATCTAGCAGAATAGGCAAACACAAGGTATATTATTTTTTCTAAGGGCAAATAGTTAGTGAGTATCTGAGACCACATTTGAGTATAGGTCTTCCTGAAACCAGATCCAGCACTTTATCCACTGGGCCACCTAACTGCCTCTGTATTTTACTGTATTTTTATTTGTTTGTTAAATATTTCTCAATTACATTTTAATCTGTTTTCATTAGACTCAGGAGGATTTCAAGCCTCAATGGGATTTTGTTTGGGACATAAAGGAATTCAGAAAAACTAGTATGTGGAGCTGAGCAGGGAGAGCATTCTGTGCATGGGAGGTAACTAGAGTACTAGTGTACACTGTTCATAGACCAGTCAGGATGCCAGTTTCACTGCAATGAAGAGTATATGTTGAGGAATGAGGTTTAAAAAGACCAGAAAGCTAGGTGGAGCCTGGGTTATGAAGGGCTTTCAGTGATAAACAGAATTTTATATTTCATCCTGGAGGAGATAGAGCCACTGGAATTTAGTGAGCAGGGTAGGTGACATGATCAGACTTGTGTATTAGAAAAATCACTTTGTTGACTAAATGGAGGAGGTATTGGAATGGAGAGAAACTGGAGAAAATATGAAAGAAATCCCATTCTTTTATCACTATCAAAGAAGTTCAGTGAGTATTGCTAATTGTTCCTTTGGTTACCAACTTCTAATTCTTTATTTTACAATTCAGTGTTTTCATGGTGACCTATTTATTCTTCAAAAACCACTTGTGGATATATTATAAATGAGAAGCTAGGAGTCACAGTGGATAGAACTCTAGACTTGGAGTCAAGAAGGCTGATCTTCCTGAGTTCAAATCTGGCCTCAGATACTCACTACCTATGTGATCCTGGACAAGTAATTAAACCTGCTTGCTTCAGTTCCTTATCTGTAAAATGAGCTTTAGAAAGAAATGATAAACCACTCCAGAATCTGAGTCAACCCCAAAGATTCAGACATGACTGAAAGGATTGAACATCAATATATTGTAATTGTGTCCCCTGTCCTGCATACCACCATTATCAACCAACCTCGGTCTCCAAAGAATGTACGATTTTTTAAAGGCAAGGACTATTAGTTTTTGTCTTATATCATTAAATGTCTAACACAGTGACTTAGAAATAGTAGGAGGTTAATAAATGTTTCTCACATAAATGAAATTGCCATCATGGTTAAGTTTGCTTATTTGTTTTTCTGATTTATTCAAGTGTATTTTTCAAAATCGTGAACATTATTTGATAAGAAAAATTAATTTGCATATGAAGAAACAATATCAAAAGTGTATTGTACCCTGAAGGTCAAGAAAAGACTGAATTACCAAGCTGAAGTTCACTGTGTGGAGTTTAAACTTATAAAGGTGAAAAACTAAGTGATGAACTCTGTCGCTGGTTTATTTAGCAGCTTGTCAAAGTGCCTAGCACCCATATTTTTATGTATGTGTGATTGATACAATGTGTCTGTTTATATAGTTCTCATTAGTTTAGTAAAGAGTGTTTAATTAACTGAATGGAGAGAAAGATCTAAATCTAAATAGTTGAACTCCAGTTGGTTTTCATGTAAAATTTGGAAGAACACCTAATAAAAAATAACTTCATTCACATTATTTGAATCCCTGGAGACTCTGTAAAAATAGGCTAGGAATTTAGCAAATATAAATATTCTTATGAGATTCTGAGTCTTTCCTTTTTCTTCTTGGAAATGCTTTGAAGAGAAACCTTTCTCACCAAATTGAAATATGTCAGCTTTTGACAAAGCCAAAACCTACAAGCATACAGGCATCTCTGGAAATGAAAGGAAAATAAAGGTTGGGGCTTGGGGGAAATTGATTTGAAGTTTATTGCACTTTAAATATACATATATATTTACCAGGAATCTAGAGATTCAATGAGAGGGAGGGGGAAGATGGATGAAATTCTATATTAAAAGTAGAAATATTCACCATTTAAGTGAAATAAATATGCTCTTTCAAGGTCAGACTTAAATTTAAATTAATTCTAGATTATTAGGTTCCCTTATGGACTTGGGTACAGTAGTGGCCCCTGATAAGGTGCTTAAAAATAGATGTAGTGTCTTATAATATACTATCAAATATATCGTTTTATCTTACTTTGAAATTTGATTATCTAAAGCAGTGCCCTTTTGTTGTCTCTGTGAGCAAAACCCTGAGCTACTATATCAAAAAGGACACATAAAACTGAAATGGGGTCGTGAGTGGGAGAATGAGACAGTTATAAGAAGATGCTAGCCTTTGCTGAAATTTTACCTAAAAGGGTGAAAACACTGGAGAAATTCTCAGTGCAAGACAGTCCCATAGTCTAGATGCACTGGGGTCATGACCAGGTCTCTCTGTTATTTTGAAAAATTGCACATTCCAAAGAATCATGACAGCTTGGCTCAAGATTTAAGGTACAACACCAGCACTATTACCAAAGACCGAAATAAAATGGCTGAATCAAACCAAGCAGAAATACTAAATAATTTCTTGCCATAACACCTGTTCTTCCCTATTATAGCCCTTCCTTTTCCTGTTGGGCTAATAATAGGTTTTGCCTATAGTCATCCTTAGGGATCTTAACATTGACTCAAATAGGGGAAACAATGAAGATGGCACAGCAAACTCCACCATTCAAGTAGAATATGAGATTAGCTACTAACAAACCCAAGTAGAGACCACCAGAGGTAAATTTCATAATGGTATGTGGAAGATTGAATTTACATTTTTTCCATGAAAAATATGTGTGCAGAGTGCTGGCTCTAGGCTTCATCATATGATGGATATCATCATTGCTTAATAATACATCTGTCACTGCACCTTTTTAAGTAGAACTAGCACCACTACATTATAAATATCTTCATTAAATGATGAGTCTATTAACCACAAGTTTCATAGTCATCATTAAATGATGACTTTGCATATGTATAGAATCTCTTGTATAATAAGTTATAAATGTGTTACTCACAACCATGGAAGCCCATGATGTACATCATTCCATGGCTACTACCACCCCCAACTAGTACTGTCTTCCTGACCTGACTAGGAAGACTTTGGAAAATATCCAATTGCAGTAAACAGTATAAGACTAAATGTAATTTCATATTATAACTGTTCTTCCATAACTGTTCTTCTTTGAGGGGTGATGGTGGTAAAAGTTTTCTGTATGAAGAAAGGACCAAATGGTGAATGACAGGGATCACTTCCTTACATTTTTCTGAGATACTGAGATGCTAAGTATCTTACCTGAGGTCACAGATACGGTATGTTCCAAAGGTGGAACTTGAACCCACTGACATTTCTCTTGGGTACTTACCAGGCATGGAGTTTTCTTAAACTCATACTCCTGGTACATTTTTTCATTCCATGTATCTGTTCATGTGGGTACTTTTTAGTACCTAAAACAAATTCCACATTACTTCCTTCACTTCATCTATACCAGTCTTCAACCTCAAAGACGGCCAAAACTAGCCCTAAGGCTATTTTCTAGTACCTTTAAACAGACAGGGGACAAGTGGAGGTAATAACTAGAAGCTATTCCTTCTTACCCACCTACCAGATTCCTGAGCAAATACTTGTCTCTTCTCTCCCTTCAGCTTCAGCTTCAGGAAGTATAGTCCTTTGTGAAACCATAAATGTTTATGTTATTGTTGTAATAGATGTGCTATGAAAGGGAATTAAAATGAGAACCTAGGAAGACAAATTTGAGAGCAGACTAAGTGCATGAGAAAGGAATATATGATGGAGATAAGACAAGATTTAATGCCTTGAGGAGGTGTTTTAAGAAATGCTTCAGTGAGGGAAAGAAACCAAAAGAATGAGGGAAAGTAACGGATGCTATTACTGTCCGCAAATAATCAATCCTATACATTCATCTTCTCAACTTTAGAAAATCTTCAGGAGAACAAATTACAGCAAATTGAAAGTGTCCTTTATGACATGTACACGTGTGTGCATGCACACACACACATACACACACACACACACACACACACACTGGAAGTAGAAAAAGGATTCCTTATAAATGATGAACTCTGCCAGCTATTTCTGTTTACATACTGAATTGGTTTGAATTTACTAGAGAAGAGAACATTATAGGCTATCCTCATTGATTCCCAGTTGTTGAAACAATATCAGGATAATAGCTGATAATGTAAAAAATAAAAGAAGTAGATGGAAAAAGATTATTATCCAGAATTTAATGTAAACCTTTATGGCTTATTTTCTTCAGTTAATTTATCAGTACCTTGATAAGGGGCAAGAATTAGAGGCAAAAAATGAATTGGTCCCAATATTTCAATAGAAAGAGCATTGGGCCTGGAATCAGAAAGACCTGAGTTCAAATCCAGTGTCAGATACTTACAACTTATGTGGCCTTGGACAAGTCACTTAACCTCTCTTCGCTTTCATTTTCTCATCTGAAAAATAAGGATAATAATAGCTCCAATCTCCTATTGTTGTGAGGATCAAATGAGATAATAACTGTGAAATGTTTAGCACAATGACTGGAATAAAGTTGGCACTATTCAAATGTTTATTATTATTAATAATATGATGATGATCATTATTAATCATGAAGAAGAGAACAGGGCTGATTTCATTTGTGAACTTTCACATGATCCATAATCATAAGACATTTCATGACATAAGGATCATTTAAAAATAATCATTATCTTCCTCAAATTGTAAGGATGCAAATCTTAAAATGCAAAAACCTCTCAGAAATTTAAGTTTTCAGTGGGAAATGCAGTGGGGAATTATATTTCCAGCAGTGATTTATAAGCAAGAAATGGTCTTACAAAGCTAGGAAGTCTATTCTTGTCACCAATTTTGTGACCTCAGAGTCATCCTTGATTCTCAGTTGATCAGTGAAAAGCATTTATTAAGTGCCTTTGATGTGTCATGCACCATGCTAAGCATGGACTATAAAAAAGAAAAAAAAGAAATACAAAAGAAAACATCTGTCCTCAAGGAACTCACAATCTAGTGGGGCAAGTAAATGCATAAAATGAAGCTGAAAAGAGGTGCATGGTGTCAGGGGTAGTAAGCATGTAGGATCATGATAAAACTCTGCAAATGGTAAGGTGACTGCCTTTATCATTCTCCATAAATTGAGGATCTAGGAAGAACTCTCCAATGTCTACCCTCCAACATCTTTAATAAGGGGGATGGAGAGAATTCAGAGTACTGAGGAGGTGTGAGTTTCAGAACTGAAGTCCTCCAGAAGGATAAGTGTCTAGATATTATGAAGTCTAGGAGAAATGTCGGTAATAGACTCTTAATCTCAATAAATACCTAACTCTTGTTGAACAGACCTCCAAAATGTCTCTCATTTCCAACTCCTTTCTTCTACTTAACACAGACACCGTTTCTCATTCAGACAAACATTATCTTTTATCCAGATACTTGTAATAGTGGTCTAGACCTAAGTGATCTTTCTGCCTCTCATTTTTGCCCTCTACAACTCATCAACTATTGAGCTGCCAAATTAATATTCCTATGTGTTCTTAATCAAGAATGATTTGGTATTTGTTTGCAACTGATTAAGATTGCTATAGATTTTCATAACAATGTCCAAAGGGTTAACCAAGAAACTACTACCCCAGTCTTAAAAAAAAAAAGTAAATGTACACCTTATTCTTCCATGTTCCTTTTCACACAGGTGTTCCACCAGCCACTAACACACCATCTATCCATGGAACCATAAGTTACAATAAATGGAGAAGTTTTGGATTCTTCTTTGGAAGAAGCTGTGGATAAGTTCACGCACTTTGATAGTAAACTTTATGGGGAAGTATACATTGATGATGAGGTTGATGTGCACATTACAAGAACTAGCTCAGTATTTGGGAGGCTCTGAAGTAAAGTGTAGGAGAGAAGAGATACTAGACTGATTACCAAACTGAAGATCTACAGATCTCATTATTGTATGCTTATGAAATCTGGACATTATACCAATGACATGCCAGGAAACTGAAATACTTCCATTTGAACTGTCTCAGGAAGAATCTGATGATCACCTGACAGCGTAAGGTACCAGACACTGAGGTCCTTACTCAAACTAAAATCTGCTTCAGAGAGTGCAACTCCAATGGACTGGCCATGTTGTTCGAATGCAAAACTTGCCAAAAAAGACTAGTTTATGGAGAACTCACACAGGACAAGCATTCAAACGCTGATCAGAAGAAGCAATACAGGGACGCTCTCTCAAGGTCTCTCTTAAGAACTTTGGAATTGAAACTGGCACAGGACTGCTCAGCATGGTGTGCTCATATCAGAAAAGGTGCTGTGCTAAATGAGCAAAGCAGAATTGAAACAGCTCAAAGGAAATGCAAGATGTGCAAATTTAGAGAATCCATTCTAAATGTTCACATGGACTATTTGTGCCCAACCTATGGCAGAGTATTCTGAGTTCTTATCGTTCTGATCAGCCACAGTGGGACATACTGGAACTTGACTCTACCACAGTGACATCATCTTGGTCCTCTTCCAGAGTGAAGGACAACCGCCAAACAATTCTGCTTTGTTTTTACTCCCCTGACTTCATTTGTTTCCCCTAAAATCCCACTTTGGATAGGAAGTCTTCTCCCACACCTCTTAATTCGTTAATTATTTCCTATTTATCCTGCACGCAGCTGGGTTTGTATATATGTTTGCATGATGTTTCCCCCATTGGTTTGTAAGCACCTGGAAGAAAGTCACTGTCTTTTTCCTCTTTTTGTATCCACAAATAAATACTCATTCATTGATTGATGTTAAATACTTTGTCGTTTTAAGTTCTAATCTGAGAGGGGAAGACCCTCAGTGCTTCTGCCTAGGACAGAGAATAGATGCTATTTATACTCATTCTAAGCCTACAAAACCTAAAACATTCTAGGCATCACTGAGAAGTCAAACCCAGATGTAGAAACTTCTAAATTATATTTTTCAGTAATTTCTGAGGTTGAAGGAAATGTGAGAGATAGGGTGGAGGAGCATGAAAAGTAAGAAACGATTTCATTTATAAAAACTGAGATGTACCAACAAGTATACATTTCTATATCTTAGGAATATGATGGAGAGGATATTTCTGGGTGAAATAATTTAGTCTTCAAAACAAGGAGAAAATGTTGCACTATATATATTTGCCTAAACATAACTTTCCTTGTTTATTTTTATGACAATTCCATTTGGAAGAATGTGATTTTCTCAGTTTAATTTTTTAGACTGCCCTATAACTTGAATATAATGAAGGTGATGGTCTCCATCTTGAACAAAGTGTTATTCCAATCAGCGAGCCATCTGCTCCATTTGGGAAAGTGTGTGTGTGTGTGTGTGTGTGTGTGTGTGTGTGTGTGTGTGTGTGTGTGTGTGTGAGAGAGAGAGAGAGAGAGAGAGAGAGAGAGAGAGTTTGTGGATGCAAGTAATTGCAAATAAAATTTTAAGGATGAGTTTCTTTCAGAATAGGGAGCATGAAGAGAATTTTTTTTATAAAGCTGTCTATATCTTTTCACACCCATCTTAGACATCTTTTAATAATTCCCAGATCTTCAGTGTGACATTTCTATATGTAACTGTTATTTAAGTAAGCATTTTATGGAAGTGTTTCCTAACAAGGTAATCAGCCTATTTAAATCTGGAGAGTTTGGTAATGGTTTCAATATATTTTAAGCTTGAGAATGGCATTTTTTCTTTTAATGGAATCTTACTGGAAAGGGAGTAGGACTAAAATGCCTCTCTATTTAGAAAAAATGTGGCATCACTTTATAACTAAAAAAGGTCTTTCCTCCCAAAAAAAGTCTGTTGAAAGTCTCCAAACTAGTACTGGCTATTATAGTAATTGTTGGATAAGTTGACTGCTCCATTAGTGGCATTTCTGAGTCACTTAGCAATGACACACAAAGTGAAGGAAGCTAAGACCATAATGAGTCTCTAATACTAGCATATTAACACTGAATTTGACCCTCACTCTGGCCCAGTGGAAGCATGTTCTTCAAAAGCCCATTGTCAGCAGAAAAGAAATAAAATTTAAAAGACCTTTACCACTAACTGGAATTAAATGACTCTTTTTGGCTACAACATTACTAATCACAAATGGATAAGTGCTAAAGGGAGGGAATGATATACACACAGATATCTATATATGTATACATGTATGTATGTATATATTCCAAAAATGAAGGTAGTATTCAAATGTCACACTATATATACTTCTTAGGTTTTTAGTTTCTCTGACTCCCACCAAGATATTTTCATAAAATCTTAATTGTAAAGCTGAAAATTAAACTTAATACTGAAGTTACTTAACTAATAGATTAACTAATATATTTCCAAAGGTAAGGGATGTCTTTTATTCTTATATGTATAGAGCTTAGAATAATGTAATGTATGCTGTAACTACAAATTCCAGATGCAATTATAAATAATGCAACTCCTAATTTTCTAGTGGCCTCTTGTTCCAGATTACACTGAAATGAAGAATGGATTAATCAATTTATTAACAAAGAGATCCTCATGCTAGGAGGCATGCAGTTGAATGGTACATATTTTATTAGGTATCATTTATAGACTTTATTGTTCTAATGCCAAGAATAAAACAGTCAATATGGCGAACATTCCTAGCCCAACCTTATGGAGAGGACTCCATTATGCCAAAGTCATGAGACTAGAGATTACTGAAATATAATGAATTCAGGGAAAGATGATGTTTGTTCAATAGATGGGAGTCACAGTACTAATTCTGATTGGGTAAAATCAACACTAATATTATATTAATTCAATATATATTGTTACCCTGAGATACAGAACTGAAAGACAGAGGTAAATCTGCTCTGCAAGATTTATATGGATTTTGCAACTTCTGCTCAGATTATTGGACTATGTAACTCCTACTGCACTAGATATTTCCTATGGATCAATGTCAGATGAGGTGTTATCTTTGCCACTTGTGGTTAAAATAGATGTTTAGAATCCCAAATAAGATAGATTTTAGCCCACTCTACTAATCCTGGTCAGAACACATCTGGAATATTATCTTCATATTTTTAAATGGAAATTTATTTCTTTTAACCCATGAAAATGAGCCTTCTCTCCCTCTTACTTCCCACCCCAACCCACCATCATTGGTAAAGAAAGACAAACAAAATCCCTATCATAAATCTGTATAATCAAGAACAACAAATTTCTACATTGGCCCAAACTCTCTCAATCTGTACTATTAGTCCATCACTTCTCTGTCAAGAGATGAGTAGCTTATTTAAACAGGAATCCTTTGGAATGATACATAGCTAAAATACTGATTAGAATTCATAAGTATTTCAAAGCTATTTTTTAAACTATGTTGTTGCTCCTGTATAGTTTTCTTTCTTGACTCTGCTCTATTCATTCTGTAGTAGTCTATGCAAGTTTTGCTAGGGATTTTTTTAAAACTATATGAATACATATTTATATATATGAATATATGTGAATATTCATATAAAATAACCTCAGCCATTTTGCAAAATGATAGGTATCCCCTTAGTTTCCAGTTCGTTGTCACTACAAAGATACTGCTATAAATATCTTTTTCTAAAGATCAGTCCTTTTCTTATTTAAAAAGTATCTTTTTTATATATAGGAGTAGTGATTGTCATGGATACAAAATATATAGATTAATACCTTTTTGTAAATAGTTCCAAATTGCTTTAAAAATGACTGGACAAGTTCATAGTTCCACCACTAGTGTAGTAATGTGTCTATTTCTCCATTTTCTCTGTAGAACATTATTTTCAACTTTATTAATCATATGAATGTATGAATTTCAGAGCAGTTTTAATTTGCATTTCTCTAATTATTAGTGATTTAGAGCACTTTTCCTCTATAAACTGCCTTTGACAATGTATGAATTGCAAAGTGATTTCTATTCTTATTAATCTGAATCAGTTCTATGTATATGCAAGATATGAACATGTACAATGTATATATACACATGAACATTATATATGTATATATATACACATATGTATGTGTCTACACATTCATGCATATTGGAAATGACTTTCAGAGAATGTTACAAAGATTTTTTACTCTCATTTGCCTATGTTTGTTTTCATTTTAGCTGTATTAATTTTGTTTATAAAAAAATCTTTATTTTATTTAGGGTCTTTGAATATCTTAGTGGAGTTTTATATTTTGATAGCTTTTTATAACTATCATTAAGGCAGCGGGGAGGTGGGATGATCATTTTGTTTCCTATTGTTTTCACTTCTGATTTGCAAGGATATTAACACACCAGAAGAAATATTGGTGAAAGTGACTAAGATGGTGAAAGGAATTATAAGAGAATAGATTGGAGAAACAATTGATATTTTACAAGACTGGTAAGTTTACTGGGGATATGAAGCTATTCAAGTATTTAAAGGCATATTATATGGATAAGGGATTAGATATGTTTTGTTCATCTGCAGAAGGCAGAATTAAGTACAATTTAAAGAAAAGATACAAGTTGAAGAGATACAAAGAGTTCAATTTCAACTCAACATGAGGTGGAAAATTGTATTAGTTAGAGGTGCCTTGAACTGGGATGAGCTTCTTTCAGGATAGTGAGTTTTCAGATACTGGCACTTTTAAAGGGATTTTGAATAATCAGACACTGAAAATATAACATTCTTTTGCAGAGTATAGGTGGAGGAGAAGATCTCTGAATTCCCTTCTAATCCTACTGTAATAAGAAATTCAAGAGAAAGTCAGAGGGGGCAGATGCATTGAAATCAGTCTACCATGCAAATTAACATTTTAAAGGTCATATATCAAAGATATTGGATGATAGATGGTCCATCTGAGTAGTATTTCATATTCTATGACATCATAATGGGCAGATTGTGTGGCTAAAGACTCAGTGAAGTTAACCATTGGTTACTATATTTAGACAAGGATGGAAACATTAAGTGTGGTATCATTGATTCTGGATGTTTACTGAATCACTGTTTCTATGATGGTAGGAAATGACATATTGGAATATAGACTATGTCAAGGGTGGGGAACCCGACCTCGTGGCTGCAGGTTCCCCAACCCTGGACTACATTAAAGTACTCAAATTGAAATATATCATATATTTGATCATAGGGTCATAAATCTGGGACCTGGAAGAGACCTCAGAAGGAATTTAATCCAACTCTCTCATTTGGAAGACGAGGAAGATCAGACCCAAGAAGAATCAATGTCCTGCTCAAGGTTACAAGGTATTAATTGTCAGAGATTGGATTTGAACCTATATAGTCTGACTCTAGACTCTTTCTATTTCACCTTGTTACTTCTTACTGATCGTTAAAAGTATATTATTGGAAGAGCCTTTCCTCATTTGATAAAGAGTGAAAGGTTATGAATATGCAATTTTCAGACAATGTAACCAAAACTATCTATAATCATATAAAATGCTCTAAATCATTACTGGTTAGAGAAATACAAATTTAAACAGTTCTGAGCTACCCCCATACCTATCAAATTGGCTAATATGACAGAAAAGGAAAATTATGAATGTTAGAGTGGATTTGTGAAAAATGAGATACTAGTGTACTGTTGGGGAAATTGTATACTGATTTAAACAGTCTAGAATAATTTAGAACTGCCCAAAGGATTAAAAAGCCTTTTGATCTAACAAAACCACTACTAGATCTGTATTCTGAAGAATTAAAAAGGGAAAAGCCTCTGTATATACAAAAATAATTATAGCAACTCTTTTAATGATGTCAAAGAATTAGAAGTTTAGGAGATTTCTATCAATTGGGGAGTGGTTAAAGAAGTTGTTTTATATGATTGTGAAGGAATACTATTATGCTATAAGAAATGATAAAAAAGATGCTCTCAAAAAAAAACCAGAAGATTTAGATGCACTGATGCAAAGTAAAATGAACAGGGCAAGAGAATGTTACACACAATAACACCAACATTGCATTATTATCAACTGAAAATGATTTACCTTTTCTC
This sequence comes from Bettongia penicillata ogilbyi, assembly GCA_023548195.1. Lineage (NCBI taxonomy): Eukaryota > Metazoa > Chordata > Mammalia > Diprotodontia > Potoroidae > Bettongia > Bettongia penicillata. The sequence continues at coordinate 143,434 of JAJHZJ010000086.1, read as the reverse complement.
AGCAATACAATCATAATCTAAGACAATTCCGAAGAGCTTATGATGAAAAATGTTATCCATCTCCAGAGAAAGAATTGATGGAGTCTGAATGCAGATCAAATCATACTTTAAAAAATAAATCCTTCATTTTTCTTATGTTGGCTTTTCTTTATTATTCTATTTTCTTTCACATCATAAGCAATATGGAAATTTGTTTTGCATGAGTACACATGTATGACCTCTGTTAAAGTCCTTGCCTTCTCTTTGATGGGGGGATGGGAGAGGAGGAAAGGAGAGAATTTGGAACTCAAAATATAAAAAAAATGTTAAAAATAGTTTTCACATGTAATTCGTGAAAAATATTAGTTCATAAAAAGTATATTATTGAGTGATTTTGGACATTTAGTCATTCACATATAGATTTTCATGGGTGAGGGGAATTCTACCTTCCTGTTAGAAAGCCCAAGTATCACAAATACTTTTTAGATATAGATGGCTCAACAGAAACAGAAGCATGATCAATCTGAGCTTGTTATCAAATATATCGGGTATCACATTTTAGCAATTTTGAGAGATCAACTTCTATTGCAATTGAAGGGACTCCTACCATGGAGAGGAAGGAAGAAAACAAGCATTTATTATGTACTTACTATGTGCCAAGCACTGTACTTTACATATATTACCTCATTTGACACTCAACACAATCCTTTTGTTGGAAGGATCACCCCTTTTTCTTCCTCAAAATACTCACTTTACAAATGAGAGAACCGAGATCAATAGAAGTTAAATGACATGGTTATATTCAAAGGCTAGTAAGTGTCTGAAACTAGATTTGAAATTAGACTTTTCTGACTTCATGTTCAGCACAAATGACCAAATACTTAGAATGCTTCAAATAGTAAGACTTAATTAAGTCAAATGCAGAAATGAAAAAAAAAATAGCATCAGATTTCATTTTTGTGGCATTCTGTTTCTGGGATTGAGTTATGTATACAATGACTCATCCCATTGTACAGCAGGGTTATAAGGAAGGCTTAGTAATACGGAGCTTGGATTCTGGTACAAATAGGGTAATTGACTGCATAAATATTTATATATTTGTAATTTATGCGACTCTAAATGCCCATTTATTATATTCTCTTTTAAAAGAAAGTTGCTAATCTTTTTTGTATGTATTTATATATGTATATACATATTTGTGTATTTATATTTTATGCATATACATGTGCATATGTATGTATACATATGTGCATCTTTATATCATTATACTTATATTGCTGTAGATATACAATAAGAAGACAGTTTATTTTTGGTTTTCTTATGCACTGATTTTGGCCAGTCCATCTGTTTCCTCTTATTTTCACCTGCTAGATAGACTATAGGTACTAAATATCTCATTATCAAATTTCTACTCCTTTGTGTATGTGGTGCTCTCACGTGACTCATCCTTCCAACAAAAACCATATCTGTAACCATTTGGTTTCAAGATAGAGGCTTATTAACCACTTTTCTTCCAGTCTGTCCTATAGTTCTGTTCTGCCTTTTAAAAAGGAGACCTATGGACAATGTTGGTCTCAAATCATTTTATAATTCCTTTACTTGGAAATGCTGTCTTCATCTATAGCAAGATACTACCTGAGTATTTAAAAGGTATACACTTCTTGTTGTTTTTGCCCAATATGACATAAATATTCACTTTAATAGATGCATACATTAAAGGAAAGAGTGAAAGAGGAGTTAAAGAGGGTATATATTCAGGAGAAGAAAATGGAGAAAGCTTCACAAATGAGTAGTAGTTTGAGGCAGGCCTCAAAACAAAGTATGAATATTGGAAAGAGGTCATTCCAGGAAGCATAAATAATATAATCTGAGGTACTAGGAGTAGTAGGATTAGTAGTCATAGGACAAGAAAGACAAGGAGGAGAAACAGGAGGAGTAGGAAAAATCATAATTAATATTTGTATAGTGTTGGCTATAGACCAACTACTGGGAAGAAGATACAAACAAGAAAGGGGCAGTGGAGAGAGTAGCCTTGCTAAAGTATAAAGTTTATGAGTAGAGGAGGAAAGAAAGATCCAGTTCTGATGGATCTTGATTATCATTGTTTTCACCTGATTTACTAGCACTGACCTCAGGAGAAAAATAGCATTTTGTGTGATTTTCACTATGTGACACAATGGATAAGAGCTATCACAGTCAGGAAAAAGATGATAATACACTGAAAAGAAAAGAAATATGTTCAATGTATTTTTACAAAAGGAACAGGAATGGAATTTATCCATTCTTGAGTAATATATAAATTAGAAGTCAATCTCAGGTCATAAGAGTAGGGCTTCAGAAAAAATAGTCTACTCATGAGTTCTAGTAAGCAATTTGGTATTTGAATTCAATTCAGTAAAATTCAACTTGCAATTATTAAGCATGAGATGCTAATGGAAGAGTAAAAGAGTAGATAGAGAATTGAGCTCAGAATAAAAAATACCTGGGTTCAAGTCCTATCTCCGACACATACTGTCAGAGTGACCCTTGGATAGTCATTTAACCTTGATCTCTCAATGCTGCAGGGTAATTTTTAAAGACTCCTAAGTTTCAGAGAGGATGATTATCTACATTAATTGAAAATATTTCCTCTCATGAGGGTTCTCTATACCAAGGAAATTTTTAAAAAATATTGATTCTTATGCTATGTGTCAGTCACTGTACTAGGTAAGCGAAGCCAAACATGACAAAAATGTGCTCTTAAGGAGCTTCCATTTTACTAAAACTGCAGGATTTAGAATAGACATAAATTAGAGCTCACTTTGGTTTATTAAGAGAGCAAAGTTCAAGGTAATTAGATCACTAGGCTAAGTGTAATGATGGAGGGTTCTAAGAGAGCCCTGGTCAAAATCATAAAACCCTCAAAAATGTTATTTGTATATTAGGACTACTAATTTTTTGATTGTTGCATTCCTGGAACCTAGCCCATAGCCTGGCACATGGTAGGCTCTTTTTAAATATTTGAAGAATTTAGAGAAATCTCTTTGGGATAGCAATAACTCTGACAAACTTATGGGCCCTACTATTGTTTTTAACTCTCAAAGTTACTAGATGCATCTAGTTAACTCTGTGTAACTGAAGGGACTCTAGTTGTTTCAGATTCCATGTCATAGGAAGAGTCTTCTCTAAGGATTGGGAAGACCATACTCATCACTCGAAGAAATATAAGGTTATCCATATTATCTTGCAGACCAGTTTGTTGTGAATACTGTGACACCCTGGATGAATCACTTAACTCTGTTTCCTTCAGTTTCCTTATCTACAAAATGAGCTGGAGAAGGGAATGGTAAACCTTCCCAGGATATTTGCCAAGAAAACCCCAAACAGGGTCACAAAGATTCAAACATGACTGAAACAATGGAGGAGTAACAATCTACCTATCTATCTACACACTTGCACACACATACACAAACACATATATGTATACACACATATATAAACATACATACATACATACATATACATATACACATACATACATATATACATATATACATATATATATATATATATATATATATATATATATTCAGTGAACTAAGAGTTGCAACTGGGTAATCTATAAAAATATGGAAAGGTCAATAAAGAAGTTTCTTCCAAAGTCATAGTATTATCTCTAGATATTACCATTTCCTGTCATTCTGAGAAACAACCCAAACAGAGCCCACTAGTTAGTCTTTTTAATATTGCTATGTTGCTAGTTATACTTTCTGGTTTCTTACCTTATAGCTGTAATGGTAAGGGAATCTGAGGATCTTCCCTGCCCCTAAACAGGCTTAAATGACCTGCTTTGACCTCTGACCCAGCCCACACCTTATGACACATGGAGTCAATGGTGGGAGGGGCTTGTAGAATGGATAGGACAGGAAGGGTGAAGCAGGAAGAGAGAGACGGAACTGAGAGAGAGAGAGAGAGCAGGCAGAGCAGAGCAGAGCAGCTAGCATGAGTAAGAAAGGAAGTGATTTTTGCCTAAGGAAGCTTGTTTCTGAGGAGATCTGATGGAGAGAAGGTATGGGGATGGCTGTTCTCCCTGCATTGATAATATGTATAGATTTCTTTGTTATTATGATGGATTTGTCTTTCTGTTTTTTGAATAAATGTCTTTGTTTCATCTTTCAGGAAGAGATTGGTGAATTTACCCTGGAAATATGCATGCATATCCATAGTAACTGCTGGGGGTATCTAATTGGTGTTATAATAATTCTTACTGGCATGTGGCTATATGACCTTATTGAGTAAATAGAACTGTTAAATTCATTGATTTTTACCTCTTCCTTCCCCACTCTCCCACCTCCTACATCCAGCACTAGTTCATCCTCAGACTACCCTAGGATTATAAGATTAATGAGTGAAAGGCTTTCAGGGCTATGCTGCTCTGTTCTTCCTCAGTTTGGCAAAAAGAAAAAAGGTTTATAGTACCCATGAAAAGTCATTTATTGACTCTTATAAGAATACTGTTCCATGTGTAACATGACACAGAGAATATCATGATAGATAATATTTAGCATGATGTGGTAAGTGAGGATGAAAAACACACACAACTCAATAATGTGTGAATTTTATATATTGCTACAAAGAAAGGAGAGATACATAAAACTCAACTCAGTTCTTTCTTAGAGAATTGGCAAACAAGAAATAAACCTCACCACCCTGTCAGCATGTAGGTTAATGTTACTGAGATATTGGTCTATAAAACACACTGGGAGGGGGAGGAGCCGAGATGGTGGAGTAGAAAGACTCACGTATGCTAGTTCTGAATCCACAGCCCATAAATTTCCTGTAAAAAGAACTCCCCACAAACTCTGGAGGAGTGGAACCTGCACAAAAACACACTGGAAGAGATTTCCATTTCAGAGAGCCCTGGAAAGCCATGCACAGGGGTCCATCATGCCCCGGAAAGTGGAGCCCACCCCTGCGCTGCCCTGGCTGCGTGGCTTCAGAGGAGCAGATCCAAGAAGGCTTCAGGGATGGAATCTCCGGCAGCCACGAAGGTCCCTCCACCCACAGGCACTCCAGGTCAGTGAGAGAGACTTCTGGACTGGCCGAAAGGGGAGTGTGGTGTATTTGTGGCTCAGGCCACCTCGGGAGGCAGCAGCAGAGGGAGCAGCAGAGGCAGTGGCAGCCCGGGACTCCCGCAGCAGGAAGGAGCTTCATTACGGGTGGCGGCTCTGCCCCCACCCAAGCACCAGAAGTTAAGCTCACATTGAATAGCAGCAGCTCCCACCTCGGAAAGCCCTGAGGCTGGGGAGCAGCATTTGAATCTCAGACCCCAAGCACTAGCTGGGCAGATCTAGGCAGGGGTGCAGAGAAATATCAGAAGTCAAGTAACTGGCGGGAAAATGCCCAGAAAAAGGAAGTAAAATGAGACCATAGAGAGCTACTTTCTTGGGGAAGTGATGTTCCTTCCTCCCATCATTTCTAATAAGGAAGTACAATGCTTGCCATCAGGGAAAGATGGGGAGGTTGGGGCCTCTCTATCCCAGACATCCCAGGTGGATATCCGGTGGGTTCAGGTCATGAAAGAGCTCAAAAAGGATTTTGAAAATCAAGTTAGACAGGTGGAGGAAAAACTGGGAAGAGAAATGAGAGAGATGCAAGAAAAGCATGAAAAACGGGTCAATACCTTGGTAAAGGAGACTCCAAAAAATGCTGAAGAAAATAACGCCTTGAAAAATAGGCTGGCTCAATTGGCAAAAGAGGTTCAAAAAGCCAATGAGGAGAAGAATGCTTTCAAAAGCAGAATTAGCCAAATGGAAAAAGAGGTTCAAAAGCTCACCGAAGAAAATAGTTCTCTCAAAATTAGAATGGAACAGATGGAGTCTGGTGACTTTGTGAGAAACCAAGAAATCATAAAACAAGACCAAAAGAATGAAAAAATGGAAGATAATGTGAAATATCTCATTGGAAAAACAACTGACCTGGAAAATAGATCCAGGGGAGACAATTTAAAAATTATGGGACTACGTGAAAGCCATGATCAAAAAGAGAGCCTAGACATCATCTTTCATGAAATTATCAAGGAAAATCGCCCTGAGATTCTAGAACCAGAGGGCAAAATAAGTATTGAAAGAATCCATCGATCACCACCTGAAAGAGATCCAAAAAGAGAAACTCCTAGGAACATTGTGGCCAAATTCCAGAATTCCCAGGTGAAGGAGAAAATATTGCAAGCAGCTAGAAAGAAACAATTCCACTATTGTGGAACTACAATCAGGATAACACAAGATCTAGCAGCTTCTAAATTAAGGGATCGAAGGGTGTGGAATAGGATATTCCAGAAATCAAAGGAACTAGGACTCAAACCAAGAATCACCTCCCCAGCAAAACTGAGTATAATACTTCAAGGGAAAATATGGTCTTTCAATGAAACAGAGGACTTTCAAGTATTCTTGATGAAAAGACCAGAGCTGAAAAGAAAGTTTGACTTTCAAACACAAGAATGAGAAGAAACATGAAAAAGTAAACAGCAAAGAGATGTCATAAGGGACTTACCAAAGGCGAACTGTTTACATTCCTACATGGAAAGACAATATTTGTAACTCTTAAAAAGTTTCAGTATCTGGGTAGTTGGTGGGACCACACACAGACATACACACACACACACACGTACATGCACGCATACACACACACATACACACATGCATGCACACACAGAGACAGAGAGCACAGAGTGAATTGAATAGGATGGGACCATATCTTAAAAGAAATTAAGGTAAATGGTGAGAGAGAAATGTAGTGGGAGGAGAGAGGGTGAAATGGAATGGGGTAAATTATGTCATTCAAGAGGCAAGCAGGAGACTTTTTATAGGAGGAAAAAAAAGGAGAGCTGAGAAAAAAAAACATGAAGTTTACCCTCATCACATTCATCTAAAGGAAGGAGTAGAATGCGCATTCATTTTGGTATGAAAACCTATCTTACAATACGGGAAAGTGGGGAGAAGGAGATAACTGGGATGGGAGGGAGGGATGATGGAAGGGATGGCAATGGGTGGAGGGAGCAATTTGAAATCAACACTCTTGGGGAGGGACAGGATCAAAAGATAGAATAGAAACAATGGGCAGCAGAATAGGATGGAGGGAAATACAGTTAGTCTTACACAACATGACTGTTATTGAAGTCATTTGCAGAACCACACAGATATGGCCTATATTGAATTGCCTGCCTTCCCAAAGGAATGTTTGGGGAGGGAGGGATGGGGAGAATTTGGAACTCAAAGTTTTAGGAACAACTGTTGAGTATTGTTCTTGCTACTAGGAAATAAGACATACAGTTAATGGGGAATAGAAAGTCATCTGGCCTTACAGGACAAAAGAGAAGATGTGGACAAGAGAAGGGAGGGATGATAGAAGGAAGGGCAGATTGGATAGGGAAAATTAGAATGCTCGGTGTATTGGGGTTGGGGGAGGGGATAAATGGGGAGAAAATTTGGAACCCAAAATTTTGTGAAAATGAATATAAAAAGTTATATAAATAAATTTATATTAAATAAAAATAAAACACACTGGGATTGCTGAATCATTTAAAACATTTTTCTGTTAGTAGTTGTATCAGTAAGCACCCACATATACACAGGGGGTGAGGGGGCTTGTTATCACAGTTTCTTTGATCTGCTTTTATAAAAGGAAAGGCAACTTTTTTTGAGGGGTTAACAATCTCTTCAATCAAACACATAAATCAAAGTTCAGCAGACAGGGCTTCCAACTGTTCATAACCAATACATATATCACAATTCAACAGAAATTGTGATACATTGTGTCACCATAGTTACCAGAGAGGAAAGCACTAACATCTGAGTTTTCAAAGCTGGGGGGCTCCTTACGGGATTCCCAGAGTCTCATCTGGCCAAACAAAACAATTCCAGTCAGTAAACCCCAGAGTAAAATCTCAACTGTGACTTTTTTGGAGCCCGTGGCCATCACAACCCTTAACAACCAGTGCCTCATTAACAAAAGACTTATAACTTCCCACAAGTCCTTCCTAATCAAACGCCCCTTAATGGGCCACCCATTATTGGGTTGGGAAGATTTTTAACCAGATAATGTAATTAACAATACAAATACATGTACTGTTTCTACTTAAAGAAACTCTTCTTTCTGTACTTTACTCCTAATAAAGACTCTTTATTGATAAAGACAAGATTCAATCAGAGGTACTAGATTATACTAAAATAAAAATAGCAAAAGATGCTATTTTGATTGCCCTCACAGTAGCTATATCGATTTGGTATACTGGGAAGCTTATTCCTTTCTCTGTTGATGTGGATGCCTCTCTCTTCAAATGAGTTCCACATTCTACCCCTCTTTTCCTCTTTCCTCTCCCCCCTCCCTGAGAAAGTAAGCAACAGATATAGATTATACATGGTCAATCATGTAAAACATTTCCATAGAAGTAATTTTGTGTAAAAAGACTCAAATGAAAGAAAAAAAGAATGAAAGTGAAAAATAGTATCCTTCAGTCTGTATTGAAGTCATTCAAGTTCTTCATCAGACAATATTGCTCTTACTATGTACAATGTTTTCCGGGTTCTGTTCACTTCACTTTACATCAGTTCTGTAATAGCAATAACTGCAGCACACAGGAGAGCTGCTAACACACATTCACTCTTGATCTGATCAGACAGGAAAGACAATAAGAAGGGGTTAATTATCTTACTTGGTTCCAGCTTTCTCACTAGTGTTGCTGATAATGGAAGGACAAACTCCTATAGCACTTCCTAATCACCCTTTTTACAGAGGCTGGCAAGAAGAGGTTGGAGAGCAAGTATATTTATGTCTCCATGGGCTCAATTGAAATAGCCACAGCTTATGCACTCCCTTAAATCACCTCAAACCTTAATGGAGGGTGGCAGAGAAAAACACAGATTCCAGATTGTGCATTTAACTCTAAATGTTATACTTTCACTCTCTCTATCAGAAATCTCCTCTCTCTATCAAAGATCTCCTCTCTCCCCAAGTCTTGATATGGGTCAGTCAAGGCATACACAGCACTCTAGCTTGTGCATTCAACCCTAAAGGTTCTCCACTCACTGATCAGTGCCCACCTGCTTTATAGGGCCCTTACAATCTACGCAAGTAGCATGTGGCCTTTGCAATCTACACAGATGATACTTTTTAGAGTAACAAGAGATTGTTATGGCCAGGGATCTTGGGAAACTGAACTCCAAGAATAAAAATCCTCTTTATACTACAAGTTCATGTAAGTCTTTTCAAGTATTTAGGTTTCCAAGTGTTTATAAAAGAAATCTTCCTAATGATTAGAGATATACAAAAATGAACTATTTCTAAAGGTGGTAGATTCCCTTTTCTTGTAGTCCTTCAAGCAGAAATGAAATGGTTTCATGTTTGATATGTTATAGTGGGTATTCCTTTCATTTATGAATCAGCCCATATGTCCACCGAGATCCTTTCTAACACAAAAATTCTGTTGTTTTCTGAAGGCAGCCTGTCATCTGTATCTCTGAGTACCCACCCTGTTTATTATTCTGACTATGACTATAAATAACTCTACAGAGCTAACAACATAAGCATAAGCCACAGAATCAGTAGGTGTAGGTTCATGTCTTGATTCGAACACTTCTTAGCTGTGTGATTATAGACAAATCTCTTCTCTTTGAGTCTCTCCATTTGTAAAACTGGAATAATGCCTATCTCTCAAACACCTTTGAGGATTGTTCAATAAAGGGCTATGTGAGAGCTAAAGTCATTAATGAAGAGGGACATGAGGGAAGATGTTTTGTATGTGACATTTGAGTTATACTTTAAAACTCGAAAAACTCTTGAGTGTAGCCAAAACATGATTAAAATATCATTGGGAAATATTTAGCAAAATACATAAAAATACAATACCAAACAGATAATGTTAATTTCTGGTTCTCTATGTCAATATGTAGCACAAAGGGATCTATATATATTTGAAATTGCACCCCTGCTTTAAAAGATCAATTAGAATTTTGTAGGCATATAAGAAGAGGGAGGGAATCACATGAATAAGATGGTAAATATGAGAGCACATTTCCATAGAAGTAATTTCTATGTAGCATTTCATAGTAGCATTACTGGAATCATTCAGGTGAGAAGTAAGGAGGAATGATCCAAGATGGTAATTTGAATGAAAAGGAAGAGACAAATAAATGATATTGCAGAGGTAGATTCAATAGAACTTAGTAATTCTTTGAATGTGAGGGTAGGTTCAAAGAGAGGGAAGATTTCAAGGTAACTAAGGTTTAAGTCTGTGAATAAAGATGTGATGGCACCATTAATTAGATTAGGAAAGTTAGTATAAAAGGATGAGAAAAGTCAGTCAGCCAATAAGATATTAATTGCCTATTTTGTGCTGGTCACAGTGGTAGATGATAGGCATACAAAGGCAAAAGCTATAGAAGTAAAACAGTCTCCATTCTCAAAGATCTTATATTCTAATCAGGAAAATGTGTATACATAAAACTGTTTGACCAGCCTCTCTCGATTTTGACAGTAGGGCTGATTTTGCTTTCATGCAGCAGTGTATTTCTGTGGTACAGGTTCAGAGAGTAGATGATGAAATGAATGTTAAAAGGGAGTTGATTCAAACCACATTGCTTAAAATTGATCAAATGAGGATTCAGCCTCTTTTGATCTGATATTGGATGTTTTCTCAGCATTCAGTAGTATGACTCACCTGAAAAGGAATTACTTCCTTTATTTTTCATGAAGGATAGCTTTGAGATTATCTAGAATGGAATTGTGATTCTCCCCAGTGATTTCCAACAAAGTGAGATGAAAATGAACAAGTAGACTTTCCTTTAATTTGCATTATGTTCTAACAGCACTTGCTTGAAGGGTTTTTTCTGTATAGAATAGTGCAATGCTTTGAATTTGTAATCAGAAGATCTGAGTTTGAATACCAGGTTTGCCACCTCACTCAGGACTTCAGACAAGTCACTTAGCACTTCAATTTCCTCCTTTGTCAAATGAGGGATTTGATCTAGACCAGGAGTAGGGAATCTTGGGCCTTGAGGCCACATGTGGCCTCAAGTTAAGTTCTTTAAATGAATCCAAACTTCATATAACATTTGAAGTTTGGTTTCAGTCAAAGGACTGCACTATGTCCCTTTACACCTTGATCTGTACTTTTAAGGTTGCTCCTGGCTCAAATATTTCTAGTGTTAAATGATTCTGCAAAACCTATGGAAAGAAATTGGCTACTAGGTGAAGGGACAATACCATGGCCATTGATGAACTTTAAAGCAACAACAACACAAACAACAACTAATTCACATAGTTAACAATCTTAGTTGCTTCCTGTACATGCAACGACGGAGTATCCAACATGTGGTCTTCCCTTAAGGACCAGTTCAAACATTAGCATATCTATAAATATATCTTCAACCTGCAAGAATTATTCTTTCCCCTAATTTTTTAGAATGTTTACTGTGCCACTCAATTTAAAATTTGTCACGTAATGTCTTACATTGTTTCTCTCTCTCTCTCTCTGTCTCTCTCTTTCTCTCTCTCTCTCTCTCTCTCTCTCCCTCTTTCTCCATACACATGCACACACACACACACACATACCATATATATATATATATGTACATATTTATACATATGCACATGATAGCACATTTGTACATTCTTAGAGTCAATCAGTATGATAAGCCAATTCAAATTTCTTTGAATAATGGCTTAGAAAGACCTCTGAATATGCATAAACATTTTGTAAAAGCTTCTCTTAAACATGTAGTTAAATGAAACCAGTTAGGAAATATATATGCGTGCTCCAAAATCTCTCCAAGCACTTCTATGATGTGTCATCATGACTATCCCAGAAACATGTTCTCTAACTGTTCTGAAGTAGACAATAATCAGTTTAGCATACACATGCTGCATGTTCCAGTCCCGTATCACATGCACATGTTATTTCCTCCACTAGATTGTAAATTCCTAGAGAGTGGAGATTACATACACATTTTTATATCCCCAATGCTTAGTGCAGTGCTATGAATAGAGTAATTCTTTCAGAAATATATTTGTTGGGGGGAAGGATACAAGATGGTGGAGTAGAAAGATTCATGGTGTGCTAGCTTCAAAACCAAAACCCATAAATTACCTGTAAAAAGGAACTCCCAACAAATTCTGGAGCAGCGGAAGCCACACGACAACAAAGTGGAGGAGATTCTGTTCCAGAGAGCCCTGAAAAACTGACACCAAAGGTCCGTCACGGGCCGGACTCAGAGCAGAGCTCAGCCCTGCCCTGGCCCCAAGAGGAGCAGATCTGAGCAGGCTTCAGGGATGGAATCTCTGGGGGCCAGGAGGAGCCCAGGTCCATTGTTGAAGGCGTCAGGGCTAGCAGGAGCTCGGGTCCATTTTTGAAAGTCTCCACATAAACCCCCTGAGGGAACTGAGCCCTCTGAGGGGTCCCTGACCCCACCTGAGCCCCAGAACTTAATCTCACATTGAATAGTAGCCCCACCCCCTGCTGAAAACCCTGAAGGTGGGGAGCAGCATTTGAATCTCAGACCCCAAGCGCTAGCTGGGCGGATGTGGAGGTCAGGTGGGTGTAGAAAGGAATCTCAGAAGTCAAATAACTGGTTGGGAAAATGCCCAGAAAAAGGAAAAAAAGTAAGACCATAGAAGGTTACTTTCTTGGTGAACAGATGTTTCCCCCTTTCCTTTCTGATGAGGAAGAACAATGCTTTCCATCAGGGAAAGACATAGAAGTCAAGGTCTCTGTATCCCAAACATCCAAAATAGATATTCAATGGGCTCATGCTATGGAAGAGCTCAAAAAGGATTTTGAAAATCAAGTTAGACAGGTGGAGGAAAAACTGGGAAGAGAAATGAGAGAGATGCAAGAAAAGCATGAAAAATGGGTCAATACCTTGCTAAAGGAGGCCCAAAAAAATGCTGAAGAAAATAACACCTTGAAAAATAGAGGGGCGGAGCCAAGATGGCGGAGTAGAAGGACGCACATTTACGAGCTCCGAGCCCACAACCCATGGAATTGAGGTAAAAGGAGATCCCCATAAATTCTGAATCTCTGCAGGGGGTGCATAAACATAGAGGAAGAGATTTCCGTTCCACTGAACCCTGGAGAGCCATCCCCGGGGTCCTTCGCACCCCGGAAAGCAGACCCCACCCCCACCCCTGGCCGCGACCCAGAGAAGCTGACCCGAGCAGACTTCAGAGAGGAAAGCTCCGGGGGAAGCTCCGGCAGCAGGGAAAGTCCCTCCGCCCACAGAAACTACAGGTCAGTAAGAAAGAAGGCTGCGATAGGGGAGGGGAGCGGAGCGCCTCCGTGACTCGGGCCCCCTCGGGAGGAAGCGGCTGCGCAGAGACGGGGGCAGGAAGCGGCGGAGGAAGAGGCGTGGGCGGGCGGCTGAGGCGGCAATGGCCCGGGACTCAGGAATCCCCCAGCAGCAGGTAGGATCTTCAATACTGAAGGTCTTTCCAACCTGAGGGAGCCGAGCAGGGGAGATGGCCCTGCCCCCACCCTGCTCTACTGCTGAACGCCTCTGAATAAAACCCCCAAGGGAGCTGAGCACAGCAGGTGGGGCCCCCCACCCCCACCCGCTCCGTTCCTGAAAGTCTCTGCAGGAAGCCCCTGAGGGCCCAAGATTAGAAGGCGGCCCTGCCCCCACCCCTGCGCCAGAACTAAAGCTTGCCTCGGGAAAGCGCATTTGAATCTCAGAGGCCAAGCACTAGCTGGGCGGATCCAGGTGGAGGTGGAAAGGAATCTCAGAAGTCAAGTAACTGGCTGGGAAAATGCCTAGAAAGGGGAAGAAAAATAAGACTTTAGAGAGTTTTTTTCCAACAAATGCAAATGATCCCGACATTCGGATCTGATGGGGAGGACGAGAACGTATTTTTCCCATCAGGGAAAGATGTGGAGGGCAGGGCCTCAGTACCCCAGACACCCCAGGGGGGTGGTGGGTGGGCTCAGGCCCTGGAAGAGCTCAAAAAGGATTTTGAAAAGCAAGTTAGACAGGTGGAGGAAAGACTGGGAAGAGAAATGACAAAGATGCAAGAAGAGTATGAAAAAAAGGTCAATATCTTGGTAAAGGAGACCCAAAAAAAATGCTGAGGAAATTAACACCTTGAAAAATAGGCTCACTCAATTGGCAAAAGAGGTTCAAAAAGCCAATGAGGAGAAGAATGCATTCAAAAGCAGAATGAGCCAAATGGAAAAAGAGGCTCAAAAGCTCACTGAATTTAATAGTTCTCTCAAAATTAGAATGGAACAGATGGAGTCTAATGACTTTATGAGAAACCAAGAAATCACCAAACAAAATCAAAAGAATGATAAAATGGAAGAGAATGTGAAATATCTCATGGGAAAAAACAACTGACCTGGAAAATAGATCAAGGATAGACAACTTAAAAATTATGGGACTACCTGAAAGCCATGATCTAAAAAAGAGCCTAGACATCATCTTCCATGAAATTATCAAGGAAAACTTCCCTGATATTCTAGAACCAGAGGGCAAAATAAGTATTGAAGGAATCCATCGATCACCGCCTGAAAGAGATCCAAAAAGAGAAACTCCTAGGAACATTGTGGCCAAATTCCAGAACTCCCAGCTCAAGGAGAAAATCTTGCAAGCAGCTAGAAAGAAACAATTCCAGTACTGTGGAAATACAATCAGGATAACCCAAGATCTAGCAGCTTCTACATTAAGGGATCGAAGGGCGTGGAATAGGATATTCCAGAAGGCAAAGGAACTAGGACTGAAACCAAGAATCACCTACCCAGCTAAACTGAGTATAATACTTCAAGGGAAAATATGGTCTTTCAATGAAACAGAGGACTTTCAATCATTCTTAATGAAAAGACCAGAGCTGAAAAGAAAATTTGACTTTCAAGCACAAGAATGAGAGGAAGCATGCAAAAGTAAACAGCAAGGAGAAGTATTAAGGGACCTACCAGAAATGAACTGTTTGCATTCATACAGGGAAGGACAATATTTCTAACTCTTAAAACTTTTCAGTTTCTGGGTGGTTGGTGGGACCACACATACACATGTACACGCATGCACACACATACACACATGCATTCACATGCAGAGACAGAGAGCACAGATTGAACTGAATAGAATGGGACCATACCTTAAAAGAAATTAAGGTAAATGGTGAGAGAGAAATGTAGTGAGAGGAAAGAGGGGGAAATGGAAGGGGGTAACTATATGTCATTTAAGAGGCAAGTAGGAGATGTTTTTAGTGGAGGGAAAAAGAGGAGAGCTGAGGAAAAACAAACAAACAAACAAACAAACAAACAAAAGTTTACCCTCATCACATTTGACTAAACGAAGGAGTGAAATGCACACTCATTTTGGTATGAAAACCTATCTTACAGTATAAGAAAGCGGGGGAGAAGGAGATATTGGGGGGGGATGATGGAAGGGAGGGCAAAGGGAGGAGGGAGTAATTGAAAGTCAACACTTGGGGAGGGACAGGATCAAAGGACAGAAGAGAAACAATGAGGGGCAGGTTAGGAGGGATGGCAGTTCAGTTAGTCTTACACAACACGACTATCAGGAAGGTCATTTGCAAAGCTACACAGATATGGCCTATAATGAATTGCCTGCCGTACCAAAGGGAATGGGTGGGGAGGGAGGGATGGGGAGAATTTGGAACTCAAAGTTTTAGGAACAATTGTTTAGTATTGTTGTTGCAACTAGGAAAGAAGACATACAGTTAATGAGGAATAGAAAGTCATCTGGCCCTACAGGAGAAAAGAGAAGATAGAGACAAGGGAAGGGAGGGATGACAGAAGAGAGGACAGATTGGAAATAGGGAAAATTAGATTGCTTGGGGTATTGGGGTGGGGGGAGGGGGAGAAAAGGGGAGAAAATTTGGAACCCAAAAATTTGTGAAAATGAATGTAAAAAGCTAAATAAATAAATTAATTAAAAAAAAAAAAGAAAAATAGAGAAATATATTTGTTCCTCTTTATACCCTGAATTTCTTGATTGTTTTCATTTGTTAATACTAAAATAAAATCAAATTTGACACACATTTATAAAATATTTATAATTTGTTCAGGCACTGAGCTAGGTGCTAAGAAAAAAATGAAAGTTTCTGTTTTCAAGGGGCATATGCTCTATTGACACCAAGTCTCTGAGGATTGCTTTGTGGTTTATAATTTTCTCTATTGAATTAATCCCTGTAATTACTAATTTCTGTATTTATAAGATAGGCCTGCCAGGTGCTACAGCGGATAGAGTACCTAGCCTAAAGTCAAGAAGTCATGTTCATGAGTTCAAAGCTGTCTTCAGACACTTAATAATTGGGTGACTCTGGACAAGTCAGTTAGCACCGATTGCCTCAGTTTTCTCATCTTTAAAATAAGCTAAAAAAGAAAGAAAAGAAAAAAATGAACTAGAGAGGGAAATAGCAAACTTCTCCCTTTCTTTGCTAGAGAAAACCCAAATGGGATCACAAAGAGTTAGACACAATTGAAACAACTGAACAACAACAGTTATAGCACACAAAATCATAGATTTCGAGATGGAAGGTAACAAAAGCATCATCTATTTCATCCTCCTTACTTTACAATTGAGAAAACTGAGATCCAGAGAGATTATTTAGCTTATTCAAGTGTCAGAGCCAGGATTTTAACCAAAACCTTCTGACTACAGAGTCAATATTCTTTCCACTACTTTTGTGAAGTTAAATTTTCTGTTTTATTTCAACAAAAAAAGAGTAATGATAGCTCTCATTTATATGATGCTTTATTTTTTCCTAACATCAACATTTAGAAACCTTCTTTTACCAATAGGGAAACTGATGTCGCTAGCAATTAATGATTTATGCATAGGCACTAAGTTAAAAGTTTAAGTACCAATTCATTATTTACACAATATATTGTAATTTGCTTTGCTTCTTGGTTATTTATGATACTTCTCCCAATTATATCAAACTACAAGATGAATATGAAATTCCCTGTTGTGAATACAAGAATCCTAAAGTTGTGAAACAAAAAAAAAATCATTATTTCAATGAGAGCATTATGTCTTTATTACTTTTTCCAGATTTCTGCCATCCACATGGAAATTAAGGACTCTATGTCACTTTCTCAAAAAGTATGCTTTATGTCTTTGCCAAAATTTCTCACAACCATAAGAGGCTCATCAATTTAGAGACAGAGAATATAATAACCTGAACTGATGGGGAAAATTTCAGCATTCAGGAGGACAATATGGCAAGGAAATCTCAGAAAAAATCCCAGCCTTCTCCCTATGTTTTAGCTCTTCAAAGAATTCAGTTGACTTGCCCAGATCCATGAATGTAGGAAGTATAGCAATACTGAGATTGGAACCCCTTTCTCTAACTCAAAGTTCAGTATTTTTTTCTACCATGCTACAAATTCATTAACATGGATAGGCATTTGTACGTGAGTTTTTTCAAAAATTGAGATATGTTGTAGCCAATAAGATTCACAGAGGTGATTTAGCCCAATGTACTTTTTCTCATATTATAGAAGGGGAAACTATTGTTCATTGATGAGTTAGAACACATAGTGTATGGAACATTAAACTTGAAATTCGGAAAATTTGAGTTTGAATTTTGTCTTAGGAACATATAAGCTATTTGATGCTGGATAAGTGGGAAAGTTATTTACCCTGTTAGCCTCAGTTGCCTCATCTGCAAAATTAAAATAGTAATTATAAGTAATTATAAGCCTTATTTCACTGGGGCATTATGAGGATCAAATGAAATAACACAACAAAGAAATTTTCATTGTCATTGTCATTCACAGTTATACAAGTGAAAAAGATCTTATGTGGCTACTGTGATAATGTATTTAGCAAATTCACAATAATAATTTATCCTTCTACTCCAGTATTCAACCTGCTACATGAGAATTCAAAAATATAATTTCTGGGAAAGATATGTCAATTTATTTCCCTATGGCACTGCTCACTATCCTTGTGACTTCCCAAAAGAAAATAATGCAACTTGCCTATCAAACATTTATATTTATTTTCATCCCTTAGGAAAATATAGTTTTCTTTAGGTCTAGGAATATCCTTGAAGGTTAGAACTGTGTTTTTTTTTAATTTTTGTGTCCAAGTGCTCAGCATTATGTCTGTAATCTATTAACCACTTACTACATTTTTATTCATACAGATGTAAAGAAGAGGGGAATATCTATTGGTACTAATGGTAAATGATATACTGGAACCATTTCAAATCAACACATGAAAACTGATGTTTAAGTATTGATTGTTTTATACCTTATTTATACCTCATAAATTAATACCTTAGCACTTATACCTTAGAAATTAAAAAACACTAAAAATCAAGATTTGATTTACTATTTCGTTGACTGTCTAGAGTCTTGACTAGAGAAAGTGATGAGAAAAAGTGTTAATAATAAAGACTAAACTTAAAATTGTATCCATGTACATTCTCACAACCCTAAGAAATGATTGTTAAACATTTATCATCATATCCCTGAAAATAACATATTCTAATGTCCCTGTACATCTCACAAAATACTGTTTTTTCAAACTGACCTTTGAGGTAAACAGTATATGAAATTTCTTCAATATACAGGTAAAAAGGGGACAGAGCAAAGATGGTGGAGTAGAAGGACAGACCTGCTATAACTCTCCCCCCATATATCATAAAATATCTGTAAAAAATGACTCTAAACAAATTGCAGAAGCTACAAAATGACAGCCTGAAAGAGATTTCCAGCTCAAGATAGCCTGGAAGGCCAACGAGAGAGGTCTATCACAGCTGGATCAGAGTGGAGTACAGCATGGTCAGGACTGGAGCAGGCTTCAGGGTCCAGAATCATGAGTAGCAGCAGTGGTTCCCAGATTTCTCAACCCACAAACACCACAGACAGCTTGAAAAGTCAGTAAGAAAGCTCTTTCACCTGGGTGAGAAGGGAGCTGGGGTCTAGGTATAGCCCTGGACACAGGGTGGCAGCAAACACTAAAACAGTAGCATCCATTTTTTTGGAGCCCTTTGCCTAAAGATCCTGGGAGAACTGAACAGTCAACCTGAGTCTCCGTGCTGAGTGGCAGTCCTGGGGTGAGGAGGAGCAACCGCATGGTGGAACTGGTGGATGCTCTGGAAAGAGAATCCTACTCACAGATCCTGGGCAGAAAATCTTGCAGATGCTCCCAGACCAGAGCATAGGCCAGGAGAGGAGTATACTCCTCTGCCTTGATTGTGCCACCTTGGAGGAACTGAGAATTTACTGGTCCCTAGAGTAGGCTGTCCACTTGACAAAGAATTTAAAAGTCAAGTAACTGGCAGGGAAAATGCCCTGGAAATGGAAAAAACAGACTATAGAAGGTTACTTTCTTGGTTAAAAGCCATTTTCTTCCACCCTTTCAGATTAGGAACAACAAAGCATATATTAGACGAAGACTTCAAAGCCAAGGCTTCTACATGCAAAATCTCCAAAATAAATATGCAATGGTCTCAGGCAATGTAAGAGTTCAAAAAGGATTTTGAAAATCAAGTAAGAGAGGTGGATGAAAAATTGTGAAGAGAAATGAAAGCAATGCAAGAAAATCATAAAAAGTGAATCAACACCTTGCTAAGGAGACCCAAAAAACTGCTAAAGAACATAGCACCTTTATAAATAGACTGACCCAAATGGCAGAAGAGGTCCAAAAAGTCAATGCAGAGAAGAATGCTTTAAAACGCAGAATTAGCCAAATGCAAAAGGAGGTTCAAAAGCTCATTGAAGAAAAAAGTTCTTTAAAAATTAGAATGAAGCAGATGGAAGCAAATGAATTTGTGAGAAATCAAGAAATTATAAACCAAAGTGAAAAGAATGAAAAAATAGAAGATGATATGAAATACCTCATTGGAAATGCAACTGACCTTGAAAAGAGATCTGGGAGAGGTAATTTAAAAATTATTGTACTACCTGAAAACCATGATTAAAAAAAAGATCCTAGACATCACCTTCCAAGAAATTATCAAGGAAAAGTGCCCTGATGGTCTAGAACCAGAGGGTAAAATAGAAATGGAAAGAATTCACTGATCCCCTCCAGAAAATGAGGCCAAAAGGAATATTTCTAGGAATATGGTAGCCAAATTCTGGTGTTCACAGGTCAAGAAGAAAATATTTCAAGCAACTTGAAAGATACAATTCAAGTATTGTGGAAATACAATGAGGATAACACAGGATTTAGCAGCTTCTACAATAAGGGATAGAAGGGCTTGGGAAATGATATTCCAGAGGTAAAAAGAGATAGGATTAAAACCAAGAATCAACTACTCTTGAAAACTGTGTATAATACTTCAGGGAAAAAATGGTTATCCAATGAAGTAGAGAATTCTTGTTGAAAAGACCAGAGCTGAATAGAAAATTTGACTTTCAAATACAAGAAACAAGGGAAGAAAGAAAAGGTAAACAGGAAAAAGAAGTCTTAAGGATTTCTTGAAAGTTGAACTGCTTACATTCCTACATGGAAAGATGTTATTTGTAACCCATGAAACCTTTTGCAATATTAGAGTAGTTAGAGCGAATACACACACACACACACACAAATATATATATACATATACACACATGTATATATACACATATGCATATACACACATACATATTTGTGTGTGTAGGTGTGAATGGGAATGTGTGTATGTTTATATTGTATATGTTTAGTTACGTATATATACATATGTGTATGTGTGTACATATGTATGTATGTATAGACATATATAGAGAGAGACAGAGACAGAGAGGGAAAGAGAGAGAGACAGAGAGAGACAGATGACACATGGTGAACTGAATATGAAGGGAAAATACCTAAAAAGAATAAAATTTACTGTTGATCATCATGTACTAGGAGTAAGAGAAAGAGAGGTAGAATGCATAGAATGTAGCAAATCATCTCACATATAAGAGGAAAGAAAGAGCTACAATGGAGGGGAAGAGGAGTAAGGTTTAAGGAAATAATTGAGCCTTACTCTCATGGGATTTGGCTCAAGGAGGGAATAACACACACTGAAATAGATATGGAAATATAATTTACCCTGAAGGAAGGCAAGAGGGAAGAGGATAGCAGAAAGAAGATAATGGAAGGGACAGCAAATTGAGGAAAGGAATAACCAGAAGCAAACACTGTGGTGGGAGGACAAGTCAAGGGAAAGAATGGAATAAATGGAAGGTAGGATAGGATAGAGGGAAATGTGGTTAAGTCTTTTACAACATAAATATTATGGAAGTGCTTTGCATTGTTACACATGTATGACCTATATTGAATTGCTTGTTTTCTCACTGAGTGTAGGTGGGGAGGGAGGGAGAGAATACGGAACTCAAAGCTTTAAAAATGAATGTTAAAAATTGTTTTTGCATGCAACTAGATATCAAGCTATACAAACAATGGAGTATGCAATTCTGTTTTGTAGAATCTCATACACACCTATACACACACACACACATATGTGTGTGTGTATGTGTGTGTGTGTATGTGTGTTTCTAACTACTCTATTGCTACAGGAAAATAGAGGGGAAGGGAGATGGAAAAAGTATGGGTGATGGAAGAGAGGACAGATTGGAGAAAGAGGTGGATGGGGTGCATGCTGTCCTGGGGTGGAGGATGGGGAGAGATGGGGAGAAAATTTTAAATTCAAGTTCTTGTGGAAGTGAATGTTGGGAACTGAAAAATAAAAAAAAAAAATATTGTATGTTTAAAAATATACAAATAAAAAAGGGGCTCAGAAAGTTCAAATAATTTGATTTTCTATATATTTTATGAAAGATCATTTCCTAAACTTTGAAAATAAAATATATTTATATAGTATAGGGTAACATTTTAATGGTTTATTCTCATCTACACTTAGTCCATTTCCTATTGAGTTATACATTATATTTCTTAAGTACTTCACAGAATCACAAAATTTAAGAGTTAGAACAAATTTAAAAGTTTATCATAGACCAACCTTAAATGTGCTTCTCCACCAGACTTAGGGTGAGTGATATAACCCTTAAACATATGTCAAATCAAAAAAAAACCAAATAATTTATTTAGCTGTTTGAAAGGATATGAAAAATAATTGAAGGTTATAACTTTCAGCATTTGAGTTGTAGGGTACAAATTTTACATGGAGACAGCTTCCCTTGACTCCAGTGATTTATGGAGGTATAGCCAAGAAAAAGGAAGGACCAACAGATGATGCAGAACAGGAAAAATAATTTGTTTGTTTGTTTATCACATTAGTCATGTTGTAAAGCAGAGTTTTGTGAAGAAGAAGAAGAAAAACAGAGAGAGAGAGAGAGAGAGAGAGAGAGAATGTTTTGATCTGTATTTGAACTTCACAGTTTTTTTTTTCTGGATGTGGATAGCATTTTCTATGATGAGTCTGTTGGAATTGTCTTAGGTCTTCACATTATTGACAAGAGCTAAGTCTCTCAAAACTAATCATCACTAATTGTAGATGTTACTGTGCACAGTCTTGTCATGGTTCTGCTCACTTCACACAGCATCAGTTCACGTAAGTCTTTCCAGGTTTTTCTGAAGTCTACCTTCTCATTTCATCATTTCTAATAGTATAATAGTATTTCATTAAATTCATATGCCACAACTTGTCCAGTCACTTCCCAACTTATGGGCATTCCCTCAAATTCCAATTCTTGACTATCATAAAAACAGAGCTGCTATAAATATTTTTGTACATGTGAGTCCTTTTCCAATTTAGAATCTCTTTGAGATGCATACCTAGAAGTGGCATTGCTGGCTAAAAAGGCATGTCAAGTTTTATAGCCCTTTGGGCATAGTTCCAAATTACTCTCCAAAATGGTGGAATCAATTCAAAACTCCATCAATAATTCATTAGTTTTCCACATTTCCAATATTTATCATTTTCCTGTTTTGTCATGTTAGCTAATCTGATAAGTATGATTTAGCACCTCAGAGCTATTTTGATTTGCATTTTTCTAATCATTACTGATATAGTATTTATTTTCATGTGACGATAGAGAGCTTCAATTTCTTCCTCTTAAAATCTTTATATCCTTTGACCATTTATCAATTGGGGAATGATATACATTCTTATACAGTTAATTCATTTTTATATGCATTTTAGAAATGAAACCTTTTTCAGAGACATTGACTGTAAAATTGTTTCCCAGATTTCTTGTTCCTTTCTAATTTTTGGTTGCATTGACCTTGTGAAAAGACCTTTCAATTTAATGTAATCAAATTATCCATTAGACATTTTGTGATGTTCTCTGTCTCATTTGGTCATAAATTTTTCCATTTTCCTTAAATTTGATAGACGAACTATCTCTTGCTCTCCTAATTTGCTTATATTATCATTATTTATACCTAAATTGTATAACCCATTTTTACTTTTGCTTGGCATATTTTATAAGATATTGTTGTTTGCCTAGTTTCTGCCTTACTATTCTCCAGTTTTCCCAGGAGTTTTTATTAAATAGTGAGTTCTTATCCCAGAAGCTATAGCTTTTGGGTTTATCAAATAATGGATTACCATAATCATTGACTATTGTGTCCTGTGTATATAACCTATTTCACTGACCCATCACTGAGTTTTTTAGCCAGTACTGACTAGTTGTAATCATTGCTGCTTTATACAATATAAGATGTGGTACCACTAGACAACCTTCCCTTTCATTTTTGGTAGTCTGATTGATATGGCACTAAATAAATAAGTCAATTTACGTAGACTTGTTGTTATAATATTAGCTTGGCCTAGCCATGAGTAGCTGATATTTTTCCACTTATTTAGATCTGACTTTATTTTTATGAAAACTCTTTTGTTCATATGGTTCCTGGGTTTTTCCTGGCAGGTAGAATGCCAAATATTATATGTTTTCTACAATTATTCTAAATGGAATATCTCTTTCTATCTCTTACTGCTATACTTTGTTGTTAAAATATACAAATGATGATGATTTATGTTGGTTTGTTTTATATTCTATAATTTTGTTAATGTTGTTTATTATTTCAATTAGTTTTTTACTTGATTCTCTGGATTCTGTAAGTATTCCATTATATCATCTGTAAAGAGTGATAGGTTTGTTTTTCCTTTGCCTGTTTTAATTCCTTCAATTTCTTTTTCTTCTCTTATTGCTATAGCTACCATTTCTAGTACAGTATTGAAAAACAGTGGTGATAATAGACATCTTTTTTCCATCCTTGATCTTGCTGGAAATGCTTCTCATTTCTCCCTGTTACACATAATGCTTGCTTATGGTTTTAGATAGATGGTACTTATTATTTCAAGGAATATTCCATTTGTTCCTGTGTTTTCCACTTTTTTAAAGGGGATTGATAATTGTATTTTCTCAAAAGTTTTTTCTGCATCTATTGAGAAAATCATACAATTTATGTTAGGCTTGCTGTTGATGTGCTCAATTATACCCATAATTTTTGTAATATTGAACTAGTCCTGAATTCCTGGCATAAATCTCCCATCATAATAGTGTATAATCACTGTGATAGTTACTTTGCTAATATTTTATTTAATTATTTTCATTTATATTCATTAGGGAAATTAGTCAATAATTTTCTATCTCTGTTTTTGCTCTTCCTGGTTTAGGTGTTAGTACCATATTTGTATCATACAAAGAATTTGATAGAACACCTTCTTCACATGTTTTCCAAAATAGTTTAGTTAGTTTTAGAATCAATTTTTCATTACGGGGCAGAGCCAAGATGGCAAAGAGAGAGCAACTACTCACCTAAGCTCTTAGATAAACTCCTTCAGATACCTCTAAAAATACAATCTGACCAAATTTTTGAGGTACAGAATTCAATAGGAGACAGACTGTGGCGAGTTTACAGCCTAGGGCAGACTGGAAGGCCAATGGGAAGAATCTCTTCCATGCAGGCTGAGCAGCATATAGCACACAGCATAGTACATTCCCACCATAGCATGGCAGAGTAAGAAAGCCCCAAGGCAGCGACAATGTGGTGGAACGGTGGAGTGGAAGCCCAGCGTGAGAGACCAGTGGAAGCAAGCAACAGACTCTGAGCCCCAGGTATCAGGTGTAGCCACTCCTGAGACTATTAGCCAGCAGTTTAAATGTATGTAAGTCACCTACTTGAACTTCCAGGAGTCAAAATGTCAGAGTGATCGGTAAATGCTCTTTTCCCCTCCCCTTGTTGACCTGAAAAGAACCATAAAATATTTCCCCAGAAAAATCCTGGATAAGTGGATCAAAGGAAGTGGCCAACAGTCTCATGGCACCCAAGGCTAGGAAAATAGCTAAAGAGGATTCCTCTTACTGTGGTAGACAGGAGCTGTCCCAGACAGTCCCACCTCAGTGGGCCAACAAAGAGGAGCCCCAATGGAGACTCGAACCAGGACCCAGGTGCCTCAGGACTCCAGGGAGAACAGAAAGGCAATAAGGCAGCTGACATGACCAAGTGCTAAGTTTTCCTTGGCTCTAGCTCACCTGAGGAAATCTCCTGTGACCAGACCACCACTCCCCCACAATTAAAAATTTGCTCCAGGCCTAATCTGGGGAAACACATGCACACACACACACACACACACACACACACACACACACACACAAGACATCTGTCCTTTGCTTTCTCACACCAGCCAGCTCAGCACCAGGGTCTCTAGCTTCTAACTGAAAGAACCAGAGGCCCCAGTACTCAAATCATCATCATTATGAGTAAGGAGAAGCAAAAAAAGAAGGAAAAGACCATAAAATCTTTCTATGGAGACAAAGTCCAAAACATGAATACCAAAGAGGTCAGTATTGAGACTGCACTCCCATCTGAAACTTCAGGAGGGACTGTGAACTGCTCACATGCACAAAGAGCACTCTGGGAAGAACTGAGGAAGGATATAGAAGAAAAATGGCCAATTATTTTAAAAGTTTGAAAAAAGAATTCACTGAAGAGAACAGCTCTTTAAAAAGAAAAATTGAAAAAAAGAAGCACACAACCTAGCTGGGAAAATTGGACAAATGCAAAAGGAAGTCCAAAAAGTAATGAGAATAATTCCTTAAAAGAAATATTTGGACAGATGAAAAAGGGGATGGAAAAGTTAACTAAAGAAAACAATTTGATGAAAATTAGAATTGGACAAGTAGACATCAAAAATCAGTCAAACAAAATCTAAAGAATGAAAAGATGGAAGAAAATGTAAAACATCTATTTGGAAAAATAACTGACCTAGAAAATATATCGAGGAGAAAAGAATTAAGAATTATTGGCCTACCAGGAAGTCATGATGAAAAAAGAGTCTGGACAATATCTTCCAAGAAATCATCAAGGAAAGCTGGCCAGAAGTGCTAGATCCAGGGGCAAAGCGGTCATCAAAAGAATCCACCATTCACCTTCAGAAAGAGATCCCAAACTAAAATCACCAAGAATATTGTTGCCAAATTTCAAAACTATCTGGTGAAGGGGAAACTATTACAGGCATCCAGAAAGAAACCATCCAAATATTCGGGAGTTATAATCAGAATTACACAGGAACTCACAGCTTTTACTATAAAAGATCGAAAGAATTGGAATACGATATTCCATAAGACAAAGGAGATGGGACTACAGCCAAGGACCCCAGCAAAGTTCAGCATAACATTTCAGGAAAGGAGATGGACATTCAGTGAAATAAGGGATTTCCAGACCTTCTTGACAAAAAGGCCAGAACTCAATAGAAAATCGATCTTCAAGCACAGGTCACAAGAGAGGCATAAAAAGGTAAACAGTGGAAAAGAAAAGCTCGTTACTCAATTTGGGCAAATTATTTACCTCCCTGTAAGGGAAGATGATACTTGTTAATCTTGAGAATTGTACATCTATTATGAAATATAGAAGGGATACACGTCGATAGCAGGAAAAGGGTATAAAGTAAATCATGTGATGATAAAAACGGGATTTAAGCTTGTGAAGGAAGTGTAACAGGAGATGGGAAAAGGAGGAAGCAGAAAATGGCAAATTGCATCACAGGAAAAAGTACAAAATTATATTATAGTAGAAGGAAAGAGGGGAGGGATATGAACATAGAGAGGTACTCTCATTTGATTTGGTTCAAGGAGGGAACAATAAACTTAAGTATATAAATCTAACTAACTCTATAGGCAGTAGGAGATGAAGGGGGGAAGAAAGAGGTGGGGGGGCTAAAAAGAAGAGAAGAAGTGGTAAGGGTAAGGGGGAGTAAAAGAGAGGGGGCCTGAAAGGAGAAAAGGTAGACTGTGGGAGGTGGTGGTCAAAAGTTAAAACTCTATTGAGGAAGTGGAAGGGAGATGGGAGAACTAAAAGCCCAAATGATGGGAAAAAGGATGGAGGGAAAGACACTGATTGTAATCATAACTGTGAATGTGAACAGAATGTAGTCTCTCATAGAATGGAGGAGGATAGTAGAATGGATTAAAAGCTGTATTCCAACAATATGTTGTTTGAAAGAAACACATTTGAAATGGAGGGAAACCCAGAGGGTAAAAGTAAAAGATTGGAGCAGAATATATTGTGATCCAGCCTATGTAAGAAAAGCAGGGGTAGCAGTCCTAATCTAAGACAATGAAAAAGCAAAACTACATCCTGCTAAAAGGCATCACAGACAATGAAGCATATATATATATATATATATATATATATATATATATATATACATATATATATATATATATATATATATATATATATATATATATGTTCCAAGGGGTAGAGCATCCAAATACTTAGAGGATAAGTTAAGGGAGTTACAGGAAAGAAATAGACAGCAAAACTATACTAGTGGGGGACCTCAACCTCCCCCTCTCTGAACTTGATAAATATAACCTTAAAGTAAACAAGAGAGAAGTTAAGGGGGTGAATAAAACTCTGGATAAGGTAGATATGATAGACCTGTGGAGAAAATTGAGTGGGGATAGAAAGGAATATACCTTTTTCTCAGTGATATACAAAAAGTGACCACGTACTAGGGCATAAAAAGATCACAGTCCACTGTAGAAAGACAGACATAGTTGATGCATCCTTCTCAGATCATAATGCAATAAAACTTATATGTAATCAAAGACCATGGAAACATAAACCAAAAACTAATTGGTAACTAAACAGTCCAATCCTAAAGGATGAGTGGGTTAAACAATAAATTATAGAATCAACAACTTCATTCAAGAGAATGACAATAATGAGACAACCTACCAAACTTTATGGGATACTGCAAAAGCAGTTCTCAGGGGAAGTTTTATATATTTGAGTTCCTATATGAATAAAATGGAGAAGGAAGAGATCAATAAATTGGATATGCAGCTGAAAAAGCTAGATACAGAGCAAATTAAAAACTCCCAAGAATATACTGAATTAGAAATACTTAACACCAAAGGGGAGATTAATAAAATTGAAATTCAGAAAGGTAATGAAATAATAAATAAAAGTAAAACTTGGTTTTATGAAAAAAACAATAAATTGATAAAACTTTGGTCAATTTGATTAAAAAAAAGAAAAAAGAAAACCAAATTACCAATATCAAAAGTGAAAGAGTGAACTCTCATGAATTTCCACTAAGATCAGGGGTGAAATAAGGATTTATATTATCAACACTATTATTCGATATGGTACTAGAAACATTAACTGTAGCAATTAGAGAAGATAAAGAAATTGAAGTAAATACAACAGATAAAGAAAAAAACAAATTATCACTCTTTGCAAATGATATGATGATATACTTAGAGAATCCCAGAGAATCAGGTAAAAAAACTACTTCAGATCATAAACATCTTTGTCAAAGTTGCAGATTACAAAATAAACCCACACAAATCTTCTGCATTTCTACATATTTGTAACAAAGTGCAACAGCAAGAGAGAGACATAGAAATTCCATTTAAAACTAGGATAGACCCTATAAAATACTTAGGAGTTTACCTGCCAAAACAAACCAGGGATTATATGAACACAATTACAAGACACTTTTTGCACAAATAAAGTCATATTTAAGTAAGTGGAAAAAACATCAGTTGCTCATAGGTAGGCCAAGCCAATATAAAAAAAAAATGAAAATTCTACCTAAATTAATTTACCTATTTATTGTTATGCCAATCAAACAATCAGATAATTATTTTCTAGAGCTGGAAAAATAATATAAAAATTCATCTGGAAGAACAAAAGTTCCAGATTATTGAGGGCACTGATGAAAAAAAATGCTGGGGAAGGTGGCCTAGCTCTAACAGATCTCAAATTGTATTATAAAGCCGCAAGTATCAAAAACACCTGGTACTAGCTAACAAACCAAAGGGTGGATAAGTGGAATAAGCTAGGTACTCAAGACACAGTAGGCAATGAATATAACAATCTACTGTTTGATAAACTCAAGGACCCCAGCTTCTGGGACAAGAAATCACTGTTTGACAAAAATTGCTAGAAAGACTGAATAACAGTATGGTGGAAACTAGGCATAGACCAATGTCTGACACCATACACAGAAATAAAATCCATATGGGTACTTGATCTAGGTATAAAGATTGGTAGTTTAGACAAATTAGTGGACCAAGAAATAATTTATTTATCGAATTTATGGAGAAGGGAAGAATTTTTGACCAATGAAGAGATAGAAAGCATTATGAAGTGCAAAAGGGATAATTTTAATTACATTAAACTGAAAAGCTTTTGCACAACCAGACCCAATGCAACTGGGATTCAGAGGGATGCAGAAAACTGGGAAAGAATTTTTGCAACTAGTGCCTTTGATAAAGGCCACATTTCTAAAATATGTAGGGTACTGAATCAAATGTGCAAGAATATAATTCATTCCCCAACTCAGAAATGGTCAAAGGATATGAACAGGCAGTTTCCAGAAGAAGAAATTAAAGATTTCTACAGTTACATGAAAAAAAAATGCTCTAAATCACTATTGATTAGAGAGTTGCAAATAAAAACAACTCTGAGTTACCATATCACATGTATCATATTGGCTAACATGACAAAACAGGAAGATGATAAAGGTTGGGGAAGATGTGGGAGAGTTGGAACATTAATTCATTGTTGGTTGAGCTGTGAGCTGATCCAGGTGTTCTGGAGAGCAGTTCAGAACTATGCCCAAAGGGCTACAAAAATGTTGATACCCTTTGATCCAGTAATACTGCTTCTAGGACTGTATCCCCAAGAAATCATAAAAATGGGAAAGGGTCCCACTTGTAAAAAAAATATTTATAGTTATACTCTTTGTGGTGCCCCAAAACTGGAAATCAGGGGCATACTCATCAATTGAGAAATGGCTGAATAAATTATGGTATATAAATGTAATGGAATAGTATTGTGCTATAAGAAATGATGAACAGGAAGACTTCAGAAAGTCCTGGAAATACTTATGTGATCTGATGCTGAGTGAAAGGAGCACAACCAGGTGAATTTTGTGCACAGCATGATGACAGTGTGGGAGAGTTTTTTCTGGTAGACTTGGAACTTTATTGCAATGCAAGGACTTAACAAAGTCCCAATGGTCTTTTACAGTAAAATGCCTTCCACATCCAGAGAAAGAGCTATGGAGTTCAATCACAGAATGTAATAGATCATTTTTTGTGTGTGTTATATTTTGGTTTGTTATATGATTTCTCCCATTCATTTTAATTTTTATACACAACATCCCTGTGGTGAAAATGTATTTAATAGAAATGTCTGTGTAGAACCTATATGAAATTGTATCCCATCTCGTGAAGGGAGGGGGTAAGTGAGGGGGAGGGAGGTGAAAAAATCTAAGTTATAGGGTAGTGATTGTAGAACACTGAAGATTAGAAAAAATTAAATGTCAAAATAATTCTTTAAATGTTTGGTAGAATTCACTTGTAACTGCCCCTGAAGTTTTGATTTGTTCTGTTTTGTTTTTTTCCCTTGGGCAGTTAATTGACAGTTTGTTCAATTTCTTTTTCTGAAATGGAGTTATTTAAATATTTTATTTCCTCTTCTGTTAACCTGGGGAATTTATGTTTCTGTAAATATACATCTGTTTCACTGAGATTGTCAAATTTCTTTGCATACAGTTGGGCAATATTGCTCCACCAGACTGGCCTGAACTATTCCTCCGAAAAGTCAGTCTTGATCCTGATCTCTGTTCCATTGCCTTATATAGCTAAATGAGACAGCTCATGATAGAATTTGAGTAAGAAAAACAAAATTACAGTGAACAAAACCATTCAGTCCTAAATCTATTAACTTGGAGTGAAAAATCTAACATCAATATAATGCATGACGTTATCCAATCCAACGCATACTATGAAGGAATATTCACTAAAAGATACCTGAAAGATAATAATGGAGATGCTTTTTGAAAGTCTCTATTGAGGAACCCACCATCACCTGAGATGTCACATTTCAGTTTGGCGAACTCAAATTCTTAGAAAGATTTTCTCAGCATCAAATGAAAATTTGCATCACAGGTTATTCTCATTACTCTTTCTAGAAAATTATCCAGCATTTTCAATTACAACTAATGGTAGCAAACAAGAGAGTTAATAGAGCTAAATAAACTTATCACAACATTTATTTGGAAGAAGCAAAAATTTAGGATCTATATAAAATACTGTTATAAGAAAAAAATGTAGAATGATCTTCTGGACCTCAAATTAATCTATAAAGCAATAATTATCTAAAGTATTTGCCCTTGGTTAAAAATAGAAAAGTACGGGTGGAGCCAAGATGGCGGAGTAGAAAGACTCACGTATGCTTGCTCTGAATCCACAGCCCATATATTTCCTGCAAGAAGAACTCCCCCAAAATTCTGAAGCACTGCAAGGCGTGCAGAAACACAGTGGAAAAGATTTCCATTCCAGAGAGCACTGGAGAGCCGTCCCCAGGGGTCCATCGCACCCCGGAAAGTGGAGCCTACCCCAGCGCTGCCCTGGCCACGGCTCCAAAGGAGCAGATCCGAGCAGGCTTCAGGGACGGAAGCTCCGGCAGCCGGGAAAGTCCCTCCGCCCACAGACACTACAGGTGAGTGAGAGAGATGTCTGGGCTGGCCAAGAGGGGAGCGGGGTGTCTCCGTGACTCGGGCCCCCTCGGGAGGAAGCAGCAGAGGCAGAGGCAGCAGTGTGGGCCCCAAGGACTCCCCAAGCAGGCAGGATCTTCATTATTAAAGGTCTCTGCGTAAACCACCTGAAGGAGCTGAGCTTGGGAGGTGGCCCTGCCCCCACCCGCTCCATTACTGAAGGTGTCTGCATAAAGTCCCTGAGGGAACTGAGCCTGGGAGGCAGCCCTGCCCCAACCCGCTCCATTACTGAAGGTCTCTGCATAAAGCCCCTGAGGGAACTGAACCTGGGAGGCAGCCCTGCCCCACCCCAGCACCAGAACTTTAGCTCACATGGAATAGCAGCCACAGCCACCTCAGAAAGATCATTTGAATCTCAGATCCCAAGCATTAGCTGGGCAGATCTAGGAAGGGGTGGACAGGAATCTCAGAAGTTAAGGAACTGGCTAGGAAAATGCCCAGAAAAGGGAAGAAAAATAAGACTATAGAGAGCTTCTTTGAGCAGGTGCAAATGTTCCCACCTTTCACTTCTGATGACGAGGAAATATTCTTACCATCAGGGAAAGATGTGGAGGGCAGAACCTCTGTATCCCAGACACCCCAGGTGGATGTTCGGTGGGCTCAGGCCATGGAAGAGCTCAAAAAGGATTTTGAAAAGCAAGTTAGACAGGTGGAGGAAAAACTGGGAAGAGAAATGAGAGAGATGCAAGAAAAGCATGAAAAATGGGTCAATACCTTGCTAAAGAAGACCCAAAACAATGCTGAAGAAAATAACACCTTGAAAAATAGGCTCACTCAATTGGCAAAAGAGGTTCAAAAAGCCAATGAGGAGAAGGATGCTTTCAAAAGCAGAATTAGCCAAATGGAAAAGGAGGTTCAAAGGCTCACTGAAGAAAATAGTTCTTTCAAAATTAGAATGGAACAGATGGAGGCTAATGACTTTACGAGAAACCAAGAAATCACAAAACAAAACCAAAAGAATGAAAAAATGGAAGAGAATGTGAAATATCTCATGGGAAAAACAACTGACCTGGAAAATAGATCCAGGAGAGACAATTTAAAAATTATGGGACTACCTGAAAGCCATGATCAAAAAAAGAGCCTAGACATCATCTTCCATGAAATTATCAAGGAAAACTTCCCTGATATTCTAGAACCAGAGGGCAAAATAAGTATTGAAGGAATCCATCGATCACCGCCTGAAAGAGATCCAAAAAGAGAAACTCCTAGGAACATTGTGGCCAAATTCCAGAGTTCCCAGATCCAGGAGAAAATCTTGCAAGCAGCTAGAAAGAAACAATTCCAGTATTGTGGAAATACAATCGGATAACTCAAGATCTAGCAGCTTCTACATTAAGGGATCGAAGGGTGTGGAATAGGATATTCCAGAAGTCAAAGGAACTAGGATTCCAACCAAGAATCACCTACCCAGCTAAACTGAGTATAATACTTCAGGGGAAAAATATGGTCTTTCAATGAAAAAGAGGACTTTCAAGCATTCTTGATGAAAAGACCAGAGCTTAAAAGAAAATTTGACTTTCAAACACAAGAATGAGAAGAAGCATGAAAAAGTAAACAGCAAAGAGAAGTCATAAGGGTCTTACCAAAAGTGAACTGTTTACATTCCTACATGGAAAGACAATATTTGTAAGTCTTAAAACTTTTCAGTATCTGGGTAGTTGGTGGGCTCACACACATACACACACACGTACACGCATGCACGCACACACACATAAACACATGCACACACATATAGAGACAGAGAGCACAGAGTGAATTGAATAGGATGGGAACATATCTTAAAAGAAATTATGGTAAATGGTGAGAGAGTAAGGTAGGGGGAGGAAAGAGGGTGAAATGGAATGGGGTAAATTACATGTCATTCAAGAGGCAAGCAGGAGACTTTTTAATGGAGAGAAAAAGAGGAGAGCTGAGAAAAAAAAAAAAACAAGAAGTTTACCCTCATCACATTCAACTAAAGGAAGGAATAAAATGCACACTCATTTTGGTATGAAAACCTATCTTACAATACAGGAAAATGGGGGAGAAGGAGATAAGCGGGGGGGGATGATAGAAGGGAGGGCAATGGGAGGAGGGAGCAATTTGAAGTCAACCCTCTTGGGGAGGGACAGGATCAAAAGACAGAATAGAAACCATGGGGGGCAGGATAGGATGGAGGGTAATTCAGTTAGTCTTATACAACACGACTATTATGGAAGTCATTTGCAAAACTACACAGATAGGGCCTATATTGAATCGCCTGACTTCCCAAAGGGAATGGGTGGGGAGGGAGGGATGCGGAGAATTTGGAACGCAAAGTTTTAGGAACAATTGTTTAGTATTGTTGTTGCTAGTAGGAAATAAGAAATACAGTTAATGGGGAATAGAAAGTCATCTGGCCCTACAGGACAAAAGAGAAGATGGGGACAAGAGAAGGGAGGGATGATAGAAGAGAGGGCAGATTGGTGAGAGGGAAAATTAGATTGCTTGGTGTATTGGGTTGGGGGGAGGGGATAAAAGGGGAGAAAATTTGGAACCCAAAATTTTGTGAAAATGAATGTAAAAAGTTAAATAAATAAATTTTTATTTAAAAAAAAAATAAAAGAAAAGTAGGTATGTGGAGCAGACTAGAGAAGTAAGAATCAGGGGAAACCTTAGATAAACTTTAGCAGTAAGTAACCTCAGATAAACCTGAAAGCAAAAATTATTTTGAAAAAAAATTCCTTTTGGTAAAAATTCATTTGAAAACTACAGAATGGTTTGTTAGAAGTTCCATGTAGACCAAGAGGATATACCATATACTACAATAGGCTCCAAATGCACTTATAATCTACAGAGTAAGGAGCAAATCATATGAGAACCAGATAATTGGTTTCTCACATCTACTAAAAATAGAGAATTTTAATTATTTGAAAAACTTTTATATTAACAGGGTTCATATAATTAGTATAACAAAGCACTATATTGAGGGGAAAACATAAAACTTCTCATCAGATACCTCTTAAGAGGGTCTGACATCCATAATATATAGTTAGCTAACTGAAAATATTTGAGGCCTAAAGTCATTTCCCAATGAATATGACCCAACGACTGTAAACAAATAGTTGCCTAAAGAAGAGATGCAAATTATTAACCATTGTAGGAAAAAATTCTCCCAAAACTAATAATAAAAGCATGGTAAATCAGAACAACACTGAAGATACATCTTACTACAAAGAAACTGTCAAAGATGACAAATGATGGAACTTGTTGGTACTGGAGAACATGTGGAAAGACAATCACACCATTACATTTTTAGTGGAATTGTGAATTGGACCAACATTCTGGAAAGCAATTTGGAACCATGCTAAAAATTATTCAAATATCTATACATTTTGACTGAGACATCTCATTGCTAGACAATAGAAGTGAGTGGTTAAATGAAATGTCTTATACCTAGCAAAATATGTATAACAAGAAGTTTATGTATTAGCAAATAATTCACAACCAAATAGATACTTATTAGTTAGGGAATGGCTTAACAATGGTGACATGAAGATAATGAAATATTTCTATCATAACTTAAGAAACAGTGAATTTGATAAATACAAAGGAGCAAAGGAAGATTCATAAGAACTGATTTAAACTGAAAAAAGCAGATAATGGTAATAATAAAAATGATTATTAAAATATATGGATTCAACGAATAACAAATAAATTAAAACCATAAGCTATGATTTTACAATGTCCAAATTCAGCCTGAAATAAAAGATGAGAAATTATAGGACTCTGTTCACTTTACTGAATTGTTTTATTTTCCTTCTCTTATTTTTTTCCCCTTATTTCAAGGGCTGTCTTTATGGGAAAGGAGGAGGAGGAATACATTGAGAAATGTAGATGATAAAAAAAGATAGAAATTAAATCAATCAAAATATAAATCCTTTTTTGTTCAAATAAGAATGTAAAAATATTAAGAAAATACTACTTTTTACCTTTATCATATAAAATAGGAATAAAAGTATCGTTCATAAAGGACCATCTGTCCCAAAGCAAGAACTACAAAGAGCACTGTGGAAGACTAACCTTGGAGTGAGAATTCTCTGCTTTCAAGTCACTCCCTTCTTAAAAACAGCTGGCTGTGTAGTCCTGGGAAAGACACTTACCCTCTCAGTGCCCTCCAGAAACTCTGAGACAGTCAGCTACTGAATAATATTAAACCTGGAAGTCTCACTAGAAAAATTTACAAATACAGACCAAGTATGTATGTGTATGTGTGTGTGTGTGTGTGTGTGTGTGTGTGTATATGAAATTCTAATAGACTAAAAGAAGTTCAGTTATCTTTAAATCATTAGTATAAATCCAACATGATCACACTGAATATTTTTACATATTACTATAAAATGCTTGCAAATATTTTGTTGTTTTAATCAATAACCTGTACATTTCATTTTTTCCTCCACAATTTGAAAATAATAGCAATTAAAAGAAATACACTATGGCCTTGTTGGTTTCTATCTATAATTTCTATGAAGGTTTTGAATACAGCAAATTGAAAGAGGGAACTTAAAGATATTGAAATAAAAGCCTCTGTGTTACTCTAACACAGAAGTGCGTGTGTGTGCGTATGTGCATGCAAGGAAGGAAGGTGAGATACAAAGGAATGGGGAAGAACAAGATAAAAGTAACCAGTAGTTGTAAAAGTGTTACCTTTTCACAAAGGATTTTTTTCTCTTTTTTCCTTTAGTATAAAACGCTAAGCTTTGTGCAACAACACAGTATAATATGTAGTTTTATACATGATCACATGTAAAACTATATATTGTGTTAAATGCCACCTTTTTAAATCTTTTTCATATATATGTATATATATAAAACTTTATATTATATAATATATATATTTATATATATAATAATTTATATATAATATATATATTTATATATATAATAATTTATATATAATATATATATAAAACTTTTGTTTTTAAAATTACCTCCATTTAGAATGATCAATTTTACAATAGATCAATTTTTTTGGATGAAAGTAGGTAAGAAATGAAGGGTGGAAGGAAGGGGGGAGTGATGAATGAAAGGAAAGAAGGGAGAATAGAAGGAAGAAAAGAAGGAAGGATTGAAGGAAGGATGAAAGGAAGAGTTGTTTGCTTTACCTCAATAGCATCACATTCTTACAGTAATAATATAAAAAAACCCTAAGATCCACTTCCACATGGACAGATTTCAAGTGAACCAAAATAACTCAAATAGATGGAAGTTAAAGTAAGAATTGGTACCCAAGTTCACAAAGTTTTGTAAGCATTTCTATTGAGAATCCTACAAAGTTTCTCAATGATAACCTGCTTGAAGTACATGGAGGTAATTTAATGGCAAGGACCACAAGATACACAGGAGGGCCCACTGTACAGGTTCTTATATATGTTTTTCTAAAAAGAAAGCAATTTTTGAGGAGTCAGCAATCACTTAAATACAGCACATATATCATTTACTTAGTTTAGGGAGAAAAGTCAGCACCCTGAACTTCAGAGAAAATACAGACAGAGAAACAAACAGCAACCAAAAAAGAGGGTTTCTGACTCTCTGACTGTAAGCAATACATACATCACAGATCAACATACAGATCCAATTGTCTGACCATACATACATAGTGCCCAGAGAGAGAAGCACCAATATATAGGTTTTCAAATCTGAGGGGGCTCCTTAGTGCCTTCCCAGATTCTCTCATCTGACCAAATACTTCCAATGAGTAATCCCCAAAGTAAAACCTCACCTCAGAGTATTTATACACTTTTTCAGAGTCAAAGGGCATCACAACCTTTGAGAATCACTGCCTCATTAGATATTAACAAAAGATAAGGGCCTCCCCTCAAGTTTTCTGTAATTGGCAGACTCATTCATGGCTGAAGAAGATCTTTAACTCTCTAATTAACATTACAGGTGAGGAACAACATCATGTCAGTGTCAGGCCATTTCTATTTTAAGTAATAGGATATCACTAACAAAAACAAGCAAAAACAAGAGTGTGTGTATCTACTTGACTTCCACAACTTCTCTTTCTTATTTCTACTCCTGCATATTCATGATCTTGAAATTATTCCATTGTGTTGATTATTTCCTTCTTCCTAAACACGTAGAATGGGGTCTGGCTTCTGTTGGGTATACTCTAGCTCTCAATTTTCCAAGCATATGTATGTGGAATTTTGCTAAACAAAGAACAGGCCCAAATGATGCTTTTCCATTACATCTTTTATGTCCCATAACTATTTCTGAGACCCATTTAATGCAAATTATTGTACGAAGCTTTGGTTAACCTGCCAATTTCTAATATACTGGGTACTAGGTACTGCTTCTTGTTCATCTGATTAAGAGCTACCTAACATAGGACACTGCATACATATTCTAGATGTTAAATATGCATTTTTATTTTTTAAGTTAGTTTTCAAGAAAGGTTACCACATTGTTTTTATGCAGCCATATTTGACTCTTTGTGACTCCCTTTGGGGCTTTCTTGGCAAAGATACTGGAATAGTTTTCTATTTCTTGTCTTCCTGACATCAGGCTGTGCACTCTCTCCACTGCACCATCTAGCTGCTAAGAGAGGGTAATTCAAATCTTGCACCTCTGCATTTAATTTTTAAATATGTTAGGAAGAG
Organism: Bettongia penicillata ogilbyi; assembly: GCA_023548195.1. NCBI lineage: Eukaryota > Metazoa > Chordata > Mammalia > Diprotodontia > Potoroidae > Bettongia > Bettongia penicillata. Next base: position 104,876 of record JAJHZJ010000086.1, on the reverse strand, counting down.
TTATGTTCAAATGGCATCTCTAACACTTCATGTCGATGTGATGATGGACAAATCATGTGATCTCTTTGAACTTCAGTTTCTTCTTCAGTAAAAAAACTCCTATCTCACACTTTTGTCTTAAAGCTCCTTTGCCAACTTTAAAGTGATATTTAAACTTGCATTATCATCACCACCATCATCAGCAACTATGATACCTTGAAATTGATGATTCTATGTAATAAATGTCTCCCTTTGGTATTTCAAAAAATGTGTTTACTTTCATAGGTGTCCATGCTCATTCCACCAATTCTGTAACCTCTCTAAGACTTAGGATGTGGTCTTCATGAGTTTCAGTAGACAAAATATCTCATAGAGACCAATCTTCAAGTGACTTTATCCTGACCTTTGGATTGCTGTGGGAAGTTTCATAGATTGTTATATTCCTACTTTGTAATCAAAAGTCATATTTCTCTACTTTAATATTAGGAATGGGCAAAATGTCTGAGAGAATCACCTTTCATACAATCAATAATACAAAGCAGTATACATATCCTTTTTAGTTCATTAAGGAATATGCTCTTTTTCAACTGGCAGCAAAATCCTTCCTCTGCTTTGAGCCACCTAGTCAAACACCTAAAAACAAGCACGTGAAAAGAATAGAACCCAAAGACAAATATGTGCAGCTGACCAACTGATATTTTATTTCCAAGGGAAAATTATCAGTCTCACCCTGTTCATATTTTCTCCCAAAGAATCATGTAAACACAAATATTTTTACCATAACAACATCCATACCACTGATTTATTTATTGTGAACTTTTTCTTAGCTAATACTGTAAAATGATCCCAGCATTTACATTTACATCCCCAAAGAACAATAAACAGTTCACAATTAGCTGGTAATTATTTCCACCTGCTGAACTCTGTTTCAAGACATTTTGATTAATTAATGGCAAAAATCTATCACTATCAGTTACTGAATTTAAAAGAAAGCACCAAAAACGCATTCCTCAGTCCAAATTAGCATTCATCTAGAATGAGGTCTTGGTCCATTTTCTGGGTCGTTGCCACTGAACTCATTACACACATAATTGGAAAAAGCAGCCACTGTTAATCAATATAACAATATGATTTCCTTTATGAAAGTTAATCGCAATTATGGGAAAGGCAGAAAATAAATTTAAGGAGAAAAAAGAGAAAATAGCATTCTGATTCTTAACATTTGAACCTTATGATTTATCCCTTAGGCCCTAGGGAAAAGACCTTTGCTTTTTGTCAAGTGTATTTTCTCTCTCTCTTTTTTTAAAGACAATTCAGCAATTCAATTTGAGGTTACTGCACTCCTGCAGAATCCTCATCAGAGTTCTCATTTATTACAGTGAATAATGCACACTAATGTTTTAGATCAATTAGGCTTGGATTTCACTCTGATTTAAGGTTATAGAGAATAAACCAGCTCCATCTCTCAGCCCTCCCTTCTCCCTCCAGAGATTAATGTACTTTCAATAGTGTATGAATTTTCTAACCACTGTGTACAAGTTGGGCTTTTCCCATTTTTAATCTTCATCAAGTTCTCGAGGCAGTAAACAAAGCCCAGTCTGGGAACTGAAAGGAGGAGGAAATGTGAATGATCGTTTCTCCTTAAAAATTCATGAGCACGTTGGCATTGGTAAGCCAACTGTGAACATTGAGAAATTTCATAAATCTCAATTGACAAGCTAAATCTCATGAATTCTATGGGAACTTAGCCAAAAAAATGCATTTTAGTTTTCTCTCTCATTTGAAAAAAAAAATGCACCTTCCCTTTTCAAATCTAGAGAATGCTTAGCCATGATTCTGAGCCTTAGCAAGGGCTTAGCTTTCTTCCCTTTTTGATTCAGTGTTCATGATGTGGAGCCATATTTTTCTAACTGTTAGGAGAGATATTACTATTCTTTTGTATGCTAAGATGTAGACAAGAGTGGCTCAGGAAAAGTAAGTGTGGATGGGCCATGACTGACATTGGTAGCTAAAGAACCCACATTAATCATCTCAAAGGCCATTAGAATATTGAGAAGTGGGGAGCATATATGTTGTAGTGAGGGGATGTAGTGGTGGAATGTAATGTAGTAGGGGAAAATCACTGGGTCCACTAATTAGCTAGGACCTTCTAGGTTCAATTGCTGATCTTATTTAGTATGTGTTATTCCATGGAAACAAGGAAAGTTTGTTTAAAAATCCAATTCTCAATTTAGAAAATGCCTGACCCTATATGATTTTCGGTCCTACTGTGTCAGTCCTGATGTTTTATTTTAGGTCCTTTCACATGCTGATTTAATCAAAGCAAATAACTCTCACCATTTCTATTGGGCGCAGTTTGCCAGTGGGTGTTTTATGTAGAGAGTAAGTACAGCATTAGAACTATGAGACTGAAAAAATCATTAGGACATCAGATGCAGTAATACTGGAAGGAAAACTTAATAAGTTTAATTTCATTGTAAAACAGGACATATTTGAAACACAATTTGTTTTCTGTGAGCTGTGAGATTATCTCAGCAGAGGCTCCAGATGCTTGGATTCCATGTATGAAGTCAGCTAATAGATGAGTTCTTCTAACTGACTACTGATTTTACTGCTTGTGTGACTTTGGGGAAGCTGATTAATATTCCTAATTTCTCTTATGGAAAACAACTAGATTGAACAAGATTATTCACGTGGTCCCTTCAAGCTCCAGACCTATAATACTATGATCTTGGGATAAGTTGATTCTGTGATAAGGGTAGTAAAGTGGAAAAGGGCTGTCCTTAGAGTTATACATTCTGAATCTTGATCCTTGCACAGTAATTTACTAGCTGTGTGACCCTGGACAATATTTTAGTTTTATAAAAAGGATAGTGAAGTATATAACAGAAACTGTTGCATTTGAAGATGGAGGTTAAATATTGGCAATTCTATTTACTGTTTGACCATGAGTAGACTAGTTAGCATCCCTGAATCTAAATGCCCTCAGTTGTAAAGTACAGCACTAACTATTTCAGCAGTAAGTTGTGAACAAGACACTTTGTCGATCTTAACATACTATAAAATATGCACTATTACATAAATGTGACTTTGTGCTTGGTCCTAATACTTTTGGTTGTCTGACCATAGACAGTCAAGTCAGTTTGCTCCGCTGGGCCTCTTTTTCTTGATCCGTAAACAGGAGTTGAACTAAATAGATTTGAATTTACTTTTCACTCCTAAAATTCTGTGTTCTAACATTGTATGATCCCATCCAAATCCAATATTCAGAGTCTATGATTAACATTTAGAGATAACTTGATAGAATTCACAGAGAGCTGGCCCCAAAGCCAGGAAGAGATGAATTCAAGTACTTTTTCTAATATGTACTGCTGTGGGACTCTGGATGAGTCACTTCAACTTTCAGTGTTTTAAGCAACTCACTAAGCTCAACGTTGGTTGGTTGGTCTTGTTAAGTGTTTTCCAAATGCTGACCTGTGATAAAATCTAATCAGCCTGCTGATGTTTTGAAACTAACATTCTCTTACTTCTTTAAAATGATAGTCAAAAAATTACATTAATGCTTTTTCCTTCTCCTTTGTATACTGTGTCTCCCTCTACGGGCTCCATCCTTGTTCCCAACTTCTTATTTCAATGTCGCAAAATCAAATTTATTGATCATAGAATAAATACTCTCCTCATTACGTATTTTCTCCTAATCCCCTTCCCAGACTCATTTCATATTTTATCTCCCTTGTCGTTTCTTCCAGTTACTTTTAATTTTATTTGCCTTGTGACCAAGATTTTATTTTTAAAAGATTCTGTTTGTAGTTTTATAAGGTACTCTCTTCTTTTAATTTTACCTCTCAGGAATCTCTTAATCCCCACTATCACTCAATTATTTTTAATGTTTTCTTTTGTTTACTTATATCTAACCTCAGTTCTTCAATTGGAATTTTGACCCTCTCATACAATTTTGAATGGAGTGGACTGACCCTCTTTTCTCTCATCTCTAATTTCTGTTTCTCCCTCCCCTTGAGTGTTTGTGCTCAGAGATGTGACTGTCTTTCCTTTCTGGTGAGCCTGATCAGAGCTGCATGCATTATAGCTACTTGAAACATTACTGTTAATACAACTGTGGTCTTCATGCACTTCCAGTTCCAGTATACTTCAGACTTCAATGCCCTGGAATAAACCAAGAGTGCTACAGCAAATTTTTTCCTACCTGTAATATCCTTGGTGAGACCAGTGACAGGTTTCAGGCATGTTTACCTGGTTCATATTGGTTTCTTTGGTTAGACTCTTATCTCAGTGCCCACAGGATTCTTTCTAGTTGTTATTTTAATCCTAAATTGGATAAATGAGTTCACTGTTTCTCTTTATTTTTCTTGCTCTTTATTTAAAATGGTGCCCTTTCTGTAGTTTTGCTAGAACACTTGTGGGAGAGTTATCTCCTCTATGACCTTTCATGTCACTGTTTTAATCAGAAGTCCAAGGGCTTGATTTTGCAAATGAAGATACTGAAACCAAAAGAGGTAAAGTAATTTGTCCAAGGTCACACAAATTATAAATGAGAGAGCTAAGCTCAAAATCCAGATCATATGAGAAAAAAATGTTATTTTTCTTGATGATACTGAAATTGTCACTTCATACAGCTAATAAGCTTTCACCCAAAGGAATGCCTCTCAGAAATAAAATAAAAATACCCAGAAACAGGGAACTGAATTGCTTCAGAGTCCATACAATTCCAAAATGAATGGTTTTCTATGATTCTATTCTGAAATAATACATTTTAGAAACCTCTAAAATTCAATCTATGATAATTAGTAAACTTTGAATAATTAATACTTCCTACATTAAATTTCATTTGCTAATGGCTTCAACTTAAAGACAGAATGCCACATTTTCTTTAATATAATTTTCATAGCATCCACAGGGTCCTGCAACAAAGGTCCCTGCCCAAAGTTTCCTCTAGTAGAGAAAGACTTGATCACTTCAAGAACATAAACTGACAGTTCACTCTGATTCTTTCTTTGGCTCTCTTTCCTTCTGTAGATAGACTAAATGAAAATGTGCTGCTTTATTATGGAATAGAAATAGTTTCAACACTGGTGATCCCTAACCTAAGGCATGACCTCAGTCATAAAGTAACCCATTTCTAGTTCATCTAAACTTTCTTCCCAATGACACATGGTGAATCAGATATTGTGTCTTTGCATTCAAGTTAAAAAGAAGATTGAAAGGTGGGTTTTCATTCTTCTTTGTCCTAGAGATTCAACTGTAATTGCCCTTAATCTGGTGCATAAGTTCCTTGTGTTTTATAGAGTTAGAGACTTAAGAGGGTTCAGAAAAAGCAACTAAATTGCCAGCTTGCTAATCATATATTCAAAGATTTTCAACTCATTTTACGCATGAGGAAGCTGAGGACCAGAGGAGTGAACTTACCTGTACATGATAACACAAATAGAATGTAGCAGCAATGTGACTTGAACTGAGGTCCTCTGACTTTAAATCTAAGGTCCTCTGATTCAAGCTCCAACACTTTTTCTCTTTTGTCATTACTACTAATCAGTTCCCTACACCCAATATGTAGTCCAGATAACTAGATAGTAGGAAAAATACATTTGTTTGAATAAACCCAATGCCTACCTTATCCCAGATCTTCCCACCATTTCTCATTAAAAACATTTTTTCCCAAATGAAAATGATACCAAAGAGTGACCATGATTATTCAGTTCTTCTGGAAGCAGATCCTCAGTCAGACATGCTCTTGCAAACCTTCTCCTATGAGAACATATATTAACAGCTTATAGAAAGCCTAGTTGACTCAGCCTTGAAACAAAGTATTCTGATGCAATATGTGTCATATTTCCTGCCTTCCACCTCTTCATCTTCTAGTAACTGATCACATGAGAACTAAAGGTGTGGTCTGAATATTCTCCCTCTTATTCTGTATGCTAGTCTTTTTGTCAATTTATCTTGATTGTGTTGTTTGCTGCTGTGGTTTTGATCAATGACTTAAAACTATATTGATAACATCTTGTTTAAATTAAATTTCAGATTAGTATGCACAGATAATAATTTGTTTGATGCAGTTTAACATTTGCTGGATAAAAGACTATTTACCATAGATTAGTTCAATTAAACTGAGATGTCAGTGATGGTCCACATCACCTAAGAAAATATAAATTTTAAGGAATTTGATTCTTGAACCTTTTGGAGCAGAGGGGAGTATTGAAAAAAACTGTTAGCTTTATACTTAGAAGACTTGAATTTCAATCCCAGTTCCACCACTTACATAGTTATGACTTTAATGTCACTAAAACTCTTTAAGCCTCAGTTTCTAATTTGTCAAATGGAAAGAATATTTGTAATAATTACCTGCAAAGAGTAATCTTGGAGAAAGAACCTTATAAATCCTAAAACTATGCATATGTTAGGTAATATCATCATCAACATCTGCTTAATACTTTGACTAATCCATGATTCATAGTGCCAATATCTTTCTATGCTTCTTCATTCTATTACTTATAAAAGTTATTATAATTAAATTTATTGTTAACTATATTTATTACTGTTATTAAATATTTCAAAATTTTAAGATACCAAGGACTAGCCTTCAGAGTACTACTAGGAGTTAGATATGGAAAATAGAGTAGCATCCCAGTTACTTGAATTACTCTTCACTAAAATCCTAATAAAGAAACTCCCATTTGCCTTTCCAGTTTTATTTCTTTTTTATTCATATTGGCCTTCATTGCCAGCAAAGTGATTACAAATCATCTTTGTACAATATTCCATTTTCTTTTTTCATCATGAGACAAAAGGTCCCCATTCCTAGAATGCACTCCCTCCACACTTCCAAATCTTAAAAACTCTAGATTTCTTTGAAGCATACCTTTCTGTATGGCTCTGATGTCCCTGCTTGTTTCCATTCCATCTCAAAATGTGTTTTTATAATTTTACATATGGTAAGTCTATTTTATTTAATAATAAAAACAATCGCAGTAATAGCCAATATTTACATTATTCTTTAATGTTTTCAAAGTGTTTTACAATATAATTTCATTTTATCCTCACAACAATCCTAGAAGGTGTGACAATTGAGGGAATAAGTGAACCACATTGACTTGATTTTGTGACTGAATTCTGGAACTAGTTTGGTTTCTTTCTGTTCAATTATGGGTCTAGTGCAATTCCTGTCTGTGATAAAACTTTATTTATTATAAGAATTGTGAGGAAAAAATATTTTATTGTTTTAACCTAGCTCTGTGTGGCTAGGAAGTTAGATTACTCCACCTGACAAACTCTTAAATATGGACCTAGATTATGCTGACCAGAAACCCAGTCAAATCTGAAGATTGATACAAAGAGTTTTGTCACAATCAAACATCTCAAGAAGTTCCTATGTCTTTTTTGAAAACTGGCCCCATGTTGATAAATCGGTTACTGTTTCCTTGTTCCTTTGGTTGAATACTAATGAAGGGCTGGGGAGAGGTGTAATACCTCTTTTTTTGTTTTTAGGGAATTGTACCTGCTTGCTCTCCTGTTCCCAATTTAGAAAGGTCCTAATCATTGTTTCAATTAGAATTCAGGTGACTTTATCTTATATATTGGTTTATGTCCTTTTGTTTTCTTGTAATGTATAAAAATAGCTCTCTCCCTGTGTTCAGAGTCTAATGCCAATTTGAAGAGGCTTGTTCCTGAGTTCTTACTCATTTAGCATGCGTTGCTGAGTAAATCAATATGCTCAAAAACTCAAAAGTTTGTTGCCTCAGTTATTTAAGATTTTACCTATCACAAAGGTAGATGCTATTTTTATTCTCATGTTACAAAGGAATACACTGAGGCAGATAGAGTAACTCGCCTTTGGTCACAATCAGCTAATCAATGCTTGAAGAAGGATTCAAGTTCAGGTCTTCTGGTCTGCAGGTCCAGCACTCTATTCATTGTACTCCCTAGTTGCCTAATTATGTTTGTATTATATCCCCTAAATAGATTATAATCAACTTATGTGATGAAAATATTTGTTTTTCTTTGCATCCGCAGGGTCTGACACATCAAAGGTACTTAATAAGTACTGTGTTTTTTAAAGATTCAAAAAAGATTAATTTTTGTGGACAATACATAAAAGGCATGTTATGATGCCTGCTATTGATGACTTTACAATACAATCACTATAAAATAACTAATAAACATAATCATAACAAGTTTCATCTGTATATGAATAATTCAAATAACTTTTTTTTTTACTAGGGTCCTACCAGGTGGTCTTAATTCAGGCACTTTTTGAGGCAATGGGCATGAAAGATAAAAATGAGACAGTTTCTGCTATCAGGAATCTTACATTTTTTTAAAAAAATAAATACAATGCTGTACATAAGACTTTTAAGGTTTACAGGAACCTTTTCTTATTTAAAAAAAAATCACCTAGAAGACAGGCAGCAAAGATATTTTTTTCTATTGTTTTAAGATGGCACTGAAGTTTTGTGGCTTGCCAGAGACCTTAATCTTGTAGATAGCAATTTCCCATACTCTGTCCTGCAAGAACCACACACTAGGTCACTGGTTAAATGAAAACAATAAACCAGCATAATGTGGTAACATATTTCTTCTTAATTTGCAACAAAGATTAAATATAAGATAAAAAATCAGCAGCATTACATCAATAATACGAACAATTAAAAATCACCATATTTGACAGTATATTAAACTTTCCAGAGTCATTTTCTCCTATATCTTGATTGAAGAGAGTGAGACACTTTTTATCACTTTTCTCAGACCAAAATTTGTGATCATAATTGCATAGTATTCAGATTTGTTTAAGTCATGGTTGTTTTTGTGTAAAATTTCAAATTTTTTTCTATTTTCTCTGAATTCAACACCCAAATCATCATCTTCCCCTCAACTCTTGATTTATACAAGGGGACTTGGACATTTGTAGTAATCCTTTCTTATGCTTCCTAGATTAACATGTTCTTAGCCTTCTTAAATCTCATTATCTATTCCTATACTCTATCTCAATCACACATAGCGATGATCTCACACTGGATTTACCTATTACCAAAAAGTGTTCTACTTCTTGTATTAGAAACTCGAACATTCTTCCTTCTGTCTATAATCTTCTTTATCACTCCCTGCCTCATTTCAGCCTAAAACTATTTGTTCTGTGACTTCTAATTCCTCAACCCATCAGTATTTTCTCAGACCATTACCCCTACTCTATTTTCACTTTCTCCGCTTTCACATCCCAACCTTATAGTTAGCCATTTCTACTCTCTCTTGTCCCCTGCTATGGAATCCCTTGCACTATTTTCTTGTTGTTCTTTTCTTGCCAAGTCTCGGACTTGGATTACTCTCATCATCTGTCTTCTTGGCTCCTACTTACACATTATTGAATGGAACTGGAAGGAATAATGGAGCTGAGCCAGTATATTATAAATTTGCATTGCTCCTTTTTAACTCTAATTTCATTGTATCAAGAAATTCCTTTTAAGTTCTCCAGAAAATAAGTGTTTATCAGCCCCCGCAAAAGCCACTAAATTTCTTCTTCCACTGTCAAATATCCTACATATTCTCTTTTCTCTGTTCAGATGAGGATCTCACTTTAATGAGAAAGTTCAGGTCATTTGATGTGAACTCTACTTCTGTTACCTTCATCCCAAAATCTTGTCAGCATCTCTCATTCCCTCTTATTTCATACCAGGTTCTGACAAAAAGGTTTCCCTTCTCCCTCTAACCTCTCTGCATATTTTCTTGCTTACATACCCTCCTGTCTAGTGGGCAGCCAGGTGATGCAGTGGATAGAGCACCAGTGCAGGAGTCAGGAGGACCTGAGTTCAAATCTCACCTCAGACACTTGACGCTCACTAGCTGTGTGACCTTGGGTAAGTCACTTAACCCCAATTGCCTCATCCTGGTTCATCCCCAGTCATCCTGATGAATATCTGGTCACTGGATTCAGATGGCCCTGGAGGGAAATTGAGGCTGGTGACCTGCACAGCCTTCTCTCACTCAAAACAAAGTCAAGTGCAAGTCATGTCATCATTTTCTGATGGTGTGATCTTCTTCGGCAATGAAGGAAGAACACACACACACTCCCGTCTTATAAAGGAGATGGCATCATCAATCACAACCTCCATCTTCTTGAATCTCAACTGATTCTTTCTGGAATATCTTCAAACATTCTTAAGACTCTCTCATCGTTAAATAAATCAAACAATATAAACAAATAACTAAAACATATTATCTCCTCAAATTATTGTCTTAGGTCCCTCCTTTCTCAACCAAACCCCTTCAAAAGGCTATCTACACTTGTTTCTACCATGTTTTTTGCTCTCATTTACTCCATAAAACTACTACCTGGTTTGTAAGTTCACCTCTCTACTGAAAGTCTGTTCTCCAAAGTTATCCACAATCACAATTGTCATACACATTGCCATATACAATTGTCTTTTGATGCTTATTATCCTTGACCTATCTCCTGCATTTGACATTACTCACCAGTCTCTAACTCATGATACATTTTATGCATTTGTATGACATTAATCTCAGCTTATTATTTAACTTCCAATCTGACCCCTGTCCCATCTTCTTTGCTATTATACCCCTTAACTGGGTCTTACCCAAAGTGTTGCCCTAAACTCACTTTTCTCCCTTTATAATCTTTCTTTAGGTCATCTGTGGGGTTAATTATCGTATCTGTGCAAATTTATACACATATGTACATGTATGCAACTCTGTCTCTGTCCATCTCTCTCTCTCTCTCTCTCTCTCTCTCTCTCTCTCTCTCTCTCTCTCTCTGTCTCTGTCTCTCTCTCTCTCTCTCTGTCTCTGTCTCTCTCTCTCTCTCTCTCTCATCTTTCTCCTGAGCTTCAATCCCACATTATAGTCTTCTATTGGAGAACTTCAGACTGAATATCTGGGGGGCATTTTAAACAAAAATATTTAAAACTCAAGCTACTCTCTTTCCTTCAAGTGTTTTCCCTTATCTAAATTTCCTTATTTCTCCATAAGGAACCACAACCAGTCCCTAAGCTTTGTAACCTCAGAATTAGACTTGACTCCTCACTCTTTCTCACCCCACATATTTAAGCAATTCTCAAATCTTGTCATTTTTATTGACAAAATAGAGACGAGGAGGTGGTTTAGTATGCAAATTGAGAGAGCCAATTAGATTCTATCGCCAGAATGATGAGTCTATTTTTTGCTGCCACATTTATTGTACTCCATTTGGTTGATTCTCTGTCAATCATTCACGGGAAACTAGATATAAAAGGCATTTACCGTTTTGTAAAACAGGCCAATGCAATTAATAAGTATCTCTCATTTCTGGGAAAAGAAAGACCTCAAAACCTACTCATCCCCTCTCAACTGAAACTCACTCGTGTCCCCCTCCCAAATTGGGATCTTTCTTCCAATTAAAAAGCAGATTACTAATTTTTCATCCTATTTTTTTCTTTTAATTAGTTGGTCTTATTTAATTTTTTTTTTTAATCCACAAAAATCTGACTCTGTGTTTAAAGTCTTTGGACTAACTGGGGAATTCACTGTCTAGTATTTCTAGTTTTCTAATAAATAATGTAGCTCAGATTTTTCTTCAGGCATTATTATCCACCACAATGCTTTTCAATATTAAGAGTTATCTGTACTCACACAGTACTACAATAATACATAAATATGAAAAAATGATTTCATTGAATAATCTGTTTCTTGATATTTCTACTTATTTCTTTTTTCTGCTTTTCTCTTATTTGAAAAGTTTGCAAATCTAATAGAGAGCAATATCTGTTTTATTTTGCTTTCATCTCTCATTGTTTCTTTCCAAAGAAATGATTGAATGATCTATTTTTGTTTAAGAGTCATTTATTATTATTTTAGACTCTGCATTGGAAGATATAGTACTACAGGTTGCACCTTGAGCTCTTTACCTTTCTAAAACATTTTATTCCATTCTTTCTCTGAGATCTCCTATGTCTGCTAAAGAATCTTGATCTTTAAAAAAAAACATACATTTCTTTATTTTCCTGAAAATTAAGGAAAATGGAGGAAACAAGCATTTATCAAAAACCTATTATGTGCCAGGCACTCTGCTAATCACTTTTCAAATAATTCATGTGGTTCTTACTACAATCCTGTGAGCTAGGTGACATTATTATTCCCGTTTTACAGATGAGACAGAGGCAGATTGAAGGTAAATTACTTGCACAAAGTTAAAGTTAAATTATTTTATGTTTGATGCTGCAAATGAATTATATTCTTCCTAACTTCAGATCCAGCTCTTTACATGTGTTCTAGCTGTCTCAGCTGGAAAACTATAGAATTTGTCATATGATAGTGAAATTATTAAATTTAATCATTACATGCCCCAGATTTCAGTCATGAAACTAAAAAGTGAATGACAAGGAGAAAAGATTATTGTTTTTTAAAAATAACTAAATTAAAATGATCTATAGGAAAAGTTAAAAAGCAAAAAGAAAGCATAGAAAGGGCAAAAAGTCCTAAAACACTGAAGATTTAAAAATAAATTACATAATCTGGATAAATGAATAAGGGAGATTTTTGGTTAAGATCATGATAAAAAGGAGACAACTACTCCTAACTCTCCTAATAAACTCATGTTAAAATGATAAGGATATTAGATATTAAAACAAAAGGTAAATAAAATAAGTTCTTTATTCTATTTCACAACTGCACAAAAAGACCATGAGAAGCCTGTGGGTCTTTGTTTGGGAATATACAGCAGTGGCCTAAAGCCAGTAAGCAAACCTTGGTCTGTTTGAATCTCATCAGAGAACAAAACCAGAACTTATGGATCACTGCAAAAAGCTACAGGGTAGAGGGGCAATGTGAAAGAATGCCCTTCAGAAGTCTTCAAACCAGCAAGGTCTTTGATATCTTGTCAGAAATGAGGCAAGGGAAAAAATGGGGCAGGGGATGGATAAAGCCAGGTACTAACAGGTCACTGTCAATGGAAATAGAAATGGCAGGAAGCCTGGAGAACATACAAAGCAGGTCTTCCAGGAAACCTTTTAAGCCAAATTTTAAATTTGTTGGTTGCATCAGGAAGTCTAGACAGAATTAACTGGGCAAAGATGCTTAATGCCTTCCAGGATGTCTGAAATCAAAACATCTTGTTCAGAGACTTTCAGGGTTATAACAGGGGATAAAGTCAACTCCTCTTTGGGGATGGCATAACAAGGAAGAAATGGATACAGGAACAAGGCTATTGCCCATGCTGGGCCACCAACAGAGTCAAGCAAAAGCTATAAATTGAAGTCTCAGAAAGGGAAATCAGCAACTAATAACTCCAATCGGAATTTTGGGAGGACAGCAGCAAAATCATTCAGGTTGAAGCCAGGATAAGATTAAGACCAAATAATGTGTGAGAGAGAAGAACCTGGCACAAAGTTCCTAAGGAAGGAATGAGATTGAAGATATGAATAAGCAGAAGAAAAATATCTGAGTACAGTGAAGAAAGTACAGTTTAGAAGAAGCTCAAAAGGTGAAACTAGAAAAAAATACCTCAATGAAGAACTATGTGGGGGTAGGGGTGCCTCATGGAAACGGAGAATACCTTATCAACAAATGCCACAGAGTAGAAACAAAGCAGGAATGAAATATTAAATTACATTTCTGAAGTTTAAAGATGTGGAAAGGGAATAGATAGATTAAAATAGATAGTGGAGAAATATAATTAAAATAATGTTCTCAATGAAAGAACAGAGTACACAAAATTTATGATTTGATCAGCAATAAACATTTGTGCCAGGCATTATGCTAAGCAGAAAGGATATAAAAAGAGATACTTAAGTATCTCTTGTGAACTTAAGTAGCTCACAATACAATGAGGGAAAAACATCATTAAAAAGGAAGAAAATAAAAGGCTGTAACTAGAAGGACATGTAGACTATCTGCTAACAAAAACCCAGCCTAAAAAAGTCAGAAGAAGAACATCACACCTGTCAGATCAACTAACATGACAAAAGAGGAAAATGATAAATGTTGGAAAAGATGTGGGAAAATTGGAACATTAATGGATTGTTGCTGGAGTTGTGACCTGATTCACCCATTCTAGAGAGCAATCTGGATCTGTGCCCAAAGGGCAACAAAATTGTGCCTACCTTTTGATACAGCAATACAACTTCTAGGTCTGTATCCCAAGGAGAGCATAAAAATGGGGAAAGGACCAATATGTACAAAAGTATTTATAGGAGTTCTTTTTTGTGGTGGTCAAGAATTGGGAATTTAAGGGGATGCCCTTCAATTGGGGAATAACTAAACAAATTTTCATGTATGAATATAATGGAATACTGTTGTGCTATAAGAAATGATGAGCAGTTTGACTTCAGAAAAACCTGGAAAGACTTATATGAACTGATACTGAGCGAAGTGAGCAGAATTAGGAGAACATTGTGCAGAATAACAGCCACGTTGTGCAATGACTCTTTTCAGCAATGAAAGGATTAAAACAATTCCCAAAGACTCACAATGGAAAATGTCCAAATCCAGAGAAAGAACTATGAAGTCTGCATGCATATGTAGACATACTATGTGTTTTCTTCTTCTTCTTCTTCTTCTTCTTCTTCTTCTTCTTCTTCTTCTTCTTCTTCTTCTTCTTCTTCTTCTTCTTCTTCTTCCTCTTCCTCCTCCTCCTCCTTTTCCTCCTCCTCCTCCTCCTCCTCCTCCTTCTTCTTCTTCTTCTTCTTCTGTTTGTTCTTTCTCATGTTTCCTCCCATTAGTTCTAATTCATCTTTACAATATGACTAATGTGAAAATACATTTGATATGAATGTATGTGAAGAGTCTCTATCAAATTGCATGCTATCTTAGGGATGGGAGGGGAGAGAAAGGAAGAAAATTCAAAACTCAAAAGCATATAGAAGTGAATGTTGAAAACTAGATATGTATATATACATATATGTTAAATAAAACTATATACAGATATATTTATATATACATTTTAAAGTAAGAGAAAGATACAAAAAATATTTAAGAGAAATAGCTAATGGTCTTCTTATTCCTTCAAACCAAGATGAAGCAAATAAACTTAACAAAGAATACCACATTTCAAGAAATCATAAAAGAAAATTATCCAGCTCTATTAGAACCAGAGGTCAAAATGGAAATAGAGTATTCTAATTTATTTCCTGAAAGAGCCTGTAGAATGCCATAGCAAAATCTAGAATTTCTTAATAAATATATAGAGACAGACACACACACATATGAAAACAGTATCAGAACAAAGTATAATTAAAATAATAAAAGGTAGAGAAAGTCTTGGAATATTATATATTATTGTCAAGTTGTTTCATTGTGTCTGACTCTTTGTGATCCCATTTTTATGGGGTATTTTTGACAAAGATACTGAAACAGTTTGCCATTTTCTAGTCCCAGGTTCCCGTTTTACAGCTGAAGAAACTGAGACAAACAGAGGTTAAATAAACGATGTAGGGTCACATGGATTTGAACTTAGCTCCTCCCTACTCCAGGGCTAATATTTTATCCACTACACCACCCAGCTTCCCCATCATATATTATACTCTTAGCTAAATATCATATCTGTTCTATATGTCATATGACACTATATGCCATATGGTAAAATAAAATTTTAAATAAATAGAGACAGCTGAATGATACAGTGGAGAGACAGAGGGTTGTGCATAGCGTCAAGAAGACCTTAGTTCAAATCTGGTCTCAGACACTAGGTGACCCTGGCAAATTACTTAACTTCTGTTTGTCTTAACTCACTAGAGAAGAAAATGGCAAAACACTTCTGTATCTTCGTCAAGGAAATCCCGTGGACAGTATTAGCGTGGTATGAGTTCATACTAATCCCCCTAACTAGAACTCTGTGAGAACTGTGAAGGGGGAGGATAACATCTGTCAACTGAAAATCCACTGCAGGGGGTTGAACAAAGTTCTTATGCCCACCACTACAACTGTTCCTCACCTCATTAGTGTCATAGATCAGAAAGTCTAGGCCCAAGGTGAGTGTTATGGGGTTATTGACTTCAACCATGTCTTTCTTTATTCCTATGAATGAGATTACTTGGAAGCAATTTTGTTTCAGCTGGAAAGGAATAAAATATATTTTTATCAGCATCCCTTAAGGCTATATGAACTCTCCTTCCTATTGCAATATTCTTGTGGACAGAGACCTAAAAGAAGCTTTCCTTCTAGATAAAATTAATGTACCCCAGCATACTGATGAGAATTTTGACCCTGCCAAATGAGACCACTGTGGCAGAGTCCCTACATCAAATGGTACTCCATATGAGGGAAAATAGGTAAGTAACACTAAAAATATCAAAAGTCCAGTCCACTCATCCAAATTTGGGTAAATTAAATGTTGGGGAGAGCCAGTAGCATTCTTGCAATAATTCAGAATAAGGTATGGATACTGGCTTCCCCATGATTTTAGAAGTTATCCCAAAGACTTATTGGACTATTTAGGTTTTGGAGGACCCACATTCACTACCACCACTAGAGTCTCTTGCCTCATTTCTTGATATCTGAGAGGCCTGAATATATCCCCAGATAATATTTCAACTCTTCCTTATTTGGCAGGCTTCTATTCCCCTGGAATGGTTTGAATATTTTCTTCACCAAAAGGACTTAAGGATGCAAGGAGTAGTACCACTGAGATATACAACTGGAGCTTATTGAAAAGGGGCATGAAATAATCAGTCTTATGCCTCTGAAACATCATCTCATGTAACTGTTAAGTAGTTCCACTGTGAAGTCCAAAGAAATAAACCAAAAAAAACTGAGGAAATCACATAACCCCCAAGATTTACTTGTTCAAACAGAGACTGAGTCATATTCCTCTGAATACTCTTCCCCATTCTATGTGACACATTTTAATTATAAAAATTATAAGCTACATACAGAGTTATTGTCTGATAATGTGATATTTTCCATACATGCTGTACATATATTTATTGTTAACAATACAAGAAGCAATGATGTTCTAGGTCCAATTGAGGGGGTCTAAAGGCAACTCCTCTATGGATACAAAAGATATAATCCATGTGTTTTTCAACTATCTTCCACTAACTCCAATATAACTAATATTTGTATTTGTGTGAAAAAGGAAAAGGTGCTTTGGCTGGTAAATTCATTAACTGAAGAAAGCTTCTATTTTTTTTTTTTTTGCTTCTTTGATATTTTTCTTTAGATGAAGGCTTTTTAGATCAATAAGAAGGGAAGTCTTCAAGTAACAATAGGAATACTTGACATGTATAAAGCCCTTTAACTATTGCAATTGCTTTGCATATTTCATTCTAACAGCAACTCCTCTGCTACTTTTAGAGATGTTACAAGACCTGCACTTAATCTCAGATATATTAAGTATTTGAAGCAAGTTTTGGAACTTCCTCTTCATCATTTAGGCCCAACATCTTAACCACTGTGACATAGTACATCATTAATTCAAACCAAGATTTTATATATTCTCTGCTTCACCCACTTTTCATCTTCTTCCTCCCCCAAATTCATTTTCAACACTTGATAAAAAAAATCTCTTTTTGTCCTCCAGTTCACATACTTCTGAATAACTTTACTCGAAGTTAATATCCATATTCAAAATATGCCTAACTCCTTCAACCTAAAGGAATGTTTATACTTTCCTTCATATGTAACACAAACTGTACATAGTATCACATATATTCACACTGAGACATACATGCAAGTGTAAAACACCCGGGATATTAAGGCTCACACATATCCCACTATTTTTTTTTTGTCATCTTGGATAGAGTGCTAATTCAAATTTAACAAAAGACAATTCCCCCCCCCCCCAGCAGCTCAGTGACGAGCTAATCTGTGAGAAATGCAACATCTGCTAGAGCTATAAAACAAATGAAAAATTAATTAGGTATTTGAAGGTCTCCTTTTGAGACAGTGGAGTTTAGTCATCTCTTAAATCCTCTTATGGCTTAAACTGTGTGTTCAGTCTGGAGAAAAGATCTTTGCTTGTTTCCTGGATCATTGTGTTTTCAGATCATTTTCTCCTTGTTGGCCAGCCTCAGGTTTTGGTTGGAAGAACTGCAATGCCCTTCAATTACATTTTGAATGCCTTCTCAGCATTGATGAGGCCATCCAAGAATATTTCCAAGTCTTGAAGAATTTCCTGACTCCAACTGCCTGTGGATCAGAGATAACTTTAGAAACTATTCCTCCCAAAGTGTTCCCCCATAAACACATAGCATCTTTTTTTAACTATGGCTGCATTTTGAAGTCTGTTCAGGAGTTAATATAGGATTACCATTTTTTTGAGACTGACTATCCTTTATGTTTAAATTCTCTGGTGTCTTTTTCGCTTTGAAACAACTGTGATTCCATTGACTGGAGGGCTTTTCTTTCCCCAATAAAGTAATACTTCTTTTACTGCTTTTGATTTAGTGTCACTCCTGTCTATATCTTCCCCTATCACAGGCATTTCACCTGATGAATAGCAATGGAACATGTATCCATCGTTTATCTTTTACTGTTAATAAAATGACAACCAATCTCTTTTACAATCGTATTCTTTGATGACATCATTTGCAGTTTTTTTTTTTCCCCATACAATTCTTTAGTGCAGGGGT
This sequence comes from Bettongia penicillata ogilbyi, assembly GCA_023548195.1. Taxonomy (NCBI): domain Eukaryota; kingdom Metazoa; phylum Chordata; class Mammalia; order Diprotodontia; family Potoroidae; genus Bettongia; species Bettongia penicillata. The sequence goes on along the minus strand of JAJHZJ010000086.1, from coordinate 86,328 downwards.
TGGCCTGGAGGCCACATGTGGCCCTCTAGGTTCTCAAGTGCCCTTTTACTGAATGCAATCTTCACAGAAAAAAACCCCTTAATGAAAAGATTCATTCTATAAAACTTGGACTCAGTCAAAAGGACATAGTCAATAACCTAGGAGGTGACATGTGGCCTCCAGGCTTCAAGTTCCCCACCCCTGTTTTAGTGAATTACAAACTGACTTGCAATGCTATTGTTTGGCTGATTCTTAATTTTGATTCATTGAAGACTATACAGTATTCTCTGATTTGTAGTCAAAAAATATCACCATGGTGGTTAACAGAAAAAAAAAAAACACCAACCATAATTTCCTCCAGGGTGAGCTTATATGCCAAAAAAACCCAAAACAGATGTCTAGGAATATGACTAGAAAAATAGAGGCATTGAAAAGACTAACCTCTCCCTTGGGGAAGATCTTGGGACCCTTAAAAGAATCTTACCTTGCTTAAAGGCACTAGAGCCTGACTTTGTGTTAATTTTGTATTTCAACTCATACTGCCAGATTTCTTCAAAATCCATGTGCCTATGATGAAAAAGATCTATGAGCTGTCTAGATAAGAAAAAAAAAATACTCTTTCACTTTAAAAAAAATGTGTACAGTTAAACCTAACTCTTCTTAGTGATTATGGACGTCAACATGGTCTTAACCTTCTGGATTTGATGTAATCATCACAGTATTTTACACTAGCAGAATTATCTATAGAGCATGGTGTTTAAAATACATCTCTCTATCATTTGGACTGTATATTTAATGATCTCTGAGACAGTGGCAGAAGAACTTCAGCAGTACATATTACTTTGTTTTATACTTCACTTCATATTTATAATCAAAAGGCATCAAATATTTATTTCTATTCTTATTAGTTTCAGGATTCTGTATGATTTTAACGTATGCATGAGAAACATTTCGTTGAGAAGAACTCTTAAGGAAGCGTTTTGCTTTATTAACTTCAAATATTTTATGTTAAAATTTTCAAAATATGGTCTTATATTTTGAATTTTTCATTCAACTGTGTGGTTGTAATGCTGTGTTATGCATATTATATTAGAGCGCTGTTTGGTTCCTTCTCATTTTATTAAGGACACTCAAAGCAAATGTTGTTTTGGGGGTAAAGTGAGGAAAAATATGTGATATTATCGATAGAAATATTAGTGTCATAAAATTTTTGTAATACTATGGAAGTTCTTGATGACCTTTTATTGAGGTAAAAATAAGATATGAAGTTTTTCTATTTTGTATCTTCCACTTTAATACTCTCAGAATTGTGTCTCATCCATTAAACTTTGGTGAGTCTATCCTTAACTATTGTTTCCATATTTGTTTTTCATAGAGTCATTTACCATTCTTTATATCATATCCCATATGAAGATGTCAGAATCCAAATGAAGTGACTACACAGTTTTTGATGGTGAAGTGAACTTGCAATAGAAATTTCAGCAGTTTTTTTTTTCTGTTTTTAACCTCTGTGTTCACTTTTCCTGTTTCAATCTTCAAAGGTCTCAAAATGATTTTGCCTATTTGTGTCTCACTAAGTTTTTTTTTTATAAAAGATGTCTTTCCCCTTCTGCTTTATGTTAATATCCATTTGTTAACCCTATTTTAAATTTTTTTAAAAATAAACTACTACTAATTCAAAAATATATATAAACAAAAATAGAAAAAGAATATTATCCTTAACATTTAAAAATATTTATGACATTTAACATGCAGAAATACCATGTTTGTCTGAATTTCCTTTAGAATGGTTCTTTTACTGTTTTATGTGGATTAATCAATGTGTTTTTGAGCTTTGTTTCTTTTTTCACTTTTTTTTGCATCATTATCCTAGTCTTTTATCCAACCCTGCCATAATTCTCTTCCCTTAAAATAAAATGTCTTCCCCCACCACAAATAAGCAGTTAAAGAAAACAAACAAATACATTGGACATTTCTGAAAATGCATGTCTCATTTGATCTAAAGTCCAACACCTCTATGACAAGAGAAAGATCATTATTCTTTTGAAGTCATTGTGGCTCACTGCATGGATAAGAATTTGTGTCCCAAAATGCATAATAAATATCTATCTAATTATTTAAGGCTTCTTTTATTTCTGTACTATGTGTTTTATAGCCTACTCTTTTAATTCTTGTTCAGTTAAACAAACTCCCGAAACTTAATATATTCTGTAGTGATTTTAAATCACATTTAAAAATCTTTTCTCATTGAACTGTACTGATAGTTTTGAGATAATCTAGTAATTATTTATTCATCATTAAACATATTTATTTTGAGAACTTAAAATCTGCACATGTACAAAAAAAAAACCCTAGATATTTTAGAAAAGCCTACTCAATGATTATTTGCTTTAATCCTAGCCATTAATATTCTACAATAAGGAAAAACTTACAAATACGTATATGTATGTATGAGTACCTATACAAATATATATATATAATACAGAGATGTAGATATAAATATTTATATAGATATGCACACATATATGCACATATAAATATTTATGCTTATACACACACATCTTTTCAATTTGTCTGCTGTTAAATGAGTTAAAATATGCCTGTAAATGACGTATGAAACTGCCAACATTGGTACTGCTAGGAAAACTGAAAATTCATTCAAAAACAAACAATTAAGAAAATTAAAACTTATCTTTCTTACTTCACATAGAGTAAATGAAAAAAATCATTTGGAAAAATTCCTTAAAAAAGAAAAATTTTCTCACATACAATTTTCCATTTCAAAATGAGAATGCCTTTAAAATAATGATAAAGTAAATTAAGCTTACCAAAATGCCCCCTAGTAAAGAATTGTTTCAAGATTTACAGTGTCACACTAATGATGTTTGGTTACAGTTTTCCATTTTCAAGGGAGAAACATAATTTGGTTAACAATTTCAATATTTCAATGCTAAAAAGAGCCCAGTCTTTTAGAAATGAATGGAAGGCACTTAAGAATGGCCCTAGTATGTTCCACAATAGCATTATGGATCAGAGATAGCATCTGGCTGAATAACTAGTTCCTTCAATAAAAGAAGTGTCCAGCTGAGGCAGTATTCTGTACTGCCCCAAGCACTTGGCTAAATGCAGGCTGAGAGCTTTTTTGTATTTATTTTAAACATGAAAGTAAAATGGTAGAGAATAGCCTTGAAAAAGAGCTAAACCCATTTTAAGCAAGATATTTTTTCCCATTTAAACAACTTCTCAATAAACCATCTGAGCAATAGACCCAAAAGCACAAGGAACCACCTTAAAGAATTTGAGCATCAAAAACAGCATCAAAATGTTACCAAAGGGCATACTTCTATCTTTGAGGCCAAATCCACAGACTTTACAGATTGTCCTCGCAACCAAGCAACATTCAATATAAGAGGGAACTTTTGAAAACTCAATGTGAAGTTCATTCGCAACCTTTACCAAAGTAGGAAAATTTATGCTGATGGACTACAGGATTTAGAAAAAACTGAATGCAGTAACCAACATATTTTTTAAAGATTCAACACTTAAAATAAATTCCTCAAAGTTTATAGACATCTAAAAAATGGTGGAGAAGACAAAGTCATGTGTTTAAATAAAGTCTGTTGAAACCCACTGCCAAGTTTTACCTTCAAAGAAAGCAGTGCTTGACGAACAAAATCACGCTATGTTGCCATAGCCTAGGAAGAGCTGACTGAAGATGGTTTTCAGTGGTTGATTCACTTGCATAGTGTAAGATTGACCCAGATCATATTGACATGCTCGGCAGTTGTACATGTCTGCTTGGAAGGATTGGTCAAAGTAATCCATGCAAACATTATTATGACACACAACTTCTTGATAGCAAATACACAGGAATGTTTGCTCTACTTTATTCAGGAATTTTGGTCCATCTTTCAGTGTACCTAATAATTAGTTGTACGTTTTTTCATTCTTGATGAGCATCTTGTGCTGACAGGTGAGTTTGTATGGTTGTACTTTAGTTTTCTTGGACTATGAGGAGACAGAAAGGGCGCCCTACCCTCTGCTGTCCTCCTTTTCCTCTTTTTTCCTTGGAGATGTCAATTTCTCATCATCACTCTCATTATTTTCATTTCTCTTTGTTAGAAACTGCTTCTAAATATCCTTCAGGATACTGCATTGTTAAGCCAAGTTTCTTCATCCTGTTTTTCCTTTGTTCATGAGCCAGGTTCATCAGCATTTCTCCTGAGGAGGTAATGACACACAAGGAAACCAGATTTTCTTTTTTCAGGCCAATAATTCACTACCTCGTATATTCCATTATATTGATTCCCTTTCTTCCCTCCCTTAATGTTTCTCTTTATTTTGACTGACTTCCTACCTCTCTGGTGCTTGGCTTTAGCTCCACTTTAATCATTGAGAGATACACTGCAATTCAGAGGAAGAGCTCTGTTTATGTTGGTGAAATTTTGATCACAGGACTACTCTGTTATCTGTTTGTTGCCAGAAAGATCTCTGGCCCCCCTGTCCACATAAGTACAAGAGTTGTCATGGTCTGCATCATCTTCATAGCCCCCTGCCAGGATGAGAGAGTAGATGTTGCTGTTTTTCTGCTTGTATACTTGCCACATGGGACCTATGCACACCACACTCACTCACTTGGACTCTGTACTTCCATATGGTACCAATATGCATCCCAGAGATTGGTCCATAATGGTTAGAAAGTACAATAGTACGCTCCATTACACAACCCACACATGCCACACCCTTGTCTCTTTGAGACAAGGATGAAGTAGATGTTTTTTTTGCCTTCTTTTTGCTCTCTTTTAATTTCTGCCTTGGCAAGACCACTTCACTGGCATCATTCTAGCATTCAGGCAGTACCAGTTCTCGTCATTTGGAACCCAGCTCAGATGGGGCTTGAGACAATAGATAGGGAAGGTCATGTTGCACTCACCATACATCAGTTGCTTGTTGGAGTCTTGCTTTCCTCTGTACACACAGGAGGCACATATTCTGCAGGTCTTAATTGGAGTGATCTTCACAATGTTTGCAAATGGGGCAGCTCTGTCTTTTCAAAGCGTTTTCAAAACCAAGTGTGATCACACTGCCAGGCTCATCAATCTTGTACACTTTACCCATAAAAGTTATTAGACAGTCATTTAGAGAATCCCCAACATTCCCAAGCACTAAATTTGCATAGACCACTTTAATAGTCCTAGTTTCCCATTTTCAAAGGATCTCAGCATCACACCAGAAGCCTCTCTCCTTGGACTTATCAGGATTATAGTTCACCATCATAATTTGTCCAACTTCCAGAGGATGACATTTCAGTATTATCCCCCTGCCCCCAAGCTCTTACATCTTTCAAACTCAACTTCATGGCACCATCTTCTGAATAGCCTTCACATTAAACATGATAGATAACATCTTCTTCAGTCACTTAGCCATCTAGCTCCACTGTCACTCATTCTTTCCTTGTAACATTTACCAATATGACTTCAAACCATGCTCCGATATTCCCATCCCAGGCATCTACATGTCCATTCATCTTAGAGAAGCCAAATCATGTCTCAATCTAGTCCTCCTGAGTGCTTGAGCCAGGTTGCCCATCAATTTCCAGGGCTTTTTCTTCATGGTTGGAACTGTTATAAAATTCAGTCTGTCCTGAGCTACAGCTCAAATCTATATCAGATAGTTCAGAATGGGATGGAAATATACAGCTAGGCTTTCTTGAATTAGCAGCTACACAATATCATTCAGTACAATGCTATAGTCAAAAAGAGTGCCCATCTTCCATCTGCTTGCCCTGACAAAAAAACATACATGTCCCTAATTCTACCCTGAACACTTTCTGGATCTTCAACCTCAGCTTTTCTACCTTGTTAAGGTGAGAAAGGGAGTCTCCTTGGTGTATCTCCTTGCTATGCATGGTATGGACCTGAATTCACATGTTGTTAGTTATCCACCTGTTACACTCCCACTTAGGAAAAAAAATAAAAGAAAAGCTTCTAACTTTAATGAGGTAATTAATTGTCTGTATTAAAATTCAGTTGAATCTCTATGGCCTACTAAATAACATTATAACATTATACACAGGTAATTTTGTTTTTTACCTGTGATTATTTGTTTCATTTTTAAAAATTAGTTATATAAGTTAGCATTTCTAAAATGAGATCAGAAAATAGTGGTGAAATATCATACTTTTAATTCTTACCTTATTTCAAGTGTTCATTTTTTCCACTCCAGATAATGCTAGTTCTTGCTGTTAAATAGATTTGGATTACCAATTTATTAATAGTCAATTAATTCCTATATCTTTTAATGTATTTAATATAAATGGTTGTATTTTGACAAAAGTTTTTAAAAATCTATTGATAAAACTATGTGATTTTTTATTGTTCATGTTATTAATATGGTCTATAAATATACTTTTCCCCAATATTTATCAGCATTATACATATAAATCCAAATTAGTTATAATTTCTACTCTTTTTTACTGTGCTACTTTACATGCTTTGCCAATATTTTATTCAACATTTTGCCATTAATCTTTATTTGAGATATTGGTGTAAGACTTTTTCTGGGTTTTTTTTTTATACCTCTGACATCAAAACTTCATGTGTTTCATGAAAGGAATCTGGTTGGATGCATTTTTTTTCACATTTGTAAGCAATATGTGTAATTTTTAACTTTAATTTGAATATTTGATGGAATTCATTTGTAAATGTAATGCTGTTTTTTCCACTTTAGACATTTATCGCTTGTTCAATTTCTTCTTTTCCAGATTTATAAAAAAATTTCTGTGCCTATTTTTTCATCTTGACATTCTATATTTTTGTAACTATTAGTCCTTTTGATTTAAATTATTTTCTTTTTAAAAAAATTCCTCTTGATCAATTTTGTACTATATACTGTTTTTAAATTCTATTTTATTTTCTTCTACATTAAAAAATCCAATATTTAAAAAAATCAAATTTCCAGTTCTTTTCTATTAATGTATATTTGTTTTCATTTTTGTTTTTATCCTTGATATTTTGGAATTTATATTTTATTAATGATTACAGTTTTTATGTTGTTATTAAGGATTTTTTAAGTTAAAAGACCCATTCAATTGATCTGTTGTATTTCTTTTTTTGATATAATATTTAGAGACATAATTCCATACAACAGTTTTTAGGGTTCTCTCATTATCATCTCTTTTAATCAAATTTTCTCTCTTCTCTATGTTTTGTTCTTTTACTCTCACATTTTATATGGTTATATTATTTACTTTGCTTTTAAGTTTGAATGCTTACTTTGAATGCTTTGAAATGGTTAAAATTTCATTTTGTTGTGGTGAGCAAATGACATATTTATCATTTCTCTTTTTCTTCATTTGCTTATAAGATGTGTATGCCTTAACACATGCAGAATGTTAGTAAAAAAAAAGACAGTTATTAGTGGAAGAATATATATATATATTCTTAGAAGAAAATATATATATATATATACATACATACACACACACATATATATATGGTGTATATATATACATGTATATAATTTTATTCACATTAATACTTGGAGAAATATTATATAAAAGCTTTAAAATATCATTTTTGTCCAATAACTTCTTTTACAAAAATTATTTCTTTGTTAAGTTTTTTCTCAATGAAGAGGAGATAATTAGATATCAGGGAGTAATTAACCATGGATAACACTTGAACGACATAATGATAAAGTAAGAGAACTGATACCTATAAAATCTTTACTTCTAGGGGAGATGATTATTTCATTTCCTGCTCACTAAAAATACTCTAAATAGAAGCTATTAGTGTTATTACATCATTAAGTAAATATCGCCTATGTTTCTCTTGTTGACTATGTTATTTTTTTTAATTTAGTAAAAACATTCAGGTGTCAAATCTTCTTGAAAGACTTATCTGCAGATTTTACCCAAAGCCTACACTTTATTTTTCCATTTTCTATCTGCCTTAGTGAAGCACCTATCTAAACATTCAAAAATGATGGAAAGAGAATAGAAAATACCAAAATACCAGGTAAGTGTTTCTTCTCGTGGATTCTTCATAAACACATTTTTTTCTCTCTTGGATTCTTCACTTTTCTGAAAATTTGTTATCCTGGACATTTGGAAATTCTATTTTTATTTATGACTATAGTTTTTTTACATCACTATTAATCTTTTTTTTAAGTTACAAGAACCATCTATAGATCTGTTCTTACTCTTTTAGTGATGCAATATTTAGAGACAGAATTCCAAATCCAATAGGTTTTAGTGGTTGTCACATTACCATCTTACTTTTTCAGTCAAATTTTCTCTTCTCTGTTTTGTACTTTTGCACACACATTTTATTTAGTAATATTATAAAGTTTACTTTTTAAGTTTGAATGCCGATTTTAAATGTTTCTATAGGCTTGGTATTAATATACCAAAACACTCTTCATGACAACTGTAAGGAAGAAATGCCTTTTTCTGTTGTTCATTTTTCAATTGTTTTCAACTCTCTGTGACCACATTTGAGATTTTCTTGGCAAAGATGCTGGAGTGGTTTCCCCTTTCCTTCTCCGGCTCATTTTACAGGTGAGAAAACTAAAGCAAACAGAGTGAAGTGATGTATCCAGAATCACACAGTTAGTAAGTGGATTAAGGTGTATTTAAATTTATGAAGGTTCTTCCTTACTCCACTCACTGCACCACCTAGGTGTCACAATGTTTTCAGCAGATTCGTGTATATATATATATATATATATGTATGTGTGTGTATGTATATATATATATGTGTGTGTGTATGTATATATATGTGTGTGTATATGTGTACATATACATACATATATACATATGTATATATACACATATGTATATACACACACATATATACACATATATGTGTATATGTATATGTGCTTGTGTATGTATGTGTGTATATGTATTTATATATGTGCATGTGTATATATGTATATAAGCATGTATATGTATTTATATGTGTGTATACTATATATGTATATATGAATATATATACGTATACATGTATATATTCATATATGTGTATATATTCATATATACATATATATATATGCTTTAGCTTGTTATACAAATTTACTAAATCACAGGGGAGAAGAAAGATGGGATAAGCATTTATTAAGCACCTACCATGTACCAGTCTCCTGCAAAGTACTTTACAACATTATTTCATTTGATCTTCACAACAAATGTGGGAGGCAAGTGTTATTATTTTTCTCATTTTATAGTTAAGGAAACTTCGGCATGTAGAGATTAAGTGATTTGCCCAGAGGTATCACAGCCAATAAGGGAGGTCAAATTAAAACTCAGCCTTCCTAACTGCTACCATATAGATGTTTCAGGTGTTTCAGTAAAAGTAAAATTCAATAAAGAAATTCATTATTACGAGCTTAGGACTGCTTGAAGCTTCAGAAATATGAAATATATGTTACCTATTGTCCTCAGATTTTGCACAGCCTTCTCTCACTCAAATTAAAGTCAATTGCAAGTCATGTCATCATCTTGATATCATGGTCCTCTTTGAGACTGAAGGATAAACACGAGTGACTACTTTTAGAATACAGATTTGTTCCTGCTGTTTATATTTGAATTCACATTCTTTTAATACACAAGCAGATGAACAAGAATATTTCTGCCTTAAAGGAGCATAACTCTTCAGCCTTCTGACTCTCCCTAAACTACTCTAAACTTCTCTTTTTAGTGGCTTTCTCATACCAGAGATGCTTCCCCTCCTATAGTTAGTGAATTCCTCTTCTGAAACTCCATTTGAAGAAGTTTGCACATATGAATATCAGTCATTTTCACTTCTACTACTGTTCAGCTCCTGACTTTTTGAACTTCCTTTGGATCTTTCCCCAACATGGACCTCCAATATACAGTTCCTTCTGATAACTTTCCCCATTAGAATGTAAGCTCTTTAAGGTCATCTTTCCTGTTGTATCACCAGAGCTTAGAATGTAATTGACACATAATAAGCACTTCACAAATTCATTTCTAATTTAACATAATCTCTTCTGAAATGAATATGGCGAGATAGCCAACTGTTATAGTTTTATTATTTATATGTCCCCATAATTCAATAAACTATTTTCCTATTAGTAGTTAGATATTATAAATTGATTAATATAAAAGCATTTCTACTATATCATTTACTTTTCCTTTAATTATCCTGTACTGTCTCTTGTTTATCTTTTAATTATGTCTTTTTGTTTTTTTCACTTACTCTTTCTGAAAGCATAATTACCACATAATAATAATAATACCATAATTACTTTTCTGAGTTTCCCTAAGATATCTGAGATTTTTCTCTAGTCAATCATCCAATCTCAGTCTGTATCTTGATGTTTCAAGTATTAATTTAAAAAAAAACACAGTGTTACATTCTCTTCTCTAAGACATTTTACAGATGATAAAATGAGGATGTGTAGATATTAAGTCATTTGTCCAAATCACTGAGTTAATAAAAACAAAGGCTCAGAATGGAATATAGATCTTATGATTCTATACTACTATTACCTACAACCTCATTCATTCAGGAGCCCTTGGAGAAATCAGTTAGTCATCTCATAAAATTAAAATACCATTTCCCTCCCTTTCTTTCCCACTCTATTTCAGCTAAAAGTTGTTTTAACGACAGCAGTGAAAAAAGTAACACTCCATAACCCTTCCTGAGTAATAAGGCAAAATCAGAGCTTATATTTAAAGGCGTCTTTTCAACAGTCTGAGACATTACACTCTTGATCTTGAGCACTGAGTAAGTAAGAGAGATAGGACAAGAAATATAGAGCAAGCAAAGTGTACAAATTTCTATTTCCTTATGAATTTGATCTTCAGCACACAATATTATTTGAGTAAAAATGCTGACAATACCAAGAATAATATATATTCTCATTAAAGTTTCTTTAATTAGTTTTTTTTTGTTGTTCTTGTTTTCATTTTTATTATTGAATTTAGGACTTTAATGGGGTTAGAAAAATTCCTGGTATGGACATTCTAGCTATTTATGAATATTGATGTTGAAATAAAGTCTCAGAAAGATGCCCTAGACAATGAAAGATTAAAGAACTTGCCAATGGTCAAATATTCAGCACATAGCAGACCTTGGATTTACACCCCAAAATTCCTGATTCCAAATACAGTCCTCTATTAGTTATAAGATATAATATACAGATATAATATAATTATTATATATAATATAATATCTTATAAAAGATATTATGTTGTTTTTCAAATATAGAAACCCAATTGCTTGAGTGCTATTATATAGATGCTGTTATTTTTTGAGACGTTTGAGAAGTCTATCAATGTTAGCCTAGGTCTAAGCATCAACAAAATCTAGTATATTTTGACCATGAGATTTTGAAGAGTTTCAAGTACTGATTATATTGTATTATTATTATGAATATTATATACAATTCAAAATGATGAATAACTTTTAAACAATATTTTCCTTTGTCAGTTCTTTAAATTTTTATAATTGAGAAGCAGCAAAATATAAGAAGATATTAATAATTAATATTAATCAATGTAATATAATAGTATAACAATAGCAAATATATATAAACTCTAATATAGCCAGGCACTGTGCAAATTACAAAAATTATTTCATTTTATCCTCACCAGAATTCTTGGAGTAAGATGATAGATTATTATCCTCTTTTCTATTTAAGGAAACTGAGAGAAATTAAGGTTAAATAAATTTTCCAAAGTCATACAGCTAGTGAATGTCAGGGACTAAATTTAAACACTGGTCTTTTTGACTGTAAACCCAATGTTCTATCAGTTGTATCACCAAGCTGCTTCATAGATTTTGATTTCTTCATGTGATAATGTATGCAAAATTCAATATACATATGTTTATTTTTATAGCGCATATGCATGGGCATATATTGTATTTTATATATGCATATACGTGTATGTATGTGTGTGTATCAATCCTTTTTATTAGTATTGCTCCAAGAAATTCTCAGTACTCTCTCCTCTGACCCAACCTCCTTGGGTATTGAACACAAAATAGAATGATTGTGTGCGTGTCTTAAAAATCTATTCATGGCACTCCGTTTTCTTTCAATGTTTTAACAAAAGTTTGAGTTAGAAAGTTACCTAGGTCAATGAAGGGCTAAAAATAAAAAAAAAAATAAAAGTATATCCACAAAACTATAGATTCCTTAAAAGACTGTGTACCAGGAATATAAGACAGATGTGACTTACCATCTCCTAGGTGAGAGCCATAGAGATTACTGGTCAGAAATCATCAGATAGGAAATTAGAGTCAGAAAGAGAGAAACACAGAAGAAACTTTGAGCCACTTATAGTACACTGAATTCCCCAAATGGAGAATTGGTGTCAGTCACTTATTAAAGGTTTTGTGTTGAGAATGAAAACAAATGGCCCTTACCCCTGAGAGCATTCTCTCTTGAGCTTGTTATTCCCAGATAAGATTTCTAACCTTATATTAGAATTACTTTCTATCCCTGCTTGATGAACCCATACCCTTTCATCAATACCTAGCTCATATGACACTGCCTTTGGAAGCTTTCTCTGATTCTTCTAAATAAAAGTGTTCTTTCTGTCTTCAAATTTTCCTAGATGACTTTATTTGGTGTTCTCTTAAATAGTACTCAGTGTTTACTAAATCTCACCTAAAGAAACATATGTATAATGATGTATAATGTATGTACAATATACACATGTGTGTATGTGTATAGATATGCACACAAACACATATACGTATCTATTTAACACTGCTTGCTTCAATTTCCTCATTTACATAATAAGATGAAGAAGAAAATGGCAAATACTCTAGTTTCTTTGCCAAGACAATCCCAAAATGGAATCATGAAGAGTTGGATGCAACTGAAAGGAATGAACAACAATAAATATTTTAATGTGTACTAAAGATGCTACTTGAAAAGGCAACAAGGAGAGACAAATTGATTGTCAAGAGACCTTGCTATCTGACAGCTTCAAATAGGGTCAGAAAGAGTCGAACATGACTGAAAATGACTGACCAGCAACAATAAGAACAAGAAGCAACCAAGGGGTTAAGTGGTTAGAGTGCTGGGTCTGGAGTCAGGAAAACTCGAGTTCAAATCCAACCTCAGACACTTGCTAAATGTGTAACCCTGGACAAGTCACATAATATGTTTGCCTTAATCCACAGGACAAAGAAATGATAAATCACTCCAGTATCTTTGCCAAGAAACCCCATGTCCATGGTATGGACATACTATGGTTCACAAGATCACAAAGAGTCAGACAGGATTGCACAACAGAACAGCAAACACTCATTCTGTGCAAGGCATTAGTCCAAATTTTAGTGGTATAAACATCAAAGTGACTTAGTAACTGCCTTCAAGTATCTTACATGATATTGTGAGAAGGGGAGGGACACAACATATGCACAAAGCTAAGTAAACACAGAAACTTCACAAAATAATTTAAAATGAAACTACTTGAGGGGAGGAGCCAAGATGGTGGAGTAGAAAGACTCACGTATGCTAGCTCCGAACTCACAGCCCATAAATTTCCTGTAAAAAGAACTCCTCACAAATTCTGGAGCAGTGGAAGCCACGCAGCAATGCAGTGGAGGAGATTTCTGTTCCAGAGAGCCCTGAAAAACTGACCCCAAAGGTCCATCATGCACCAGACAGTGGAGCCCAGCCCTGTCCTGCCCTGGCCTCACGGCCCCGAGAGGAGCAGATCTGAGCAGGTTTCAGGGACGGAATCTCCAGCAGTCATGATGGTCCCTCCACCCACAGGAGGTACAGGTCAGTGAGAAAGACTTCTGGGCTGGTTGAGAGGGAAGTGGGGTGCCTCCATAACTCAGGCCCCCTCGGGAGGCAGCAGCACAGGCAGCGGCAGAGGCATCAGCACTCCTGGAGCAGGAAGGACCTCAGATCCATTACTGAAGGTCTCTGCATAAACCCCCTGAGGGAACTGAGCCTGGGAGGTGGCCCTGCCCCCACCTGAGCACCAGAACTTAAGCTCACATTTAATAGCAGCTGTGCCCCCTGCTGAAAGACCTGAGGCTGGGAGCAGCATTTGAATCTCAGACCCCAAGCACTAGGTGGGCAGATTTAGGCAGCCACCTAATGGAGAGGAATTTCATAAGTCAAGTAACTGGCTGGGAAAATGCCCAAAAAAGGGAAGAAAAATAAGACCATAGAAGGCTACTTTCTTGGTGAACAGATGTTTCCCTCTTTCATTTCTGAAGAGGAGGAACAATGCTTACCATCAGGGAAAGACATAGAAGTCAGAGCCTCTGTACCCCAAACACCCAAAATATATATCCAATGGGCTCAGGCCATGGAAGAGCTCAAAAAGGATTTTGAAAATCAAGTTAGATAGGGAGGAAAAAATGGGAAGAGAAATGAGAGAGATGCAAGAAAAGCATGAAAAACGGGTCAATACCTTGGTAAAGGAAACCCCAAAAAATGCTGAAGAAAATAACATCTTGAAAAATAGGCTCACTCAATTGGCAAAAGAGGTTAAAAAACCCAGTGAGGAGAAGAATGCTTTCAAAAGCAGAATTAGCCACATGGAAAAAGAGGTTCAAAAGCTCACTGAAGAAAAGAGTTCTCTCAAAATTAGAATGGAACAAATGGAGGCTAATGACTTTCTGAGCAACCAAGATATCACAAAACAAAACCAAAAGAATGGAAAAAATGGAAGAAAATGTGAAATATCTCATTGGAAAAACACCTAACCTGGAAAATAGATCCAGGAGAGATAATTTAAAAATTATGGGACTACCTGAAAGCCATGATCAAAAAAGAGCCTAGACATCATCTTTCATGAAATTATCAAGGAAAGCTTCCTTGATATTCTAGAACCAGAGGGCAAAATAAGTATTGAAGGAATCCATCGATCACTGCCTGAAAAAGATCCAAAAAGAGAAACTCCTAGGAACAATGTGGCCAAATTCCAGAATTCCCAGGTCAAGGAGAAAATATTGCAAGCAGCCAGAAAGAAACAATTCCAGTACTGTGGACATACAATCAGGATAACACAAGATCTAACAGCTTCCACATTAAGGGATAGAAGGGTGTGGAATAGGATCTTCCAGAAGTCAAAGGCACTAGGATTAAACCAAGAATCATCTACCCAGCAAAACTGAGTGTAATACTTCAGGGGAAAATATGGTTTTTAAATGAAATAGAGGACTTCAAGCATTCTTGATGAAAAGTCCAGAGCTGAAAAGAAAATTTGACTTTTAAACACAAGAATGAGAAGAAGCAAGAAAAAGTAAACAGCAAAGAGAAGTCATAAGGGACTTACCAAAGGTGAACTGCTTACATTGCTACATGGAAAGACAATATTTGTAACTCCTAAAACTTTTCAGTATCTGGGTAGTTGGTGGGACCACACACACACACGCACACATACATGTACACACGTGCATGCATACATATACAGAGACAGAGAGCATGGAGTGAATTGAATAGGATGGGACCATATCCTAAAAGAAATTAAGGTAAATGGTGAGAGAAAAATGTCGTGGGAGGAGAGAGGGTGAAATGGAATGGGGTAAATTATATCTCATTCAAGAGGCAAGCAGGAGACTTTTTAGAGGAGGGAAAAAGAGGAGAGCTGAGAAAAAAACATGAAGTTTACTCTCATCACATTCAACTAAAGGAAGGAATAAAATGTACACTCATTTTGGTATGAAAACCTATCTTATAATACAGGAAAGTGGGGGAGAAGGAGATAAGCAGGGTGGGAGAATGATGGAAGGGAGGGCAAAGGGAGGAGGGAGCAATTTGAAGTCAACACTTGGGGAGGGACAGGATCAAAAGACAGAATAGAAACAATGGGGGGCAGGATAGGATGGAGGGAAATACAGTTAGTGTTACACAACACGACTATTATTGAATTCATTTCCAAAACAACACAGATATGGCCTATATTGAATTGCCTGCCTTCCCAAAGGGAATGGGTGGGGAGGGAGGGATGGGGAGAATTTGGAACTCAAAGTTTTAGGAACAACTGTTGAGTATTGTTGTTGCTACTAGGAAATAAGAAATACAGTTAATGGGGAATAGAAAGTCATCTGGCCCTACAGGACAAAAGAGAAGATGGGGACAAGAGAAGGGAGAGATGATAGAAGAGAGGGCAGATTGGTGATAGGGAAAATTAGAAGGCTCAGTGTATTAGGGTTGGGGGAGGGGATAAATGGGGAGAAAATTTGGAACTCAAAATTTTGTGAAATGAATGTAAAAAGTTAAATAAATAAATTTATATAAAAAAATAAAAAATAATAAAATAAAATAAAATGAAACTACTTGCAAAATTTCAGATATAGAAAAGATGTTTAACAAAGCCAAAAATCTATCTTTCCCTCCTTCCAGCATCCATGGGCACAGATTTTTTTAACCATGTGATATTTTTCATCATCTGTTATTTTTGGTCATGTGATATTTTCATATATGGTTTTTTGATCATAATTCATGAGACAGGGGAGGGGCAGGAGGGAGAAGAGGAGGAAGGAGTAGTAAAAACCTAGAGTGTAACAGGTGAAACTTTATCCTTGCCTTAAAAAAGATAATGTTTTTGTTTCATTTTGTTTTTATGAAACAAAGTTGAAGTTGGAACGCATTCCTGACACGGATAGTAGTTTGTACATAATCACGGAAACAAAACTAGGTAGAGAAAGTGAATAAAGAGATTTGTCTGAAGGCAGGAAGACCTAAATTCAAGTTTGGCCTCAGACACTAGCTGTGTGGCCTGGACAAATCACTTAACTTCTGTCTGCTTAATCCCTATCAAATAGGCATAATAACAGCACCTTTCTCCCAGGCTTGTTGTGAGGATAAAGTAGGATAATATTATAAAGAAATGATTTAAAACTGTCTCTGACACATAGCAAGTTCTACAAAAATGTTAGTTATCATTATCATCAATGTTAATGAAAACATCAAGCTGCCTAGTCTGATTTAAATAGGGGAGGGAGTTATATGAAATAAGATTGGAAATTGTGGAGGGCTTTAAATGTCCAACTTAGAATCTTGCATTTTACCCTTGAAGAAATAGGAAGTCTGAAAATTTCTGTATAAGTTAGTAACAGAGTCTCAACTGTATTTGAGGAATGTCAATTTGGCAGTTGTGTAGAAAATGGATTGAGGGGATGAGAAAATGGAAGGAGGAAAATCAATTATGAGACAGTTACTATATTTGAGACAAGAGGTGATGAGTGAGGAAATTCTGAATGTAGAGAAGGGGATATAGGCAAGAAATGTTGTGGTTAATATAGAAATTCCAGGAAGGCAGTCTGAGAGAAGCAGAGATGATTACAGTATGTGGAACATTCATTCTTCAAATCTGCCAATCAACTTCAGTTTATGAGTAATGAAATGCATTCATTATGTCTATATCTTAGCTGAAATAAATATGGTAAGAAACCAGGCTGTAAACTAGCATATATTTTTACTGATATGCACTAAGTTCATTTATTCATTCCACAAACATTTTAGCAACACTCTATTATGAGCAAGTGCTGTCTTAATAATTTCTGCAGGAAATGAAGAGATAAATAAGGCCTGTTCTCTCTTTTCAAAGAGCTCAGATTTCCATTTGGGTGACAAGATATGTACATAGATAAGTATAATGTAAATGAGCATGTGAAAAGTACATTGGAACAGTACGTAGCACTGAAATGAGGTAGCAAGTTCTAAGAGACTGTCGGGAGAATGATGAGAGATGGTTACATCAAAGAGGTGACATTTGAGCTAAGCTTTGTGAAGGATATGTGGGTGAAGGAGAAGTCACTAAATTCTTTGCATAAAAATGTCCATTTTTATATTTGATAATATAAACTCAATTTTATAAATCCCCAATTTAGCATTCATAGAAAAATACTAATGAATTTCTTACAATTCCAGTGAAGAAAAGTTTTTGATAGTGTTTCAAAGGGAGATAAGGTTACACTGGATTGGTCTAGATTCCCCTTGAGGATATTTGGAAAGTGCTTGTAAATAATTTTTACTCACAACTGCCATGGTAGCAATGACTTATTTTGTAACTTCCCAGTAAATTTTCAAAGAAACCCTCCCTCTTACTAATATGCACAAACACCCCGGGAAGCAAGGAAGGAAGAAATCAAATATTTAAGTATGATGGGGAAAAATGAGACATTGAGAAATCATATCTTTGACAAAGATAAGCATTGATTTTGAGCTAGACTTAACCAAGGCTTTTCATTCCAGTTCTGAGAGCAAGGGGGGAGAAGTTGCTAGAAAGGGACTTTACTATCTTATTTGTGTTGCTACTTTTAAATAAGGAAATCCATCTTGTAAATATTAGATCCTTAAAGAGTATTTTTCACTTGATATTTTGATCTAACAGTGATTTCCTAAAAGTGTTCTTCCATAATGTGATAAAAAATGCACTTGTGTTTTCAAAGGTTTAAAAAAATAATTGATGAGAAAATTTACTTTTCTAATGCGGATAAACATCATCTCTGATATTTATGATCTTGCAGAGTTATATAGAATATTGAAAGGTTAAATGATTTGCCTAAGGTCATATTTCTTGTGTCTGTCAGAGATGGAATTAGAACTAAAGTCTGGGTGATAATCCACCCACTGTACAATCCTGTCTTTCCATATACCAATAAAAACATGCTTGTCATTGACAACAGAGGTGAATTTTCAATTCAGAAACATTATTTCATCCAGCTTGGAATTTAAGAGAAACAACCCAAAATGGAATTAACTGATATTAAACTTATAAACAAGTAGTAGAAAGACAAGCCTTTAAATGATCACAATTGTCTAAAACCCTGTTTATTAGCACAGATCCCATTAAGTATTATAGAAAGTTACATATAATTAGCCTAAAATTTTCAGTCAGCAGGGAAAAGGGTTGAAGGAATCTTTAGGTAAAATTAACAATATCTTATATGATTTTATTTTTTATGATAAAAATAATGCAAATTTCATGTTCATTTATAATGCTGTGTTTCAATGAAGGCTCCTACATGAGTTGCCTGGCAGGAGGCAAGAAGGGTAACTTACTTGTTTCCTTATATCTCTGTATCAATTGCATGCTACAGCCTAGTCTAAACTTTCCTCATAGTGCTGCATGGGATAGGATTAGATTTTTAATTCCATTGATATATATATATACATCCTAGATGAGGAAACTCTATCAGTGCAGATTAACACCTTCTTTGCGACTTACAGTCTAAATGAACTTCCTAAAACATTAAGTATTAAAGTGATTTACCTAAGATCAAATGATCAGGTTGTGTCTGTGGCTGATTTGAATCCAGGTCTCTTTGGCTTCGAGGCTGGCTCTCTGTCTACTTCTCTATAATGCCACTCACCACATTATTCATTTGCAATTTATTATTGTATGATTATCTCAAGTCAAGTAGGTATTGCTAAGACCCTAACACTGTTGGCTTTAGAGTTTTCAGCACCTTTTCTCTACTTAGAGTCATCTTAGGATCTACTTTCTCCGCTGGTGAAATCATGTATAAAAATCATCATTGCTAACACTTTTAGATTTGCTTTTTCTCAAAACAATCTTGTAAATCAAGTGATGTTAATATTATAACCCTCATTTTTGAGATGAATAATATTTTTCAGAGATATTTCAACTGACTTCTTAGAGGTCACATTATAAGCAAATGTTTGATCTGGGATACCAAATTACTTCTTTTGACTCTAAGATCAGTGAACTTTTCTCATCATGCCATGTAAACTATGGCCATCATCATTTCTCTTCAACTTACAGCTTTGACTCAACCCTAAATCTTGGTCTACTAAGTGAGCTTTTGCCATATCTTTCCCCCAACCAGTCTTCCACAATACTTTCTAGTAATATCATCTCTCTTCCACTTATATTCCATTTGGCATTCTTATGTTCTACAAGTTAATTTGGATTCTGCTCATGAGACAAGACAAAACAAAACAAAGTAAAAACAAACAACAAACTTCAATAATTGATATAGATGGAAATATCAGAGCAATTAAAGGTTTTTTCCATTTTATTTCCCTAACTCAAAAAACCTCAAGAGAAAATATCATGGCCAACTATAAAAAGATTTCTGAATGTGTGGTTTAAGACACAAGTCCAGTTGTAATTCCTTATTTTTTTAAAGACATAAACTTCTCAACAACACACAAACCTACAATTCTAGGTTGTTCAATATTGCCCAACTTGTACCAGCTCAGGTTTACGTTTTCCCTTGAAATATCCTTGGTGTGTTACCCCATGGTCTAGACTCTAGAACCATTATAAAGTTCTGGAAGTTCTGCAATTGTTACATAGTTACAGATCTAGTTATGCACATGGAGCACTAATTGGAAAAGACATTGAATTGTTAAGGCTTTTGCAAAAAAGTCTTCACACAGAAGATCCTCAGAAAATGTCTTTATTCTGAATTCCCCATAAGCTTTCATATTTACTTGTTGGGGCAAAGTAT
Organism: Bettongia penicillata ogilbyi; assembly: GCA_023548195.1. Classification (NCBI taxonomy): domain Eukaryota; kingdom Metazoa; phylum Chordata; class Mammalia; order Diprotodontia; family Potoroidae; genus Bettongia; species Bettongia penicillata. The sequence continues at coordinate 65,920 of JAJHZJ010000086.1, read as the reverse complement.
ACCAAGTCTAAACTTGTTAAGTAAATTTAATTTAATAAAGATAATTAAGGTAATTAATTTAGATACATACAGTGGGTAAGGTGCTGGAATAGGTCCTGTGGATGATGCAAATGTATAAACAAAGCAAAACAAAACAAAAAGACATCAAAATAAAAAACAAAACCCTGAACCAGGCCACCCTCTCCCACTAACGGGCCCAGGATTAAAGCCCAACATGGCTATGTTTAGTCCCAAGAAAGACTAACAACTAAAGAGAGGGGTTATGAGGTTTCCAGATCATTATGCTCTCACTCCAGGATAGAACTCTGAGGAGATGATTAAAAACAAACAAACAAGCAAATAAATACCACAATTCTTAAATTTGGCTGATACTTAGGATAGTTCTAAAACGGATTAATAAGAACTCTTCTAGAGATAATTTTCCCACCTCAATTATTGCAATATTTTACAGATTAGGCTTCCAACATGTCTCTTCCTCTCCCAGTCCATCTTCTACTTGGCTACTAAACTACTACTAAAACACAAATCTGGTAATGCCAAATTCTACTTATTAAACTCCTGCAGCTCCCTGTTACTTGCCAAATCAAATAAAACATCTTTTATTTGACTTCAAATCCTGAAATACTCACTCATTTCAATCAAGTTTGACTCTTTGTGACCCTGATTGTGGTTTTCTTGACAAAGCTGATTTTATAGATGAATAAACTGAGGTAATTAGGGTTAAGTGACTTGCTCAGGGTGATACAACTAATAATATTGTGCCTGAGCACCGATTTGAACTCATGTTTTCCTAATTCCAGTCATATCACTCTTTCCACTACACCCTAAGTGCCCATTCAAAACCTGTACCCCATCCAGTATTTTTTTTAGTCATTCTGCCTTCTACCACAATTAATTTATATTTTTAGATTTTATTTTTCTTTTCTCTTCTCTATTTGCTGGCTCTCCTGACAAGTCCCAGATAAAATTTCACCGTCTACAAGAAGTTTTTCGTTAACCCCACTAATTCTTGTGTCTTCTGTCAATTATCCACAATCTATTCTGTAATAGCTTATTCATACACAATAATATATTTGTTGTCTCCCTGATTAGGCTATGAGGTCCTTGAGAGTAGTGGCTGGTTTTTTTTTGGCCTTTTTGTCTTTTGAATCTTCAGCAACTGGCACAGTATCTGGCACACAGTAGGAGCTTAGAAACGTTTATTGATGAATTGACTGAAAACCATTCAATTTGCAAGGCAGAAGAGGTATAGGGCAGTTATTTATATTTCCCATAACTAAAGAGATCATTGCAAAAATGTTGATGATAATTCAAATATGAAGCAATTATCCATAATTTGGGGGACTACTTATAAGTTCATTTTGTGGTTAAATGGCAGTGCTGTTGGCAGGTCATCAACAGATATTCGTACCAATTCATAGATAGATACATAAATGCATATGTATATGTATGTATATATGTGTATATGCACATATATATGTGTATATAGATATATGTAGTGTGTGTATGTATTTGTATTTTGTCTTAGACATGAAGACCTTTGTCTTCAATTACTTCAGTCCCTCATAAAACTTTTCACTTCTATGTTTCCTGAGAAGTTATGAAAAGAAATCTTGTTCTTTGTTTTCATAAATTCCTTTCCTAACTTTTGCATTTTCTTTTTTTTTTTATTGTCAATGCTTTTTTTTTTCTTTTAGCAAATCTACAGAGACATTTCTGAGGATTTTGGATGTAGAGTTTGGAGAGGTCATCTTGATTACCTCCTTTCAACTGGTTTTATACATTAGGACTCAGAGATCAAAGGAAACTAAATGACTTGCCCAGGATCTCTCTGACTTCAGAGCTGATGTTATTTTCGCCAAGTCATGCTGCCTTAGTAATGATTTTTTTCTGAAAAAGTAGAAAGTTTCATAGAAAACACAGAGCTTTTCCTAAACTATAACTCACTTGTGTTTAAACTTGAACCTAAAAGTCAAATTAAATGTGTGATTAAATGAAAATGAGGTATTGATTTCCTTGTATTCTTCGTTTCTCTGGCAGACAAGCACTATGTTCATCTTTCATAGTTTTTCGTTTGTTTTTTGTCCCCCTGCCTTTCCCTGCCCAGTGGCAATTTCTTTCATATGAGAAATAATAAAATGAAGGGAGAACTGAATGTTATCCATTTCTATGGGGAAAGGAGAGACCAGCTTAAAAAAAAAAGAGTTTCTTAGACTGTGATTAGGTATAAGAGAACAAAAGATGAAGAGAAATAAGTTACTGATGAAAAAGGCAAAACCAGGGAACAGAAAGGTCCTAATGGGAGGAAGTCAAAATTAATGGCTGTTCTAACTTAAGAGAAGAATCAAAAGACATTGAATACCATTTCAGATGCATTTACCTTATAGGAATTTAACAAAGAAGATTTTTTTTCCTTAAGCACATATTTCCACATTTTCATTTTTCTTCCCTTTTTCTTTTATTTCTTTCTCTTTTTTGCAGTCTCAGAATCCATGCTGTGCCTATTATTTTAGTCTACATTCTCTGTTGAATTTATGATGGGATAGTCAACATGTCCTCAGGCTGCTGGTAGGGAAAATACAATAAAACTTTGTTTTTTTTTTTTTTTTTTTTTTTTTTTTTAATTTATTTATTTATTTATTTTACATTCATTTTCACAAATTTTTGGGTTCCAAATTTTCTCCCTTTTTCTCCCCTCCCCCCACCCCAATACCCCAAGCAATCTAATTTTCCCTATCTCCAATCTGTCCTCTCTTCTGTCATCCCTCCCTTCCCTTGTCTCTATCTTCTCTTTTCTCCTGTAGGGCCAGATGACTTTCTATTCCTCATTAACTGTATGTCTTCTTTCCTAGTTGCAACAGCAATACTAAACAATTGTTCCTAAAACTTTGAGTTCCAAATTCTCCCCATCCCTCCCTCCCCACCCATTCCCTTTGGTACGGCAGGCAATTCATTATAGGCCATATCTGTGTAGCTTTGCAAATGACCTTCCTGATAGTCGTGTTGTGTAAGACTAACTGAATTGCCATCCCTCCTCACCTGCCCCTCATTGTTTCTCTTTGATCCTGTCCCTCCCCAAGTGTTGACTTTCAATTACTCCCTCCTCCCTTTGCCCTCCCTTCCATCATCCCCCCCCAATATCTCCTTCTCCCCCGCTTTCTTATACTGTAAGATAGGTTTTCATACCAAAATGAGTGTGCATTTCACTCCTTCGTTTAGTCAAATGTGATGAGGGTAAACTTTTGTTTGTTTGTTTGTTTTTTTTTCTTCAGCTCTCCTCTTTTTCCCTCCACTAAAAACATCTCCTACTTGCCTCTTAAATGACATATAGTTACCCCCTTCCATTTCTCCCTCTTTCCTCTCACTACATTTCTCTCTCATCATTTACCTTAATTCCTTTTAAGGTATGGTCCCATCCTATTCAGTTCAATCTGTGCTCTCTGTCTCTGCATGTGAATGCATGTGTGTATGTGTGTGCATGCGTGTACATGTGTATGTGTGGTCCCACCAACCACCCAGATACTGAAAAGTTTTAAGAGTTAGAAATATTGTCCTTCCATGTATGAATGCAAACAGTTCATTTCTGGTAAGTCCCTTAATACTTCTCCTTGCTGTTTACTTTTGCATGCTTCCTCTCATTCTTGTGTTTGAAAGTCAAATTTTCTTTTCAGCTCTGGTTTTTTCATCAAGAATGATTGAAAGTCCTCTGTTTCATTGAAAGACCATATTTTCCCTTGAAATATTATACTCAGTTTAGCCGGGTAGGTGATTCTTGGTTTGAGTCCTAGTTCCTTTGCCTTCTGGAATATCCTATTCCACGCCCTTCGATCCCTTAATGTAGAAGCTGCTAGATCTTGAGTTATCCTGATTGTATTACCACAGTACTGGAATTGTTTGTTTCTGGCTGCTTGCAAGATTTTTTCCTTGAGCTGGGAGTTCTGGAATTTGGCCACAATGTTCCTAGGAGTTTCTCTTTTTGGATCTCTTTCAGGTGGTGATCGATGGATTCTTTCAATACTTATTTTGCCCTCTGGTTCTAGAATGTCAGGGCAGTTTTCCTTGATAATTTCATGCAAGACGATGTCTAGGCTCTTTTTTTGATCATGGCTTTCAGGTAGTCCCATAATTTTTAAGTTGTCTCTCCTTGATCTATTTTCCAGGTCAGTTGTTTTTCCCATGAGATATTTCACATTCTCTTCCATTTTATTGTTCTTTTGGTTTTGTTTGGTGATTTCTTGGTTTCTCATAAAATCATTAGACTCCATCTGTTCCATTCTAATTTTGAGAGAACTATTAAATTCAGTGAGCTTTTGAGCCTCTTTTTCCATTTGGCTCATTTTGCTTTTGAATGCATTCTTCTCCTCATTGGCTTTTTGAACCTCTTTTGCCAATTGAGTGAGCCTATTTTTCAGGGTGTTAATTTCCTCAGCATTTTTTTGGGTCTCCTTTACCAAGATATTGACCTTTTTTTCATACTCTTCTTGCATCTTTGTCATTTCTTTTCCCAGTCTTTCCTCCACCTGTCTAACTTGCTTTTCAAAATCCTTTTTAAGCTCTTCCAAGGCCTGAGCCCACCCAACACCCCCCTGGGGTGTCTGGGGTACTGAGGCCCCGCCCTCCACATCTTTCCCTGATGGGAAAAATACGTTCTCGTCCTCCCCATCAGATCCGAAGGTCGGGATCATTTGCATTTGTTGGAAAAAACTCTCTAAAGTCTTATTTTTCTTCCCCTTTCTAGGCATTTTCCCAGCCAGTTACTTGACCTCTGAGATTCCCTTCCACCCCCGCCTGGATCCGCCCAGCCAGCGCCTGGCCTCTGAGATTCAAATGGGCTTTCCTCCTGCTGGCTGTCAATCAGTGAGCTTTAGTTCAGGTGCGCTGGGGCGGGGCCAGGGCTGTCTCCGAGACTCTGATCCCTCGGGGGGGGGGGGGGGGGGGGGGGGCTTTATGCAGCGACTCTCAAGAATGGAGCGGGTGGGGGCGGGGTGGGGGGCCCGCCTCCCAATCTCAGCTCCCCCGGGGGTCCCGAGCAGAAGTCTTCAGCAACAGAGCGGGGCGGGGGCAGGGCCGTTTCCCAGGCTCAGCTCCGTCAGGTTTTATGCGGGAATCTTCCGTAATGAAGATCCCGCCTGCAGCTGGGGGATTCCTGAGTCCCGGGCCGCTGCCGCCTCAGCCCCAGCCCACGCCTCTGCCGCCACCGCTTCCTGCCCCCGTCCCCGCCGCCGCCGCTTCCTCCGAGGGGGCCCGAGTCACGGAGGCTCCCTGCTTCCCCTCTCCTTCAGCGCGGCCTCTCTCACTGACCTGCTTCTGTGGGCGGAGGGACTTTCCCGGCTGCTTCAGCTTCCGTCTCTGAAGCCTGCTCGGATTCGCTTCTCTGAGGCCTCGGCCAGGGCAGCGCTGGGGGTCGGGTTTACTCTCCGGGGCGCGCCGGACCCTGGGGACGGGTCTTGAGGGCTCCCTGGGACGGAAATCTCCTCCACTCTGCCTCTGCACACCTTGCACTCACCCAGAATCTATGGGGGACTCTTTCTACACCAATTCCATGGGCTTTGGTTTCGGAGCTCGTAAACGTGCGTCCTTCTACTCCGCCATCTTGGCTCCGCCCCCTACAATAAAACTTTGTTAAGGTGCTTCCCTACTGGACCTTGTTCTTTGATACATTTATATCTCCAGGCCCCATCTATATCACTATTTCCCTTCTAAGAGATTTTCTTGGTTAACCTTTGAGTAATTGGTCCCTAGAAAAATGACTTATAAAGGTTTCTCTACCACAATTTATATATCCAACAAGTGTTAATAGATCATTAGTCACAAAGTGAGCACATTATGGTGTCAGATTTCATCCCATCAAAGAAAAAGAAAGGAAATACTGAGAGACAGTGAACGAACAGCATACAGTACAAATTCCCTTGGTTTTACACAACAAATAAATTACTGGAAATCCTGGGGAAAGGAGCTTATTTCTCTTTTCCCAATATAAGTGAGGTATTATCTGTCAACTAATTTTTCCATAGCCTACCTCTTCCCATTCCTGAATCTTCCATTCTGCATGTTTAGTCCTTCGTTTGCTTTCCAAGATGATGCTATAGGATAATAATAGTAAACATTTATATATTACTTTAAGGATTGCAAAGTTCTTCACAGGTATCATCCAATTTGAGTCTTATAATAATTGTATGGTTTAGGAGCTATTTTCCAGAGTTTACAGATAAGGAAGCAGGAAGTAGATGGAATCTAATTTGTATGTCTAGGGTTATATATTTTAAAATTATTTAAAGCAGGATTTGAACTTAGTTCTTCCAGATTCCAAACCTAGTCCTCTTTGCACTATGCCATCTAGAAAGCTCCTAATATCTTTTCATAAAAAAAACAATTCTGCAATGAAGTCTCTGTTTTATAAGTCCAACACAAAGTGCTTATTCCGACACAAAGTAGGTCAACCCGAGAATATTTTCCTCTGCTGCTGAGACCAAGATGTTGTCCACATGCTCTAGATGACTTGTCCCATAAATTTCTCAAAGACTGACAAGGTCATGACCAAATCCTTCATATGGGGAAACAAAGTATCAACAAAGCCTGATCATCATGAAAACTTAGGTTAGTCAAGGAACACCCCTAATCAATCTCTTATCTCATTATTCAGCTAATTTGGAACTTTGTCGATAAATGACTGTGCAAATCAGTTTGCAAAATACTTTCCAGGTCATTGATAAATGCCAAAGCTTTTATTGTAAAGAATTAGTCTAATTTACTATAAAGAATTTTCTAATTTATTGAAAATAATCTGTCTAATATATTGTAACAACTTTTTTTTCAAGAAAATATCTAAACATCTAAATAGCAAAAGAAACTGGAATTTAGTTTAAATAGAGTAGGTGAAGAGATTAGAGTTTCAAAGGTTTCAAAATTAGAATGGGAATGTCAGCCAAATCAAGATACTGGTTAAACTGCCCTCCAGCAGAACAGCTTTTCTCATAGGGATTTTCATTTCTGCTCTTAATCCTGTCCATTTTGTGCACACCAAAATGGAAATAAGAGTTTCCCCTTTGTCATTCTAAAATGTGATCATTCCCATTGCAGTAATATTGAACTCTTTTCCTCACTGCCTAGAATATTATCAGAGTTTAATTTCACCCCTGTTGCCTAATGTTTCTCTAACAAGAAGTTTTCATTGAAAATCTATAATTTTCTATGGGGATGATGTCCTCTATTCTTGTCTCCTTTTTTCCCTGTCTTCATAATGAGCTGGAAAATAAAGTCAATGGGCCCCAATCTGATTTGTATTTTTCTCATTCCATCTACCAGTGTGCATAACTCAGACTTGACAAGCATTTGCCTTTCCAGGGACTCCTTTGCATTAGATAGTATTGGAAAATGAAGGTTATCAAACTCCCAGGGGTTTCTTTTAAAGTGTCATCCTCTTATTGGCATGTGATCTGTGTGACTGCATGTTTCAGACAGGGGTCCAAAAAGTTCCTCAAAAGGTGGAGAGTGGGACAAGCAAGAACAAGAAAGGATTTGAGTTTGTGAAACACAAAAGCATTATTTCACCTAGACCCAATTCCTTCATATGTCATTGGGAAAATCAACAAATCTTCACACCCAACTGTCATAGTTTCCCCTTCCTTTTCCTTGCTCTAACCATTCTCTTCCCACCCCCAACAATTGCCAATAATTAAACTTCTGTTTCTAATTTTCAATCAGAAATGAAATGTTCAAATATGTGTTGCTGTTGTTATTTTAAGGAGTCATTTTAATATTGATACAGAGCAAAAGAAAGAGAAATGTACATCACTGCTGTCCTTCTACTTATGGACCCCACTTGCAGTACCCAAAGAATCCTCCAGATAGCACAATCTACTAAACAGAGGAGAAATAAACTTAGCTGTTTAGTACAAATAAGCTTGAAATACCTTTGGCAGTCAGGCTATGTGCAAGTGGATCCGAACTGCATCTGAATCACCCAGATTAATAGGACAGAAGCCATGGTAAATAATTGTATTGGGGATAAACAGTTTCAGAATCCTTCAGGTGACAAAGCCTGCTATTGGTGACATGGTATGCATAATGTAGGCTAGATAAGTGGTAGGAAGATCACTGCTATTATAGATACAAAACATTTCAAAAAATAAATTCTTATTTACACAGACTAGTGCATACTCATTCTCCTTTGGTAGGTAAGCAGTCATAACAGAATGCCATTTCAATAGACCTGTAGAACTTACATGTTTAATTCAGTGGGGGGAAGAAGAGGCACTTTCATGAAGAGTTAAATTAATTTGTGCTTTGTAATGCTATAGATTCTACTGCACCTGACCAATCTGAGCTAATGTGTGGTCATAGTTCCCATGATTATTGGTAGCATTAAGTACTAGGGAGAAAGCAAAAACAGAATTCTCTCTCTCTCTCTCTCTCTCTCTCTCTCTCTCTCTCTCTCTCTCTCTCTCTTTTACAAATTAATATATGTATATATACATATATATGTATATATACATATATGCACACACATATATGTCAATAATGAAACCTCTATTTCTGATTTTCAGTCAGCATTGTATCTTCACATCTTTGATTTTTTCTTAAAGAGTCGTTTTGATATTGGAATGGAGGGGGAAAAAATGCAGTGATATCATGTGGGTAGATTAGATGTTTTGTACCCAGTTCCCTCCACTCCTATGACTTGTCATGAGTTGGACTGGGACATCACTGAAAGACAAATGGTGATACAACTAGAAAATATTATTCACAACATGAACCCGGGTGAGTAATAACTGGATTTGTTCAAACAGCTTTGAAGATACATTTTGTTGACAGAATTCTAACACAGACTCCCTGCATCCAGGAGGAAAACAAAGGTTTTTCATCATTTTTGGTTAATATATTTTTTCAAGGTCCTCCTTGCAAGGCAAACTGTAATTGCTAAATACTTCATAGCCTTTGGGAATGAAATGGCAAACTACTGAGAAAGCTTCTCCTGCAAGGAAACTTTGTGAAAAGAAAACAGCATGGGTGGTGGGTTGCTAGGGAGAGATTCAAGAAACCTGGATTTTAATTTTAGTCTTGCTAATAACAAATTGTGTGACCTTGGGCAAGCCATGTCACTGCAAATGTTTTCTCAAAAACTTTCTGGGTCACTGTCTTTTCAAGTGTAAGTTGAAGTAGCTAACCTTCAAGATCCCTTTTAACTCTCAATTTATGATCCTGTTATCCTTAAAACAAGGAGACTGGACTAGATCATGGGTTACATTTGGGGGAAGGGGGAACCAGAAGCATCGACTCCAGAATCAGTCTGGATTCTGATTACTAGATTTTTCTCTTACTAGATGTGTGGCCTTGAAGAAATCATTACTCTTCTCAATTTGAACTTGTGAAAAAATGTAGTGGGGAATAGGGTGAGACAAAGTCCAGACTAAAAGATCTCTATGATCTCTTCCAGGTCAAAATCTGTAATCCTCTTCTTAGATGAATTGTAAAGTCCCTTCCAGCACAGATATCCTCACTTGTTGTTAACCACTATAACTTTAATAGACCAAAATATTTATGTGGCACTAAAAGACATTATTTACTGTTTGTTTATGTATCTATTTTCTTCTATTTTCTATTTTTTTCTTCATTCATTTTTGTGTATCCATTCATTTAGTTAATGACTCCATTTTTTTAGGGGTAGCTAGGTGGTGCAGCGGATAGAGCACCAGCGCAGGAGTCAAGAGGACCCGAGTCCAAATCTCACCTCATACACTTGATACTCACTAGCTGTGTGACTTTGGGCAAGTTGCATCCTGGGTCATCTCCAGTCACCCTGATGAATATCTGGTCACTGGAGTCAGATGGTTCTGGGGGAGAAGTGAAGTTGGTGACAATTTCTGATCATGTCATCATTTCTCTGATAGTATGGTCTTCTTCGGCAATGAAGGACAAACGCACATTCATTCACTGTGAACTCACTCTTCTCCACTCTTCTTCATCTCCTATCATTTGGATGCCTTCTGCCACTCTTTCCTCCTTCACTCTTGTATCACATGAAATGACCTTACTCTTTAACCTTCCTACTTGTTCATATGATCCTATTTCATCTTATTTCCTCCATATGATTGCCTCCTGTAACATCTCCATTGTTTTATTTATTTTCTTTCTCTTCATCTCAACTAGATGATTCCCTACTATCTGTAAACATGCTCAGGTCTCCCCTACCCCTAAAAATTCTCATTTGATCTTTTCCACCCTGCTGCCTGTATATTTATGTTGTACTTTGTAGCTGAATTCCTTTAAAAGATTGTCTAGAATAGGTGCCTCTACTTTCTCTCCTCCCGCCCTCTTCTTAATTCTTATATTTAGCTTCAGAACTTATTCCTCCAAACTCTGTCCCTCCAAAGTTACTAACGATCTCTTATTTGCCAAATCTAGCATCCTTTTCTTAATCTTAATTCTCCTTGACCTCTCTACAGAGGTCCTTTGGCACTGTTGGTTATTCCCCTCTCCTTGATAACTTCACTCCCTATATACAATTTGTTAGCAAACATTTTGATTTCATTTTTGAAACATCTCTTAAATATGCCCCTTCTCTTCTCTGATCCTGCCACTACTCTAATACAGGCAATCATTACCTTATGCCTGGATTATTGAAATAGCCTGCTATTCAGTCTTCCTGCCACAACATACTAATTCATCCTCCATTCAGCCACTAAAATGATTTTCCTAAAATGCAGGTCAGACTAACATGAAAAGCATCAAGGAAGTGAAATTAATAAAATTTGGTAATCAACATAATTTTTGCCTGATACAAGCACTGATTTAGAGCAAAATATTTATCTAGTCCTTCTTGTCCTTTTATTAATAAGGAAAATAAGAACCAAAGAGAATGTAAGTGAGTTGCCTAAGGTCATACAGATAATAACCAAGTGGGTCAAGATTCAAGTTCAGGTTTGCTGACTCCCATTCCAGAATGCTTTCTAATGAACATCACTAATTCATGCAATATAATGAAATAATGACATACCAATCCAGATAGCTATAATTTGCAAAGCTCTTTATAAGTTTGACTCAACAGAATCAAGGCAGATGAGTCAGTTGTGGGAATTAATGAGCTTTCACAAAAGCATCAGATAAGTTAGTCCTAGGTTACTAGGGCAGTATACAACCCACTTTCCCCTGCTCTGTGGTGGTAGCTGAAAGCATTGAATTTAAGACTGATCAAAAACTCCTATATTAGAGTTATACTTCCAAAAGTGGGACGTGGAAGGACAAGGAAGAGACAAATTGGGAATATGTCTACAGATACTCAGGTCTGAATTTTGATGTCATGAGACATGAGAGCTCACAATCATATTGAGATAGGCTATTCCAAAGATTGATGTATCTTTACATCAAGCTCTTGCTAGAATTTCAGAGTTCATCTTAGCTCTATGTATCAGAATAGTTCAGGTATTTTATTGATAAAAATTGGGTTTCACTAAATTAAGTTTGACTGGGTCCCCAACCCCTGGAGGTCATAGGCACAGAGGTCCCACTTAGCCAGTAAATTAAAAATCTTTAGCCTGGAAAATTCACATATAATTATAATAAATTTCATATATGAATGATTCTAGCAAAAGAGCAGAGAAGGAGGGAGGGAGGGAATGCCAGGTAGGGGACCTGTACAGGTAGAAAGAAAGTGGTTTAAATGCAGACAGTTTATTAGATGGAGAAACACTAGCCATGAAAAAAAAACAAACAAACAAACAACAAAACAGAGGTTTGGAGATGTGAACTGATCCAAACATTTTGGAGAGCAATTTACAACTATAACCAAAAGGCTATAAAAATATGCATACCCTTTGACCCAGCAACAGTATGATGTTGTCTGTATTTCAAAGAGATGAAAAAAGGAAAAGGATACACACACACGCACACACAGAGAGAGAGAGAGAGAGAGAGAGAGAGAGAGAGAGAGAAATTTATACAAAGTGAAATGAACAGAAACAATAGAACAGTGTACCCAGGAATAGCACTATTGTATGCTGATCAACTGAGAATGACAGATATTCTCAGCAATATTCTGATCCAAGACAATTCTGAGAGATTTGTGATGAAAAACGTTATCTATCTCCAGGGAAGGAACTGATATATTATTAGGGCAGATCAAAGCTTTCTTCAAAAACAAAATAAAACAAAACAAAAAAACCCTTTGTATTTCTTGATTTATTTTTGGTTTTTTTTTCACAAAATGACTAATAATGGAAATATGTATTACATGATTGCATATGTGTAAGCTTTATCAAATTACTTACCTTTTCAAAGGAAGAGGGAGGAGATAAGGAGAGAGTTTGAAATTCATTTTTTTTTAATAAAAGAATGTTAAAATAGTTTTTACATATAAGGAAAAATAAAATATTTAAAAAAAATAAAAATCAAAGTTATTTTTTTCAAATTACAAAAAGAGGGTTACACACCAATTTATTTGTAAAATATCCATGGATGTCATACGTGAAGGTCATGCAATATTCTGAATGAAATAATAAAGGAAGACAAGGAAGAATTCAGGGAAGCATGGGAAGCTATGAACCAATGTGGTTAAAACAAGGAAAATAATATGACCACAACAATTTACAGTGAAAAGGCACAATAAATGAATCTAAATAAGATATAATGAAATTGATTGGTTATTGTCCTTCATTCTAGAAGAGGAGCAAAATGACAGCATTGTGCCAAATCTAGTTACAGTGTGCGTGACTGATTGTAGAGACCAACATGAGCTTGGAAAGTTTTACCACAGGTCAGTCACAAATAGTCCATGTGAATATTTAGGGTGGATTCCAATTAAGTATATTTCCAAAGAAGACAGGAGAAAATTTAATTATTTCTTTTCTTTTCAGATGAGGGACCATAGATGGGGAACATTACATGTTATTGCACTTTCATGATATGTTAATTCATTTTCTAGAATTTTTTTCCTCCCATCACCCCTCTTTGTCTTACATTATTTCTGGATAGGTCTCTGAGTATGAAAGGCTAGAAGCTTATATTTAGAAAAAGTTAAGATGATACAAACAAGATCAATGAAACCAAGGTTAGAAGGGAGGCACAAAGCTTGGAAAAAATTTTTACAACCAAGGTCTCTGATAAAAGCTTCATTTCTAAAATATACAGAGAACTGAATCAGAGTTATAAGAATATAAAGCAATTTTCCGATTGATAAATTGTCAAAGGATATGAACAGATAGTTTTCAGAAGAAGAAATTAAACTATCTATGATCATATTTAAAATTCTATAAGTCATTACTGATTGGAGAAATAAAAATCAAAATAATTCTGAGGTACCACATCATACCTCTCTGATAGGTTAACAAGACAGAAAAGGACAATGATAAATGTTGGAAAAGATGTGGGAAAATTGGAACACATGCATTGCTGATGGCGTAGTGAACTGATCCAACCATTCTGGAGTGCAATTTGAAACTATGCCAAAAGGGCTATCAAACCATGCCTACCCTTTGACCCAGCAATACTACTTCTAGGTCTATATCCCAAATACATCATACAAGTGAGAAAAGGACCCATGTGTATAAAAAGCATTTATAACAGTTTTTTTTGTTGTAGTGGCCAAGAATTGAAAGTTGAGGTTGCCCATCAATTGGGGAATGGCTGAAAACATTGTGGTGTATGTGACAGAATGCTATTGTGCTATGAGAAATAATGAGCAGGTAGAAGTCAGAAAAAACTATGAAGACTTACATGAACTCATGCTGAGTGAAGTGAGAACCAGGAGAACATTGTACAGCAATGTACAATAATAACAGTAGTGTTGAGCACTGACTATGATAGGTTTAGTTCTCAACAATTCAAAGATCTAACACAACTCAAAAAAAAAAAAAAAAACAAAACTCATGATGTAATGTGCTATCCACATCCAGAAACAGAATGCAGCTTGAACTCAGATAGAAGTATACTATTTTCTCTTTTTTTAATTTTTATTGCTTCTTCTTTCTTGAGTTATCTCCAATTGGTTCTAATTCTTCTTTTATAACATGTCTGATGTGAAAATATGATGAATGTATATCTATAGCCTATATCAGATTGCATGCCACTTTGAGGAGGGGAGGGTGGAGAGAAGGGGAGAAAATTTACAACTCAAAATCTTACATTAGTGAATGTTGAAAACCAAAAATAAATACATAAATTAAAAAAAAAATTTAGGTGACATTAAAACAAAAGATAATGGCATTTTTTTAAAAAAAGCAAAACCTGTTCATATTCTTTACTCACCTCTTATTAGAAAATGGCTTTAGTTAATATCTTGTCAATTCTCTATAGTATTATTTAGCTTTTTATAAATGCCATTAAATTGAAATGTTTTCCTTCTTTTCAATTTCTCTTTCAATTGTATTTAGCTATTTCCTTAGGACTAAAGCCTTATCTATTTTGATGTCTTCAAGGACATCATGGTGAATAGGAAGAAATCAGAAAATCATGGAAAGACAAATCTGCACTGAAACAGAATGAGGTAGACAGCAGAAAAATGATATGGATGATGATTACAATAATTTAAATGTCTAGAATAGTGAATAAACTTGACTTCCAAGAAGAGTCAAAAAGTTGAATTTCCTTGTAGCCACATGGGACTATTACTATGGAATATATTTTACGTTATTTTGTTTTTTTTCTGATTTGCTCTTATTATCTTCTTTTATTACTTAAATTCTGTATTACAATGGCTTACTCATATGGATAGATGATCATATGGAAAATGTTGATATATTTGAAAATAAATGCGATAGAAAAACTAGTGAAACCAATAATTTAAAAGTATACAGATAGATATAGATAAATACATAAATAGGTAATTAGAGAGATGCAATCAATTTGTTTGTTGTATCTTTTATGAACTCTCTTATCTCTAATTTGGTTAACAATTTAATTTTAAGCTATAACTGTGAAAGGTACCTTATCATTTTCTCTTCTATTTTGTTTATATGACCATTTCACTCAGATTACATATCCATTTTACATTAATTATGGTGGTCTATGTTAAAAGCTGTTGGTGTCAGTGTGTTTTCTGGCTATTCCAGCAGTTCTGATTTTAAAAAAAGCTTCTTTCCCAGTAACTATTATTATTGGTTTTTATCAAACATGAATATTGTATAACCTATTATGAGTAGACATTTTTATGTTAAGGACATAAAGTATAACTGCCAAGTTAAACATATGATTAGCATGTATCTGCTAATAATGATTTCCATTTCGTGAGGCTGTTGGACTTATGGTCAGAGGTGATAGTTTGCATTCTTAACCAGCTAAAAGGTCTTAATAAAGCATCTTTTAAAATCTACATATAACCCAAGAGCTAGCAAAAAAGGCCATTATTATATTCAGCAATCCCTCAACATAAAATCCCATATTTAAACTTTATCTCTTTCTCTACTCAAAGTTTCTATCCCAGCTACTGAATTAAATATATTTGCATAATAGGATGCCTCTCTTTGGGATAATAAAATCTTATGTTTTATGTGTTAAAACTTTTAAAGAGTCTTTTTTTTCTGAACATAAAGTAAAACTCCTTTTAAAATAAAAGTATACTTTTTTCGTACAGTATTTAAACTAATGCTCTTCTTACTTAGAGTCAGGGGATTTTATAAGAGCCATTTCACTAGCTTTCTTTGGAGCAGATGGGTCAATTGAGGATTGGGACCTGATTTCTAACTAATAATAATAATCACTACTGAAATTCATTCTTTAGTTTGGTAAAGGAATGCTCTTAAATGAATTTAGGGTGCAATAGAAGATAATGCAATTGACTAATAAAAAGCAGGGTTCTATAATGCAAACTCTTTCCAGATCTCAAGACATATGTGAGGGTCAAAAGATGATCTGAGGACTCTCAGAGGGTTTTCCAAAGTCCTGTAACACAGATCTTCCTAGAACTTCAGTTACCTGATTCTCTAGAAGACTATCAAACAGATTTCCTTCCTCTATCCACAAATAACCCCCCTACCCCCCCCACACACACATCACAGGAGTCTGAAACTTCCAACTTGGTCACACTGTCTGACAGTGAACATTAGACATTCATTTGAGTTAATATCTTGTCTTTAAAAAAAATGAAAAGTGTGCAATGAAATATACAAGGAGGTTAACAGTTACAGGGCTAGGGATTTTAAATGGATTGCTTTGCATGATCTCTTTTTAGCATTATTATCACTATGAAGTAAGCTCTTGAGGGCAGGGACAGCTTTTCCCATTCTCTTTTTATTCTCTGCTCCTAACACATTCCCTGGTATTATCTTCCCTTAAAAAATGCCAATGGAATTAGATTGGATTAGACCAGGATATTTTGGACCCTAGAGAATCCTTCAAACATTTAATAACCAATAATAAAGCATTAATAAAACATCTATTTATTTTAAGTACAGCCCTGTCTTGAGTTCCAGGGGAATTGTGAGGTTCAGATTAATCCTTGTACTACTTCCCAAACATTTGAAGACTTTTGTTCTTGTTGTCATTCTTGTTTTGTTGTTTTTTCAATTCTCTTGACCTCTGGGATCTTCTTGGAAGAGACACTGGATTTGGTTGCCATTTCCTTCTCTAGCTCCTTTTATAGATGAGAAACCTGAGGTAAACAAAATTAAGTGACTTGCCCAGGTTCTCATAGCTAGTAAGTGTCTAAAGTCAAATTTGAAATCAGGAAGGAGAGTTTTTCTGTACCCCCTATCCCTCTATCCACTATACAACCTAGCTGCCATTTGGAGTCTACTAGGAAATTAAGAAACTAACATTGGTAACTACAACAGTTATTAAAAAGTAAAGGGGGGGGAGGCAAAGCCAACATGGCAGAGTAGAAAGATGCACATACACTAGCTCTTCCCCCACAGCCCATAAAATACATGTAAAGAAAAACTCTCAACAAATCAGCAGCAAAAACCATAGAGCAACAAAATGGAGGGGATTCCCAGCCCAGGATGACTTGAAAGGCCAACAGGAAAGGTCTGTCACAGCAGACTCAGAGCAGAGCCCAGCCTTGGCCCTGTGGCATGGCACTGGGAGGAGGACCAAAGCGGGCCCCAGGGCAGAATCTTCAGCAGCAGTAGTCACGATTTGCAGATCCCTCAACCCACAGGTGCCAAAGGTCAGTGAGAGGGTTTTTTTCAATTGGCTTAGAAGAGAGCAGGGTCTTCCCATAGCTCAAGCCTCAGGCAACAGCAACAGAGGCTGCATCTGGCAGGAGTAGCTCCCACAGCAGCCCCTACAGCATCCCTCATCCATTGTTGGACTATAAAGTCCCTGGGGACAGCTGATCTTACCTGAGCCCTGTGTGGAGATCCTGCCCCCACCTGATGATCCAAGAGGAATTGAGCAGTTGATCTGTATCTCACATTGAATTGAAGCCCTGAACTCCCAGCTTATCTGAATCTCAGCCCCCCAGTGCTGGCTTGCTAGATATGGAGGCCAGATGACTGTGGAGAAGAAACTCTACTACTCAGATACTGGGCACAAAAGTTTCTGTGTTGCTCCCAAACCAGTGTACATGCTTGACTGTGCCACTTTTGAGGAACTGAGATTTTACAGATCCCCAGAGTAACTGGTTGGGAAAATGCCCCAAAAAGGGGGAAAAAATAAGACTATAAAAGGTTACTTTTTTTGGTGAACAGATATCTTCTCCCATCTTTTCAGATGAGGAAGAAAAATGCTTACCATTAGGGAAAGACATAAAAGTCAATGGTTCTGTATCCCAAACATTCAAAATAAATATTGAATTGTCTCAGAACATGGAAGAGCTCAAAAAGGATTTTGAAAATCAAGTAAGGGAGGTGGAGAAAAAATTGGGAAGAGAAATGAGAGAGATGCAAGAAAATCATGAAAAACAAGTCAACAGCTTGCTAAAGGAGGCCCAAAAATGCTGAAGAAAATAACACATTTAAAAATAGACTACCTCAATTGGCAAAAGAGGTTTAAAAAGTCAATTAGGAAAAGAATGCTTTAAAAAGTAGAATTAGCAAAATGGAAAAGGAGGTTCAAAAACTCACTGAAGAAAATAGTTCTTTAAAAATTAGACTGGAACAGATGGAGGTTAATGACTTTATGAGAAACCAAGAAAACACAAAAAACCAAAAGAATGAAAAAATGGAAGATAATACAAAATATCTCATTGTAAAAACAACTGACCTGGAAAACGGATCCAGTAGAGACAATTTAAAAATTATGGGACTACCTGAAAGCCACAAACAAAAAAATAGCCTAGACATCATCTTTCATGAAATTATCAAGGAAAACTGCCCTGATATTATAGAACCAGAGAGTAAAATAAATATTGAAAGAATCCACCAATTACCTCATGAAAGAGACCTAAAAAGATAAACTCCTAGGAACATTGTAGCCAAATTTCAGCGTTACCAGGTCAAGGAGAAAATATTGTAAGCAGCCAGAAAGAATCAATTTGAGTATTGTGGAAATGCAATCAGAATAACACAACATCTAGCAGCTTCGACAAAGGATCAAGGGGCATAGAATATGACATTCCAGAAGTCAATTGAACTAGGATTAAAACGAAGAATCACCTCCCCAGCAAAACTGAGTACAATGTCTCAGGGGAAAACGTGGCAATTAAATGAAATGGAGGACTTTCAAGCATTCTTGATGAAAAGACCAGAGCTGAAGAGAAAATCTGACTTTCAAACGCAAGAATGAAGAGAAGCATGGAAAGGTAAACAGGAGAGAGAAATCATAAGAGACTTACTAAAATTGAACTGTTTACATTCCTATGTGGAAAGACAATATTGGTAACTCCTAAAACTTTTTTCAGTATCTGGGTAGTTGGTGGGATTACAGAGAGAGAGAGAGAGAGAGAGAGAGAGAGAGAGAGAGAGAGAGAGAGAGAGAGAGAGAGAGGAAGAAAGAAAGAGAGAGAAAGAGAGAGAGAGAGTCAGAGAGAGAGCAAAGGGTGAGTTGAATAGGAAGGGAAATTAATGAGTGAGAGAGGAATATATTGGGAGGTGAAAGGGAGAAATGGAATGGGGCAAATTATCTCGCATAAAAGAAGCAAGAAAAAGACTTTTCAAGGGTGGAAAAAGGTGGAGAGGTGAGAGAGAAAAAGTAAAGCTTACTCTCATCACATTTGACTTAAGGAAGGAGTAAAATACACATTTATGTTGGTATGAAAACCTATCTTACAATACAGGAAAGTGGGGGAGAAGGGGATAAGCAGGGTTGGGGGATGAAGGAAGGGAGGGCAGTGGGAAGCAGGATAATTTAGAAGTCAACACTCTGGGCGGAGGAGAAGCTCAAAAGAGAGAATAGAAGAAATGGAGGGTTCAGGATAGGACGGAGGGAGATATTGTTACTCTTACGCAATATGACCCTTATGGAAGCCATTTGCCAAACTACACATATATAGCCTATATTGAATTGTTTGCCTTCCCAATAGGAATGGGTGGAGATAGAGGAAGGAAGAGAATTTGGAACTTAAAGTTTTAGGAACAACTATTGAGTAATGTCCTTGCATATGAAATCCAAGTAATGGAGTATAGACATTTATCTTGCCCTACAGGACAAAAGAGAAGATGGAGATAAAGGAAGGGAGAGATGTTAGAAGGGAGGGCAGATTGATGGTAGGGGTAATTAGAATGCTTATGGTTTTGGGGTAGGGGGAGAGGAAGGATGGGGAAATGAATGTTGAAAAATATATTTTTAAAAAAAAGTAATGAGGAAGGATGGCATAGTAGATAATCTCAAATTCAGGAAATATTGGAGTCAGTCTGCCTCTGACATACTGGCTGTTTGACTTGAGGGGGAGATTCTTCAGTACGTCAGTAATTCTCTAAGACTCTTTGTTTCATTAGAGATACCACCCTGCCTTGAAAGAGGGAGTTTCTTGATTATGGCTTTCCCTTACTTATGAAATCATACATCACAATTAAAACTAAAGAGATAGAGAATGGATAGATGAAAGACAGGCAGACAAAAAAGACAGAGTAAGCTTATATTTTTATCAGAAATTGTGCTAACTGCTAGGGAGAAAAAGGAAAACCATCTCTGTCCTCAACGATTTTAAATTAGAACTTGGCAGATAACAAATAAAAGGATGATAGAAATGGAGGAAGAAGGGGAAGATTATTAGAGAAAGGGTTATCCAGGGAAGACACTAAAGGAAGTATAATGGAGGACTGATTCTCTGTCAGTCAGTCAGTTACTCTTTATTAAGTAGCACTTATTTCTTAGACACTGTGTTAAGTGCTAAGAATACAAATAAAGGCAAAAGGTAGCGCCTGCTTTCAAGGATATCACAGCCTAACTCAAGACGCAACAACTACTAATGAACAACTATATAACTGTGTTCAAACAAGATATTTACAGGATATGGGAAGGAATGTCTTAAAAGAAAAAGCCAAGTTTAAGGAGAAAATTCTTGCAGAAGATGGAAAGAGTACTGACTATACAGCATGCCCTGATGAAAGTGATCAGAATAATGATGTACATCAAGATTACACCACACGAGGTGTATAAATGAAGGAACTAATGGTGTTGAGAGGCATGTAAGTATCTCCTTGGATAGAGCACTGGGATAAAAACCATGAAGACTTGAATTCAAATCCTGTCTCAGACACTTACTAGCTATATGACCTGGGTAAATCCCAAATGGAGTCAAGAAGAGTCTGACATGACTGACATCACTGAATAACAACTGAACGCTTAGCCAAGTCATTATAACTTTAGTCAAAGGGCAATGGAATCTTAAACTGAATGATGTGATCAGATTTGTTCTTATGAAAAATTATTCTGGAAGTGGTATGAAGGTTTGGAGTCATCAGGAGTGCCTTTATTCCCTTGCTTCTCCACCATTCAAAATGCTTTCAAGGATTCTCATTTTTTTCTCTATGTGTGGTCAGTACCTAATAAATACATTTTTATTCATTCACTCATTCATTAATTTGGGAAATAACATAAGTGGGAAGATCTATAAGGATGTTGCAATAGCTTAGGACAGTAGTAACAAAGACCTTTGCTATAATTTATGTGTCAATGGGAATTAAGAGGAAAGAAGGTATGTACATGATAGATTTTGCTGAGATGGTTTCATCAGGCTCTACTATCTCCTACAATGTTATTTATTCTGCCTATAGAAGAGCCATATGAAATATCAAGTGAATTTTCCAATACTGTATCTCAAAATATAGTATATTTTCCAATATTTTCTCTCAAAAATAAAATCTTGTGTATGACAGTGTATCAGGTAAAAAAGTGAGTTATTACATTGGTCTAAATATAGATCACATGCACTGCCCACTACTACCATAGTTTGGCTTTAAAAAGTCAGGGACTTACAATGCATTTGGAGTCAGAAGAATTAATTCAATTAATTAAGTCATAATTTAATTATGATTTAAGCATGATTTGGGGTAAGTTACTAAACCCCTTTGGATATTAGTTTCCTCAACAGATGAGATTAAATTTAAAATCTTATCTATTTCCAAATCTAGTACAGTGTTACATGCTATCTTACCTTTACAAGAAGTCTTTCCTCATTCCCTTTAATGCTAGTTCCTTCCCTTTCTTATGTATCTCCAATTTATCCTGTATATATCTTGTCTGTACATAATTGTTTTCATTTTTTTCTCTTCCATTAAACTGAGTTCCTTGAGAAAAGGAATTGTCTTTCCTTTCTTTCTATTTCTGTAATGTAGCATTGTGCCTGACAAACAGTGAGTATTTAATAAATGCTTATATGTGTATGATGGGGCAGCTAGGTGATGCAGTGGATATAGCACTAGTAAAGGAGTCAGGAGGACCTGAGTTCAAGTCTCACCTCAAACACCTGACATTCACTAGCTGCATGACCTTGGGCAAGTCACTTCACCCCAACTGTCTCCTCCTGGGTCATCTCCTGTCATCCTGATGAATATCTGGTCACTGGATTCAGATGGCTGTAGAGGAGAAGTGAAGCTGGTGACCTGAACAGCCCTCCCTCACTCGAAACAAAGTCAAGTGCAAGTCATGTCATCATTTCTCTAAATGAAAAAGGACAAATTGCTTGGAATTCAAAGAACTGGAAATTGCAGGGATGCTAATCAATTGAGGAATAGCTGAACAAGTTGTAGTATATTATTGTAATGGACTACAAATATGCTAGAAGAAATGATCAGCTTAGTGATTTTAGAAAAAATAACATGGAGAGAACTGCACAAAATAATGAAGAATAAAATGAATGCAAGAGAATATTGTATACAGTAATAGCAATATTGTTTTAAGAATAACTTTGAACAAATAAGTTATTTTCACTATTATAAATGCCCAAATTAGCTATAAAGGAAATATCAAGAAAGATGCTATCTGCATCCAGAGAAAGAACTTAAAAATAGAAGTATATATAGGATAATTTTATATACACATGTGTTCAAAATTATTCCATATATAATTCTTTTTATAAGTTGTTGTATATTTGTTATATATTTTTGTTCTACATTTGAAAGGAACTTTGTTGTATATTTGAAAGGAATGTTAAGTTTTACATGATAGATTTTCAGTTTCATGTGCAATCATCTTTTTTTCTGGTACTATGCTATGGGAATGCTTGTTTTATTCCATAAATTAAAAATAAAATTTAATATTGATTCAAAAGAGGGCATTTTGGAAATCATAATGTTCTCCTTTAGTTAATTAGGAGGTTAGCTTCCCCCTCCCAATTGAAAATTAAAACCACACATCTCAGGGTATCAGTGTAAATGTTTAAACTCACTTATTTCTATATTTCATTTTATTATATAAAAAGGACTGGTGTAAAAGTTCATTATTATCAAACCAGAGTCAAATAGGATTTCCTCTTCTAATCTTAGATAAGGAAGTTTATGTCAACATTTACTATTTTACACTAAATCTATTTTGAGTTTCTAGCTGTACACCACCATCTTGGCTCCACCTCTCTATTTTGAGGTTCTAAATCACTTTATGAACTACTAAGTTATTATAGATATTGCAACCTTGAAATATCCTATGAGGATGTCTACTCAGGGCCATGGGTAAATGAGCAGATTGGAAAAAATTGTGTGCTTTTTTAAGTTCTAGGAATTTCAAAAAAGTAATATGGAAAATAAAAAGAAAAGAATGGGTAAATTTATTCTTCAGGATCATAGAAATAGTAAATATTATAAGTGGAAATTGACTCTAAGTTCCCTTTACTATTTGTACCCTAACTTCTATGGAATGTCTCTAAATAAAAAAATAAGCCTTTACTTTATGAAGGACAAGATATTCATACACAAATATGCAAAATCCAAATTGTTGTCAAGAACTACTAAAAAAGAAAATCAATGATTTTACACTATTTCAATTCAAACAATATGGTTTTAAAAGCAGTCAATTGTTTCAGAATAAAAATTGAGAATACATAGATGTTAAATCAGATACTTCATCTATATCTTACTAAGACCCATCAACTCAGAAAAAATTCTCACAAAAGTAGTGTGTTCAGCAAACAGTGAGACACAAAAAAGAACCAGATTATCTTTAATTAAATTGAAGTTAGCCCCAGAAAAGTTTACAGAAAATGGGCAAAGGAATGGATCTTGGTCATTGTACCAAGAATGCTTTGAAACTTTATTTTTGTCTAATTGGAATTTCATCAAGGAGATACTTCAAGTTTCCCAGAAAAACTGGAATCTTCCCTCTTCCCCTTTTAGATTATCTTATGCTAACAAGAAATCCCTGGGACTTCTGAAATTATCATTAAGATTTTCACACATCCCAGCTACAATCATGTGATACCTTCTCTGTTAATGACCCAAGTTCATATTAGTCATGTTTGGAAAGAAGAAGAGTGGTAGGCATGGAATTAGTACTATAGCTGATATTTGTATCTGTATGAACCTTAGTCAAGTCATTTAACTATACTGGGCCTCACTTTCCTCCTTTGTAAAAATTGAGTTTCTTGGACTAGTTGGACACTAAAGTCCTTTCAGCTATCAATATCATATGTTAGTAAAGAGCAAAATATGATGACTTAGAAAAGCACAGTGTTTCTGCAGTTTTCCTTCAAATTAAATTTATGGACTAAATATAATCTTTGTTTAAGATAAAATATTATTTTATTATGAGACGATGTAATCATGAAATATTATTTGGGAACTCATTTATCATCACTACAAGCTTGAACCCCAGATAATGAATATTTTGTTTAATATAATGATAAAAATTTCCTCCTAAGATATAGTACTATTATAACCTACCTGCATAAAGAAAGTATCCATAGCTAAAGGCATCATAATACTAATATTTGTAAAAGCAAGTAGCAGAGAGCCTGGAACATAGAAAGCATAATATAAACATATCTTTACTTCCATATTTCCCCTATTATTATGGTAAGTGAATTTGTTTAGGACACTCAACAGAGAATTTGGGATTTCAGTCAAGGGAGGTATTTTGTAACAATGGAAAGAACACTAAAGTTTACACCCTGAATTTGTACCCATGGCCAAATTTGAATTTTGACTTTCCAACTTTTGTTATCAATGTGAACTTGGAAAGGTCTCATAAGAGAGAAGGTTGAAAAATGAAGGAGGCTAAAGTAGGCTGAATAAAGCCACATTGCCCAGTAAGATTATTTAGTAACTTGTCCATACTAAGCATTTTAAATTTAGAAGAAACTAACACATTAAGAAAATATAGCTACATAGCATGAGAATTTGTTTTGTTTGACTCTACATATAAAGATGTGTGTGTATGTGTCTGTGTCATGGGTGTTGCTTTCCTCACCTTGTTAATGAGGTGGAGATGGCAGGGAAGTAATTTGGAATTGATAACAAAATAAAATTGAAAATTAAGAAAAAGAAAACATAATCTCATGTTATTACAGGATTATTAGTTTAGAGCTAGAAGTGATCTTAAATATCATAGAGACCAAGGTTCTCATTTTATGATTGAGGAAACTATCCCATACAAAATAAGTCACACGATGTCTGAGGCCACATAATCCTAAAGTCAAAGGTACTCACTGAAGCTATAATATTTGTGATTGCTTAGAACTTACATAAGCATAGAGTTTTAAGAGATCATAGATGTCATGTGTTCTCACTGTTTCATTTAAAGCAATGAAGAAACTCAGGTTAAGGCAGATGGAACAACTTTAAACAAAGTCATAGTCCTTTAGTGATTGAGCTGATCTGATTCCCAATAGTTAGAAATTAATCTATCATCTTTCAAATGATTTTTCATTTATGAATTCCTGCATGAATCCTTCCCCACTGCCCTCCATCAGAAGAATCTCTCATTACTCCAGTATATAGAGAGAATATGGTAGATATGGACAGGTAGCTCTGCGTAGTAGAGATAGAATTGTTTTTAGATTCAGTAAGAATTGGACTCTAGTTACCCTTCTGTTGCATACCTACTACATAACTATGAGAAAATAATCAAAATTAGTGAACTTAAATCAATAAGCATTTATTAAGGACCTAGTATAGGACCTGTGGACTTGAGGTCATATGTGATTTTCTAGGTCTTTAGGTGTAGCCTTTTGATTGAGTTCAAGTTTTACAGAATAAATCCATTTTATTAAGGGAATTTGTTCTGTTAAGTTTGGATTCAGTCAAAGGGCCACACCTGAGGACCTAGAAGGCTGCATGTGACCTTGAGGCCACAGGTTCCTCACTCATGAGTAAGCACTGAATTTAAATAATAAAAATCAGTTGGCCTTTGGTCTCACAGAGCTTATTGTCAAAGACTATGTTATAGAATACTTTCCCAACTGCATTAATGAAAATCACTCCCAAACTGAGACTTCCTTATGTTTATAAAATCACAAGTCTTGACCAATAATAATCATAATGGAAGAAAATTTTGATTTGTCTTGTATTTATTTGGATACATGCCTTATGTGCTCTATTTAATTCTAAAGAACCTTGAAAGTAAAAACCAGAAGAAATATTGTATCTTACATTATGTCCATTGTTTGACTATCAATAAGCTATGTAAACCCTTGTCCTAATTTTTAATACACACACACACATATATATATATATATATATATGTCTACATACACACACACACACGCACACATATATATATATATATATATATGTGTGTGTGTGTATGTATGTATACTGTGACAGTGTTCTTCTTCCTTATTATCTTTAGTCCTAAAATCAAGCGCTATAATTTGGACTGTTGGCCCATAATATATACTTAATACCTCCTCTCCATTCCTTTGGCCCCTGCAATCCCGTTATCATCTTGTATACTTAAGTTTGAGATCTCAGAAGCTATGCCAGTTGAGTGTAAATGTTGGTTGATGCTGCAGATCTTGAAGACACTTTGAACCTAGTTAAGATACTGACTATTGATCAAGTGATTGAGGTGATCTGATTCTAAATTTGTAAAGGTTTATCGACAGAAAATTGATCATTTAAATATATATACACACACACACACACACACACATACACATTTGGTCCCAATAACCCATGAAGATGTTATACAAAACAAGGAAGGGTTGTAATCCATGGAAACACCATGGCAATAGTATTAACAATAACTGATATGGCTCTAGAGCTTTAAAATTTGGAAAATACACTACATATAATTTATTTTAATCACACAGAAACCCTCTGAGGGAAGAAGTTTGCCATTGATGAGACTGAGAGGCACAGAGATTGAGTTGGTTACACAGATGGTAAGTGTCATAGACTGGAACTTGAATTCAAGTCTTTTTAACTTGAATTTCAGTCCTGACAAGAACACAACTGTTTTTGAACTCTGCACTCATTGAAATAACAAATAATCCTATCCTCCTAGATTTATTGCATAAAACAATGGCAAAAACATATACAGCTTGGCTTTTAAAAAATAGAGGAAATTTAAGATGTTCTTTATGGTTATATTTCTTGCACTGTTTTGGTAACTTCATGAATATTATTTCAAGGTGCATCAGATTATATAAACAAAATAAGAATGTATCTGAAACTTGTACACTCAAATGTAAAGTCAAAGAGGGAACAACACATAAAATTTGGAAGTTTAAAAGAAAGATGTCTTTTTCCCATTTGAAAAAATGTGTGTTTAAAAAGGGAGATGTTTTGATATAGTTCTTGAATGTGAGATTACAGACAGAAGTTTTGAAATGTCAGGAGAAAAGCTGTCTTTATGGCATTTATGGTCTGACAGGTATATCACAAAAATAATACAACACAGTTTTATTTTGTATTGCTTATAAAATCACGACCCTAAAATGATTTATGGAGTTAAACTACAAATAATAAGAGAGCAAGAGAGGAACTGAAGTATAGTCAGTCATTAGAAAAGCTATGCTTTCATGGGAGGCTTGAAAATAGAAAGGCACTTGACCAATATTTTGAACATCTAAAATCCACATTATTCTGGGATTTCTTGGTTAGTAATAGCATTGTCCTTGGAAAGAAAGAGCAAAATAGGGAATACAGAAGAAACTTTGGTAAATTGCCCATGTGACCATTACATTAGAGTACCTGATGTGAAATAGAACTTGATCTTTACTATAGGTTTATAAACGAATGACAAATGAAGCAAAATGCAGCATATGAATGTGATGGAATGCTATTGTGTTGTAAGAAATAAGTAGTATGAGGAGTTCAGAGAAACCTGGGAGCATATCTATGAATTGATATAAATTATGCCAAACAGAATTATAAGAATAATATTTATAAGAGCACAATAATGCAAATGTAAATAACAACAATGAAGCTGATAATTTAGAATAATCATTCTTTTCCTAAAGAAAACTTGAATAATCATCTCTTTCTTTTTGGTAGAGATATGGGATTATAGTTGCTAAATGTTATGGACATTGTCAGACAGGTTCACTATGTTAGCTGATTTTCGCTATTTTTCTTTGGTTCAATAGAGGATACTTATTTGAGGGATGTTAGTGGATTATCCAGAAATACACACACACACACATTTTACATACACACATATATAAATTATTACCGTTATATGTAGTAAAATGGAATTAATAAAACACTTAAAGAAATGGAGGTAAGATAATTTTTCATTTAATTAAACTTGATTAGCCATTCACTAATGAGCTCATAAGAATTTTGTATCCAGTATTTTTCAACCATAAAATGTACTGCTACAAATACGTTGGTCTCTACTGTTTGGAACTTTCTTTTTGTCACTGAATGTCCTTTGTGCATATCCCTAGCGTTAGAAGCCCTTGGTCAAGGAATATGAATAATTTAATTATTTTCTTCAGATAAATCCAAATTGTTTTCTAGAATGGTTCCACCATTTCAAGGTTTTGATAACAGTACCATGGTGTACCTCTGTCTCCATGACCTCTCCCACACTGATAATTTCTGCTCAGTCATTTAGTCAATAAACATGTATTGCCTCCTGTGAGCTAGGTACTGTCCCAAGTGCTAGGGATAAAAAGAAAGAGTAAAAAACAAAGAATACCTTCTCTCTCTATAATGAAAATCTGGAGAACAAGATAACATACAAATGAGTAGATTAATAAAAAAAGGTATTTTCAAGGTAAATTGGAAATTTTCACCATTTGCTCTACCTACCAATTTGTTGGCACATCAGCATTCCTTTGATTTACATTATTCTTATTATAAGTGATCTGGATCATTCTTTCATGCGATAATTAAGAGTTTGTGATTCTTATTTCGCAAAATGTTTGTTAATATCCTTTGACTACTTATCCATTGGAGAATAGCCTTTGATCATATATTTCTCTAGATTTCCTAAATATGAGACTTCAATATAAATATGATGAATATAGTAAATAAAGAAAAAAAATTACAAGATTTTATGGAAGATATATGATCCTAGCAGACTTATATGACTGCCTTCAAGAACCAGGATCAGGTAAACAATACACACAATGGCTATGGGGATATAAGTGGAAATAGCTATTCAAACTAAAAGACCTAACTTGAGTCCAAAGATGGTACTTCCTTCCCACCTTCTCTACAGAGATAAGGGTTTGTGGTTGTGAAAATGAATAAAATGTTAGACTTTTTTAATGAACTAATTTATTTTGCTGCAAATTTTTCCAACTTTTAAAAATTATTTCTTGTGGTGCATGGCTTCCCTGAATGAGGAGTGAAGAATACACTGAGAAATATGTCATGTAAAAACAAAATATCAATATAAGCACTTTAAAATTGAAAGCCATTTGTCAGAAAAATAACCATTGAGTAACAAGATTTTGAAAAGCTGTAAGTACCTATGGTGAAGTGAAATAAAGGTCCAAGCTAGGAATTTTATAACAGTCAGATGTATAATGTATATTTGTATAAATGTATAAAATTGGGGTATTTTGTAATTTTTTTGGAGACAGAGAGGGATCAGAACTGTGAATTAGTTGGCATAGAAAATTGCTGACAAGACTATTTCTCTGTAATATAGAACAAATCCTACTCTCTAATTTCTATTCAAAGAGATTTGTTTCTGTACAAACAGAGGTTAAGTAACTTACTCAGCAGTCACATAGTCACTGCTTGTCACAAAAGCAGAACTTAAACCCAGATCATATTTATGCTAAGGCTAGTTGTCATATACTACATTGTGATTCCTCTCAGATGCAATAACTATATGATAAAATCATGAATACTAGTAGCATTAGCTAATATTCATATCAAAATTATATTTAAAACTATTTTCTTTAAATGTCCTATGAATGCTTAAATTGTTCTAATCACTAAAATTTCACTGTAAAGCAACACAAAATTGTAGATCGTCTGGGTTAAGGGTGAATGACAGTATTAAATAGGAAATATTTATGGCAAGGAAGTAAATATGAGTGTATTTTCAAAGGATTCACCTTTCCTGAGAAAGTGCCTCTCATTTTTGAAATTGTTAGCATAAATGAAAGAGGTCAATCAGTGAATAGATTTTAATTGGAAACATCTTCTAAATACAGAACAGTGTTGAATGTGACTTAAAATTACCAGATTACCAGACTAAGATTATCAGGCTACTTAGAAGAAGCTTATGTGCCATTGGACAAGCTCCCTGATCTGGTAAATAATCAGTAAAGAACGTTGAATTTGAAGTCACATGAACTGAGTTCTAATATTTTAAATGCCAGGTTACTTAATTATCTGGACTTTAACTTATTCATAGAATAAGAAAGTGTAGATTAGAAAAGTTTTAAAATATATTTTAGGTCTACATCAATGATCCTGTGATTAGTGAACAAGTATTATTTATATATATGTATATATATGCATATACATACATACATATGCATGTATAAGTGTGCACATATATATGTGTATATGTGTATGTACATATGTAGATGTGTATATATATATGTGTGTGTGTACATATATATATGTATATTTATATATAAACACACACACACATAGACAATTTTGAGTTCCAAATTCTATCCAGGCCTTCCCCAATCCATTGAGAATATAAGTAATATGATGCTTACTATACATGTGGAGTCATGTCAAACATATTTCCATGTTAATCATGATACAGAAAAAATGTATCAGAAAAATAAAGTGAATAAAAATATGCTACATTCTTTACCATGATTTCATGAGTTTTCTCTCTGGAGGTGCACCACATTTCTTTCATCATAAATCCTTTGGAATTGTTGTGGATCATAGAATTTAGCAGAGTGCCTAAGGCTTTCACAGTTGATTATCTATATAACATTGCTGTTACTGTGTAGAATCTTCCCATGCTTACTTTGAAATAAGTGAGTTTTTTTAGAAGGAATCAAAAATATTATTTAGAATGTCTACTGTGTACTGAGCTCTTTGCTAGGCAATATAAGGAATCCCAGGGCAAATATAGTCTCTGTCCTTGAAACTGTTTCATCCTTTGAGCATAAATGACTTGAATGAACAAATACTTTTCTTTTCAGCATGCAATGTACTTTAATATTGATTATCTATCAAAAAACCAGGGAAGAAAATGAAGAAAGCAATGTGAGTAATGAGCTTATGATATTTATATATGATTCAGATTCAGAATTGTAGAAATTTAGATACAAAAGTGACATTGAATCATGAAGGCTTTGTGAAGAAATTGAGAATTGAGTTGAATCTTGAATAACTGTTGAAGTTATATTTAAGCATTAATTTTTTCATTCTCTATCATTACGCAGCTAGTGACACAATAGATAGAGTGTTGGCCCTGTAGTCAGACTCATCTTCCTGAGTTCCAGTGTGGCCTCAGATACTTACTAGCTGTGTGATCCTGAGGAAGTCACTTAACCTTGTTAGCCTCAATTTCCTTAACTGTGAAATGAACTGGAGAATGAAATAAAAAACCACTTCAATATCTTGGCCAAGAAAATCACAAATAAGAGCATGGAGAGCAAGACATGACTGAAACAACTGAAAAATAAACATTAAAAATCATAAGGAATTAGAATATGTTTTATGAGTGAGGCAGGAAGAGTGTGTAACAAAGTTTCCATGCATATTCCAACCACATACACTCATAGATCAGAAATCTAAATCTTGATGATATCTCTTAGAACAAACTCCCCATTATACAGGTGTAAAAACTGTGGTTCAATGAAAATTAGGTCACCTACTTCAAATCATACTTCTAAGTAAGTATCAGAGATGAGATAGGAAGCCATACTCCCTGACTCCTGAGATTGGATTCTTTCACTGAACTGTAGGTATTTTTAGAATTAAATGTAGTAATATCTTCTTAGTCATTTGTATATCAACAAATAAATATCAGATATTGTTAATGCTATTATGATGATTCTGGCACTGCCTTTATTAGCTGTGTGACATTGCTTAAGTCATTTCAGATCTTTTTTCCCCAGTTTTCAGTTGCTTTGGCTGTTAATACCAGCAGAAGCAGTTGCCAGACTACATCTCTGCAGAAGCTTCTCAGTATATCGCCTACCAGAATTGTGCAGGAAACATTGGGTTTAGGCTCCTGGTACATTTCCATCTTTATCTAAGGAGAGTTGGTGGTCAAAGCAATACAAGTTGACTTGTCTGACATATACTACTTCCTATCTCTCCTTTTCGCTACCTTGCAGCTTCAGTTCGCTGGCTTGCCTGACATGTGGGTGGCAGTTAGTTGTCATTTGGGAGAGATGGCTAGTCCCTTCTCCATAAGAATTTCTTACCTGCATGATTTCTATGAGGGCCGAACTGGAAGCAAGAGCACTGACCTGAGGAGGGAAAGGAAGCTTGTCTTAAGATGGTGAGTTTCATTTTCAAAATATTGACTTTGAAACAAAAATAAGGACATCCAAAAATATTGGCAGTTAGGCAACAATTGATGAAGAACTGCAGTTTAAGAGATAGATTTGTGATTCAGCTTTATGGAAATGTCATCCATATTTCTCCACTTTTTTGAATAATGTCTCCTTCTGGTGCCCAATTTGATTCTTCAGGATGCACCACCCTCTTGGTGAGACAACATGTCACTTTTCATGTATTCTTTTATTTATATTTTAAATATTTTCAATTTTTTTTCAAAATTTTATTTACTTTCAATAGAATATATTGAGTATAGACACTGTTTTGTTTTATCCTTTAATAAAGAATATTGAGTTATTAAACTGCACTGTTCTAGGTACTAGGGTCACAAAGACAAAATAAAATATTTCTAGTTCTCTGGGAGCTTACACAATATCTGGGGAAATAATATGTAAGCATAGTAGATAGTCAAAGTTCATACATACGTATTTTATGTTATATGTGGAATAAATACAAAATGAATATAAGGTTGTTTTTTAAGGGAGTGAAGGAACAAGTATATAGGGAAGTGAGAATCATCAAAGATAGAAGATAGTTCTTGAGTTGAGTCATGAGGGAAGTGGGAGATGTACCAAGGCAAAGGTTAGGAAAATGTGCCTTACAGATGTGGGAGGTAACCATACAAAAGCCTGAGAACAGGAGATGGAATATTATGTGAAAAAACAAGTTGGTTAGTTTGGTCACTGGAATAATGAGAAGAAGGGAATAATAATAAATCATGAACCTAGAAAAATAAGTGGGCTGTGCAGAGCTTTATAAGAGAACAAAAGTATATTTGTCCTAAAGGTGATGGGGAACCATTCTGGTAGGGGAGTGCCATCATTGGATCTAGGTATAAGGAAAATCACCTTGGTAGTTGTCTGGAGATTTAATTGTAGTGGAGGCAGGGAAATATAGGCCAGAGGAGACAAGGGTCTTAATGAAGGGAGGGGCTGTGCAAGTAGAGAAAGAAAAGGGAAAAGGAATACAAGAAATGTTGTAGACGCAAAAACAACAAAATTGGCAACTGTTTGGATGTATGAGGTAAAGTGAAGTGAGGAGTCAAAGAAAATGTTGAGATTATGAACATGGGAGCCTGGAAGGATAGTGGTCTACTCAGGAGGAATAAGGAAGTTTGGGATTGGGGGAATGACTACAAATTATGTTTTGGTATATTGATGTTGAGGATATTCTCTTTGGGATACACAATTTGAAATATCCAATCAGATTTTTGGTCGTTCAGAACTGGAACTTAAGAGATATTAGGGTCTTGGTAGACATTTCTGGAAGATAGACTCCAATACAAGAAAGTATAAAAAGAGAAGAAATGCTTGAAATGCATCCACACTTTAGAGCTCCTAAACACAGAGTGAACCAGGAGAAAGTAGTGTCCAAAAGACCCACAGAAGGTATCATAACCACAGTTACAGACAAACCATAAATGCTTAATAAATTAATATTTAATTTATAATTAATAATAAATCAATAATAGATTATATAATGAACTATCTAGTAAATATTTGTTGAATTAAATTGAATTGTTCCTTACCAACTCAACCATCTGTAAGTTTCCACCAAGAAAAAAATATTCTCTGTAACTAGAAGAAAAGGGCATCTTTGTTGAATAATATGATTATTACTTTACTCATTCCCACTCATTCTTTTTTCTCTGTCTGAATATGGGTAGTGAGAAAACTATTACAATACCACCAGCTGCCTTGAAAAAGTGGGATTCTGAGAAATATGAACAAAGACTTCAACGAAGGTTCCTTACCATCTGGCCAGATAGATTTGTAACTACCACAAAATAAGCCATCTTTATTTTCTAAACTCTTTATTGTGGTTATTAGATAACCTGCTATTGCTGAGGATAATACAAGTCACAAGAAACCAAATATTTCCTAGCACAATATGAAAAGAAAAAAAAGAAGAGAAAATGACTTTAGCTCAGGGTATCAAGGGTTTTTTATATTTTTCTACAATCCAGGAGAATGCATCCAGAGCCTTGCTTCAGGCTGACCCTTAGGTCTCTGTTTATTCTGATATAGACCTCCAGGGGTATGTCTCCTCTTTTCATTATTTTTTAATTTTTTCAGCATACCATCAACTCCTTTCATAAGTTTGATTTGGATCTCATGGAGATAAAGTTTTACCTTTACTCTGCATTTTGGCAATGTTAATATACACAAGCATACATATACTAACTTGTATTTCTCCCTAGGAAAAGAATCCAAATACATGGAAAAGGTATAGTACAAGTAAAAGAACACTGAGCTAAAACCAGGAGATCCTGGTTCCAACTTAGATTTGTCAATAATTAACTATATGACCTTGGATAAATCACTGAACACTAACACATATAAACACACGCATATAAACACACACATATATAAATATACACATACATATTTATTTATGGTATGACGGAAGTGGACTAGATCAGCGGTGTCAAATGCATAGAAATGGAATTCACTAAACCATGTATAAGTTTAAAAATACAATATTATTCATGCTGTACTGTATTTTTATTTATTTGCTTTAAAACATTTCCCAATTACACTTTAATCTTCTTCAGAAAGCATTTGAAAGTGTTGTGAGATGTGTGCCTGAAATGTATGAACTCAATAATCTCTCAAGGACATTTCCAAACTACAAATTTCTATGAGACCATTAATACTCATCAGAATAAGAGAAGAAAACAATGAAATTAATTACAGACAATTTCTTTGAATTTACTGTGCTAATATATTGAACTCAGCATTGGTAGAACAACTGATAAAACTATTCAGTTATACACACACGCACACAATCAGTCTCTGTTATTCAAAGAATAAATTTTAAATATATGATTAGTGAAGGGCTTAGACTTTGGAGAGTTATTCTTATTCCAGATTTCTTCTCTGCCCCCTCAAAAAGTTCAAGTCTTCAGTAAGTATCTGAAAAATGGTTTGATGTTTTTCTCCAAAAGCATAAAGATTCATATGGAAGCATTCACATGGATGGGTTTGAGATGAATAAATCTATGTAGAGAAATCAAAACTGAGGCTCTGAGTTCTGCTTCTTCTATATCAATCATTCCATAATTGACAAACATTTATTAATCTCCTATGTGCCAGGAACTATGCTGGAATTCTGGCCATACAAAAAAGAAAAGAAAAGAAAATCCATATTCCAAAGTAGCTAAAATCATTTGGGGAGAGGCAACCTGCACATATATAACACATACAGAATAAATTCAAAATAGAAATCAAGAAATGTAGAAGGTGGGGTTTGGATTGAATCTTGACCAAAATGATGAATTTTAAAAATCAGATGTAGGGAATAAATGAGTTCCATGTATCTGGGAGAACCAATGGAAAGAACCAATGACATAACGACAATGCTTTCTTTGAGGAATAGAAAGGAAGCCAGTTTATTTGGACAGAGAAACATTATTGTGATCACGGGGGCAATATTAAGTTGGGGCCAAGTTTTGAAAGGCTTAAAAAAAAAAACAAGCAGAAGAGTTAATACATTATCTTGTAGTCAAGAGGGAACTACTGGAGTTTATTAAATAGGAGAAAAACATGACCAGATATTTGATTAGGTAATGTTACTTTAGGAGATTTATCAAGGATTGACTGGATTGGAATGGAGAGAGACTTGAGGCAAAGTGATGGTGCCATGTTGGACATGGAGTTAGGAAGTCCTGAGTTCAAATCTGACTTCAGGCACTTAGGTCTGTAAATATGGGCAAGTCACACAACCTATTTCTAATTCAGTTCCCTCTTCTGAAAAATGGGGATAACAATGGCACCTATCTCATAGGATTGTTTTGAGGATCAAATTAGATAATATTTGTAAAGTTTTTCGCAAACCTTAAGGCACTACATAAAATACTACATATATATACAGCAATTATTATTATTAAAACTAGGAGATTTATTAGAAGACCACTGCAACAGTCCTGCTTAGGGGGAATACAAGAGGTATTATGGAGGTAGAAACAATTATATTTGGCAAATAATTCAATGTTTGGGATGAGACAAAGTGAAGAGTTGAGAGAAATGGTGAGATTATGAACCTAAGAGACTGAGAAGAATCATACTGCCTTCTACAAAATTAGGGAAGCTTTGTACTGGAGAAGGCTACTGGGAAAAGATAATGAATTTTGGGGGGACATACTGAATTTGAACTGCCTTCAGGACATCTTACTTGAAACGTTTAATTCATATAACCAATAGCCATTGGTGCTCAGATTCATTCACATAGATGTGGTCACCCTACAGGGTTTATAAGTGTGTGATTTGTGTATATGTGTGTATATTTTGTGTGTGTTTTTCTTTTTCAGTGACCCCATTTAGAATTAGTTTTGTTTCCAATCCCATGATAAATTTCTTTTCTTTGGAACACTTTTCCCATGAAGTAAACCCTAACCTATATACTTTGTTATAGTGCAATGTAGTCAATAAATATCACAACAGGAAAGAGACATCGTTAAAAGTAGAGACCAGAAATTGTTGTCTTTGGTAGCACACTACTTTATTCTGTCTGTTCCCAGCTAGCTTTCATCTGCCATCCATTTCTGACTCTCTTGTGACTCGTGGGGAAATTAAACAAACCGAGGGCAGACAAGGCCAGAAACTAGTGGGGATTAGGAAGGATCTTTTATAAGTTAAAGATAAATGATCCAAAGTGAAGATCAAGAAAAGAAAACAAAATAAGAGGAGATAAGATCAAAGGGAAAATAAGGTTTATAAGTTGCAGAGCAAGGCAGAATAAATTCTGCCATCTTTCAGTCAATCATTTATTACATGCTTACTATGTGTTCTATGATATATTAGGTGCTAAAATACAAAGTTATAAACAACACAAATTATTTTTAAAGAATTTTGTATGTTATGTTGGAACTTGCTTTGTTTTATTAATAACAAGGTCCTACAAAACAGTACATTCTGTGTAGCATTTTAAAACTTTTTCTTTCATTCCCTTGAATTCATATTTCCTAAGAAGTGACTCTGTGATTACGTCCCATCTATCAAGTTTGGGGGGCACTTATCTCTTGTAGCATCTGCTTTTTACAATTTATATCCTGCCTGTTTCTGAGAGAATTTGGCATATTTTATAATTTAATTCTTTCAGCAAATATTTAATGGGGATCACCTGTATGCATATCACATGCTAGGTGGGGTGTAGAACACTGATTTCATCTGATTACCCAAAAAGAACTTACTGTTTTGCTTGGGCAATATTACATGGAGGTAGCTACACACTAGTATCTTATGTGACAGCTCATGTAATGGTACTGCCTGCTAAAAGAATGTGAAGTTAGGAGAAATGACACACAGCTAAGGTGATTAACAATAATTTAGTGAAGGAGGAAGCATTTTGATTGTAGGATTTTGAAAGTCAGATACAGGATGGATGTTGAAAAGGATGAGTGAATTCCAGGTGTGAGAAATGTCATGAGAAAATCATGGAGGAGAGTAAAGCCATCCTGTGTAACAAAGAAAAATGACCACCAAAATGGATAGACATAGAAACTTAGTTTGATAGCATATAGAATCATCTATCATCTTTGTGCAATCCCCCTGTTGAGAGGAAAGAAGAGGGAACATTAGAAGTTAGGTGTGAAGGTAGAAAAGTATGAGATATGTTCAGAGAAATTAAAGTAAAACATTTGAGTATTGTATAGAGTTTGGTTAATACGGGTTGGATAGGTGGGTGAAGGGCAGATTGTGTGGTCAGTAAATTGGCATTTATTAAAACCCCACTATATGTCAGGCACAGTGTTAAGCACCCATGAAGGGCATTGAAAGTCAGGGCATGAAGTTTGATTTTTGCTTTTTTTAGGCATCGTGGAGATATGATATGTTGTAATACTGTTGCAAGTTATCCTGTACTAAAAAGAGAGACTGACATTGTGTCAATCCATCAAAATAATTATTAATTGAATTCAAACAACTTGTCATGTCTGTTAAAGCACACATGCATGCGCACACACACACACACACACACACACACCCCCGTCTGACTAAATTTGCTAATTAGCATTGCTAAATGAACCTCATGTCTCTCTAGTCTGGATTTAGCTGTGAGTATCATGATATGATTTTGGAGCTACATTTTTCTGTCTTCAATTTTGGATTATTATTTCCAATTGTTTTGTTTTGGGTTTACTTTTTTTTAAATAGGTTAACATTTTTATTGTATTTAATTGAAGTATGAATGTCACAGAATTTTTACAAGTATGGATGCCAAATAAAACAGAGACTTAGCAAAATTGTGCAAATTGATTTAGGCTTCACTTCCTTTATTATAAAATATTCTGACCTTTACATTATTTTGGTGGTAATTATAGCATGTTTTCCAATGTCAGCAAAGGCTTACATACATTTTTTGATCAAGTGTTCTTGTCTGATTCAAAGTTCAAACTTGTAATTTTTTCTCTTTGTGCTTGGTGACTTGTCTATTGCATCCCTCTACTCTTTTTCCTAAAAGGTAATTTTTTGGTACACACATTTTCATTTTTTCCCAGAATTGCAACAGAAATGAGCTGGACTTGAAGACATGGGACCTGGGTACAAATCTTGTCTCTTTCACTTGTTAGGTGTGTGACCTTGCGTAAGTTACCTGCATTTTCTGGACCTGTTTCTTCATTTGTAAAATGTACACAATGGGCTAGATTACCTCTGATGAACATCATATCATCAGCAGAAATGAATGCCAACTAAAGAGTGTGTGTGTGTGTGTGTGTGTGTACATATATATGTATATACGTATACATATATATGTATTTATTTATAAGTAACCTACAACATAATATTATATTGAAGAACCAATTGGCAGTATCCAAGTGACATAGTAGTAGAAGGAGAAACAGAAGATGTATCAACACATCATTAAAATAATGACTTCCCTCAATTATTCAGGAATTTTACAAAGAGGATTCCCAGCTTTGAGAGTATGTGATCAATGCTTAAGATATTGTACACGGTTCTTAATCTTTTAAAAGGAAGAAAAATAATACTGTCCCCTTTTTTCCCTCTTTATTTCCTTGCATAGGGTCATATACAGAAGAACAAACTTTAGAATGGAGGATGACACAAATAAGGGCACAAAGGAAGAAGAAAGCAGAATATGGCTGGGGACCAGTAAAAATTAAGTATCTCTAGAATAGAAAATGAATGAAACCGGTAAAAAGGAAGCTTGTAAAAGACTTAACTCACTATTTCTTCTTATTTTTAATAATTAGCTTATTTTTAGATTTTAACATTCACTTCCATAAGCTTCTAAATTTTCTCCCCCTTCCTCCCTCCTAAGATGTCATGCAATCTGATATACACTCTACATATACCTTCATATTAAATATATTTTCACATTAGTGATGCTGCAAAAAAAAAAAACTAGAACTAATGAGAGTAACTACAAAAAAGAAGAAACAAAATGAGAGAGAGACAGAGACAGAGAAAGAGAGACAGAGAGGTACAGAGTTAGAGAGAGCAAATAGAATGCTTTGATCTTCATTCAACCTCCTCAGTTCTTTTTCTGCATATGAATAGCATTTTTCATCATGAATCTTTGGAGTTGTCTTAGATCCTTGCATTGTTGAGACAAATTGCCTCCCTGCTTTTTAACTTGAAAACTTAGCTTCCAAAAATTTACTTGTGAAACAGGTATTTAATTGCTTTTATAAATCTATTAAACAATCTTCAATTCTATTCATCTTCTTTCAACATTACAGTAGATATGTAGCATGATATAGTGAAAACAGCACTGAATGTAGAATCAGAAAATCTTATTTTGAATCCTGGTTCTAAGACTGCCTAGCTGTGTGACATACGATATTTTGTATGTGTTCCAGTTCCTGATTTATCAAGTGACAGGGCTGGACCAACTCCAAGACCCCTTTTGATTCTCTATCTATAATACCAAACTAGAGTGGTCTGCCATTAATTTAGGTACCAGATCTATCCTTTCATAGATGTAAAAAGTAAAAACATAGATAAGAAAATACATAAATATATAAATAAATATATAAAATATCTAAAAATGTAGATAAGAAAGCTTTATCTGCTTGTTTCTATGGTAATAAAGAATTGTCATAATTCTCATTAATTTTCCAATGACTGTTCTTGTTTAAGTTGCTTATCAAAATAGGATCAAAGGGATTAGGATTACTAGGGAACAGAACTGGCGGATTCTGGAAAGGCTTCAAATAGTAGCTCCATGACAATGAATGTTGGCACTGTGATGACTATCCTAGTTAGGTTCTTCAAAGTTAATCACTAAGTTTATGCTTACTACATATAAAGAAAGTTTGCATCTGAATGCATGTATGGAATACCCACGTTGTGTGCATTTATATGTGTCTCTAAACACTCTTTTTGCATGCAGAGGTGCAGTCTATGCTCATGACTTCATTTGCATAGGAAACATAGGAAACATCCAATGAAAAAACTCCTTTAAATGCACTTCATTGATTATTCAGCAGAGTTGTCTTAGGGAATTATCGGGCTGTGAGAGGTTGTGATTAAGGATTTGCCTATGGATGCCCAGCCTATATGGAAGAGAAGTAAGACTCGAACTCAGGTTTTTCTGAATCCAAGGTCAGTTTTCTATCCTTGTGAAATTGTCTAGCATATATATACACATATATATATATATATATGTATATATATACACATGCATATATATATACATATATATATATATTTTGAAGATTCTTTCCAACTCTAAATCTGTGATCCCATGGCAAAAAGAGATTTGCTAGCAAATATGTACCACATATATCCTTTTTGGGCACAGCAACTATCTCTAAAACCATTTATTACATATTAAAGAAATCACAATGTCTGTTGGTAAATGGAATAATCACAGCAGTGAAATTGCAGATCATAGAAGAGAATATTCAGACTGTACAATAACTGCCCTGCCACTGTTCTGCAAGCAATAAAACATTTTATTGATTCAGCTGAGTGAAAAAATTTAGTCTTGAGTCCTCTTGAGGTCCTCCATGAGTTCCCACTCAAGTCCTCACTCTGAAGTGGCAGCAACTTAGAGGAGCTTGCATAAGATTTTTCGTTTTTGGACATCAGGGGCCCAGCCCACTTCAGTTTACAGAAAACAATGCCTTCTTTCCTTTGAAAGATAGGACTCAGAAAGGATCCTTTCAGGGTGCCTAGACCAGAGCCATAAACCCTTCCAGGAATAATGAGGAATCATCCAGTCAAATTAGAGTGTGAACTGGGAGAGGGGATATATTTGCAGATGTTAGCAAGGCTGGATTTTAGGATGTTGATAAGTGCCCTTCATTCATTGCTTCCTGTAATTGAAATGTATTGCATGAAGAAATAAGCCTTGTTAATGAATTACTGAATTAATTAGAAATGAAGTAATCAGTAAACCATGGTAGTCAGCAAACTGCTGCTATTCTACTAATTTCTCTTTCCTGTTTTTTCAGCTAGTAAGTGCAATTGCCATTTAATACAAGTACCAGTACTATAGGGTAAGAGTGTCGCTGAATACTTGAATGTATATTTTTTGCATTGATCATGTCTTTTCCCCAAATCCCTTATTGTTTGTAGATTCAAGTAATATCCCAAACTATTGGTGCCATCAAAATAACTCCATTGTATTCAATTATAGTGTAGGAAAAACAATTGCAAAAAGCTATGACCTTTCTCTGACTCCTTCTCTCTCTTTGTTTATCCCCAAGTGCCTGGATGGCCTATGCCTGGAAGATGGTAAGAAAGAATCCTAAGGTCTTCCAAACCTTGACATCTGCCTGGCTGTTACACACCTCAGACCGCTGAGCTATGCCATGTGATCTGCTAATTTACCCTATGAACCTCTGCATTTTTCTGTGTTGCATCCTTGGAAA
The DNA here is from genome assembly GCA_023548195.1 of Bettongia penicillata ogilbyi. Taxonomy (NCBI): domain Eukaryota; kingdom Metazoa; phylum Chordata; class Mammalia; order Diprotodontia; family Potoroidae; genus Bettongia; species Bettongia penicillata. The sequence goes on along the minus strand of JAJHZJ010000086.1, from coordinate 23,884 downwards.
TCTAGGCCCTTTCATTTATTCAGTAGATATATTGATTCAGTAGATATAAAATCATATAAAGATAGATGTACCCTCTTATAAGCATTTTCTCTCTTATTTAAACTGTGAACTCCTTGAAAATAGGTTGTCTTTTTCCCTATTTTCCCCAGTGCTTAACAGAATATTTGACCAAAACTAAAAGCTTAATAAATAATTTTCATTCATTTTCATTTCACTCTCTCCACTTTCCAATATTTATTTAGTCATATTCTCTAATTTTTCCCCAGGCATAAACCTTATAAGGATTATACACATGTAGGGAAATCTAAAAGGAAATTGACCACCACTGAGCATTGCTAGCTGTGGATTTTTCTCCCTTCAGATTGTACCTCACATTTTCTGTCTTAGCCTTCCTGATTAATCCATTGATGATACTTCCAATATATCCATATAAGGCCGTAGGTATCTCAGAAGAGAGAGGGCAAGACCTGAAGTAAAAAAAGACCAGAGTTCAAATCCAGCCTCAAATACTTCTTAGCTTTGTGAAACCAGGCAAGTCACTTACCTTCTGTCTGCCCCATTTTTTTCACCTGTAAAATGGGGATAATAATAGCTCCTACAGTCCAGAGTTCTTATGAGGATAAAATGAGATAATATATATAAAACTTTTTGAAAACCTTAAAGCATTACATAAATGTTGATATATATTTTGTTATTACTATTATTATTTCCTGCCTTCTCCCTTATTATGTCAAAGTACACACCCATTCATGCATAAATGTACATGTATACTAATATTTCTTGTATATATACATATGTGTATGTAAATATACATGTATGTGTATATATCCACATACATGTTTGCACACAAAAACATATATTTAAATATTAAAAACATTTGATCTAAGCTAAGATTTCAATTCTTTGTGGTTAATCTCCTTTTGAAAACTTTCTGCACTGATGGAAACTGCCAAGTGATTTTGTTGCAAATGGTCTTATATGCTTAGAGACTGGAAGGTTAAGTGACCTACTTATAGACACATAACTCCTATGCATCATAGATAAGATCTGAAACCTTGAAATCATGTCTTCTTGATTTGAAGACAGAATCTAAATGCCAGAAGTTTTAGACTTTGAAATTTGATAGCTGACATCACTTTGCCACCAAAAGTCCATATAGGCAAAGCTATGTATGTTCCACTAGCAATATACTGTTGTGAGAGTTGGAGTAGAAGGAAAGCTGAGTGCCACATAACTGAATTGAATTATGGTGCTGGAGAATACCTTTGAGTGTCACTTGGACAACAAGGAGATCAAACAGTCAATATGTGAAGAAATTGATTCAGAATATTCACTGGAAGATCAAATACTGAAGTTGAAATTTAAATACTTTGGTCCCATAATGAGAAGATAGGATTAATTCAAAAAGACCCTGATGTTGGGCAAGATTGAAAGCAAATTTAAAAAAGAAAAGACAGCAGAAGATACACTGGATAGCTGGTGTAAGGAAAAAAAAAAACATGAACTTGGACAGAGTTAGAGAGAAAGTGAAGGACAGAAGGCTGGGCATGATATGATCAGTATGGTCATATCAGATATGGTCAGGAAGAGTCAAACACAGTGGAACAACTGAATAACAGCAGCAGCAAAAGAAATTTGTCACCCCCTCTCTGTACACCTTTCAAGAAGTCACATAAGTGCTCTGAGCCTCAATTTCCTGATACTCTATGAAATGAGAAGATTGAGTTATACGTCATGTATGGTCTTTTAAACTACTATGTAGGCTTTCCATTTTGTTTTCAGTTAAGAAATGATCATTTGTAAGTTTTTTTTTCTCCTTTTATTTCAGTATAAGGGTTTTCATAGGGTGAAAGAGATAGCTAATTTTTTCATTTATACCTGATATTAAGTTGCAGGAAGCACCTCACCCTCTCCTTTTCTAGTGTTCTCTGACTTGATGAAGAGTATAGCATAATATTGATCATGAACCTATGTACTCATCTCCAATTGATTACACTGAAGATCTGTTTCCCTTCTTTTATCTCACAGAAAAATAAAAGGAGGACATGGTTGAATTAGTCACCTTTAAATCTCAGGTCTGAATAAGAATCAATCTTCTTGGAAAAGCAAATTGTGCTATTTGAGAGTAATTGGGCTAACCATGAAGGTTAGATCAATCTCTGGTGCATTCCAGTTTCAACAGGTAATGAATCAGGTGTCATAAATGTTTCTGTACTTGTAGGTACATTTCTTCTTTGTTTTCTTTGGTGTGTAGGCCTACTAGTGGTATTGTTGGGTCAAAGATTATGCACAGTTGCAATAGTAATTTAAATGGAAAAAATCTTTCTTATTAATTAATAAGCCCATATGATCTGCTTAAATGGCTGGAAGCCTGGGTCACATGTGGTGTCAAGAGCTTGCTGAAGAGGCAGAACAAGAAGGGTGGAGCAGAACCTGGAGGAAGTAAATGAGTGGGGTCAGGTCAGAGGAGGAACAAGGTAGGGCAACTGATACAGGCCCACAGACACATTGTGACAGTTGATAGTGAGAAGGCCCTGGCTGAGGAAGGAAGGTTTGAGAACGGCTTTGCTCTCTGCTGTGATCATGTTTATTAACTTCTTGGTCACCATGACAGATTTTGCTTTCTGATTCTGGGATTTGACTTTCTGGTATTTAAATAAATGTTTCTCGTCTGCCTTCTATATGGAGATTCTTTTATATTTTGCGATCGAGACCACTGGCATATTCAGTATTACCTTAGTGATACAACATTTTAATTACTTTTAGAGCACAGTTAACAAATAGTTTTCCAGGATGGCTGGATGAATCTGAAGCTCCATCAACTATGTAAAAAAGTATTTCTTTATTAATAGATACATAACTCCACTTTTGGTGGAGCTGTAAACTGGTCCAACTAATTTGGAGAACAATTTGGAACTGCACTTAAAGGGCTATAAAACTGTGCATATCTTTTGACCTAACAATGTCACTATTAGGTCTGTATCCCAAATAGATCAAAGAGAAGGAAAAAAGGAGATATAAGATCAATATATCTATCAATTAATCAAGTGATGGAGATATACACACATGTGTGTGTATTATTCATAACAGATCTGTTTCTGGTGACAAAGAATTAAAAATTGAGGAATACGTGGCGCAGTAGATAGATCACCAGGACAGGAGTCAGGAGGACCTGAGTTCAAATCTCACCTCAGTCACTTGACACTCACCAACTGTGTGACCTTGGGCAAGTCACTTAACCTCAATTGCCTCATTCTGGGTTATCTCTAGTCATCCTGATGGATATCTGGTCACCGGATTCAGATGACTCTGTAGTAGAAGTGAAGCTGGTGACCTGCACAGACCTCCCTCACTCAAAACAAAAGTCAAGTACAAGTCATATCATTATTTCTCTGATGACATAGTCTTCTTCGGCAATGAAGAGCAAACGCATAATGGGTAAACAAGTTATGGCATATAATTGTGATAGAATGCTCTTGCGCAGGTTGAAGAACAAGGTGGTTTCAGGGTAAAAAAGAGTTATTAACTAATGCAAAGTAAAATGACAGAATCAAAAGAACATTATAGGTGAGCAAAGTCAAGATGGCAAAGTAGAAGGGGGTCCTGCTTGAGCTCTCCCCCCAGATCCCTCAAAATATCTGTAAAAATGAATCTAAAGAAATTCTAGAGCAGCAAAAGGCACAAAATGACAGAGTAAGACAGATTTCCATTCCAAGACAATCTGGAAGGCAGATAGGAAGGGACTATTGCACTGGGTTCGGAGAATAGAGCAGACCAGCATGGGCCACACCTGGACAGACAACTGCAGCAGGCCTCAGGGAACTGAATCACTAGCAGTTGAGGAGGTCATCAGACTTCTCAGCCCCCAAAATGCCAAAGGTAGCTTCCAAGTTCAGTAGGAAAGCTCTTTCACCTGAGAGGAACTTGGTCCTATCCCAGCCCCAGGCCCATTCCCAGCCCTAGCCCCAGTGTGGTGCCAGCCCCTGCCACAGCAGCAGCTGCTTTTGGAGCTCTCAGTATACAGGCAGTGGGGGAATCAAACTGCTGATCTGGGTCACAGTGCTGGGTGGCAGAATGGAGGTGAGGAAGAACACTGCCTTGTTGGAACTGGTGACAGCTATGGAGAGGGAAAGAGGAAAAGGTGAGAGGGAATAAGGAGTTTACTCTTATTGAATATGACTTAAGGAGGGAATAACACAAGATTCAAATGGCTATATGGAAATCGATATTACCCTGCAGGAAGGTAGGGGGAAGGAGATAGGAGAGGGAGAATAAAAGAAGGGATAGCAGATTGAGGAAATGGGTGAGGAGAAGAAAATACTATTGTGGGGGACCATTCAAGGGAGAAAATGGAATAAATGGAGGGCAGGACTGGATAGAAGGGAATATGGTTAACCTTTTGCAACATGGCTTATTATTGAAGTGTTTTGCATGGCTACACATATCAAATTGGTTGCTTTCTCAATAAGTGTGGGTGAGGAGGGAAGGAATGTGGACCTCAAAGCTTTAAAAATAATTTTTGAATGCAAGTGGGAAATAAGATGTACTAGCAATGGGATATGGAAACCTATCTTGCACTACAGGAAAATAGAGGGGAGGAGGATGGGAGAAAGGGGTGATAAAAGGGAGGATAGATTGAGGGAAAGGGTGGTTGGGTTGCATGTTGTCCTGGGATGGGGAAGGGGAACTATAAGGGGAAAATTTGAAATTAAAATCTTGTGGAAGTGAATGATGAAAACTAAAAATAAATAGCATAATGAAAAAGAACATTGTATGTACTAACACCAATATTTTAAGGTGGTCAACAATGAAAGATTTGGTTACTCTAATTAATACAATGATTCAAGACTATTCCAAAGCAAGAAATAATAAACTCACTACAGATTAAAGCATCCTTTCTTCCAAAATCTTTCTATTTCCTGTACTTTTTGCTTTTCACTGCAACATAGCAAATTTTAAAATATGTTTTGTATTATTTCACATGTATAAATCGTGTCATATGTCTTACTTTCCTAATGGGTGGGAGATTTGGAGGGAAAGAGGGAGACAATTTAGATTTTTTTTTTTATAATCAATGTTAAAAATAAAACAGAAATATTTCTTTGCCCACACATCATCTAATACATATCATTTTCATTTTATGTCACCTTTGCCAATATAATAATGAGGTAAAACATAAAATATGCTTTAATTTTTGTTTCTTTCCTAATGACTTGGAGGATTTTTTTTCATATTGTAGTTAATGATTTGGATTTCTTCCTGTGAATATTCTCTATTAATAATTGTTATGTATTTATTTGTATTTATATGTTTATATAATTTGGAGAAATCTATTGGAGAACAGCTCTAAATTTTAATTGGTTCATTATATATCTTAGCTATTATATGTTTATTAGATAAATTACTTCAATTTTATTTTTAGTTATTTACACCTTTCCCTTTTAACTTTAGTTTTATTTGTGTGAAATACCTTCTGGTGTTCTCTAAGACTTCTCAGATCAATGATTTCCTTATCCATGGTTATAGATGGATATTCATTGTTTATCTGAAAGGCACCTCATTTCTCTGATTTAGTTTTCTATTTTTTAACCATCAATGTATTTGGATTATGTTTTGATATATAGTGTGATATCATAGTCTATACCTAATTTCTGCCAATTCACTTTCCCATTTTCCCAACAATTTTTGTCATAAGGTAAAGTCTTACTTTAATCACTAGGTTCTTTGTATTTCTTCAGACTGAATATATTCATATGTAATTTACTCTGCTGATGAGTATCTGTTTAAAAAAAAAAGAAGTATCAAATCATTTTTAAAGATTATTATTTTGTAGCATCATTTGTAATCTGGCACTGATAGACCCCATTACTGTCTCATGTATTATTATCATTATTATTATGCTTGAGATTCCTAACATTTTGTTAACCTATCTTTGATGATTTTAATTTTTTGATTAATGTTGTTTACTCAGGATTTTTATGTAATCATATCATCTGAAAAAAGCAATTTTTTTTAAAATAAAAACTTCTTTGTTTAGGCTTATTCCCTTAATTTCTCACAACTCTTTTAGTAGTAGTCAAAAATTGGTAACTAAAGACTTACCCATCTTTTGTGAAATGATTAAGTGAAATAAAGGGCCATATCAGAAAAATAGGAGAGTAAGGACAGTTTATCTGTCAAATCTATATAGAAAGGAAAACTTTATCACCAAATGAGATAGAGAACATTGTGAAATGCAAAATGAATAATTTCGATTACATTAAATTAAATAGGATTTACACACACACAAAAATCAATGCAGCCAAGATTAGGAGGAAAGCACAAATCTGGGAATCAGTTTTTATTGCCAGTCTTTCAAATAAAGATGTCATTTCTAAAATATATGGAGAACTGAAACATTTGTTAAGGTTATAAGTCATTCCCCAATTGATAAATGATTAAAAGATGTGAAAAGGCATTTCAAATGAAGAAATTAAAACTATCTATATATGAAAAATTCTCTAAATCACTATTGATTAGTGCAAGTCACATTGAAACTCCTATGAGTTACCACCTCACCCTTATTAGATTGACTTACATAACAGGTAATGGAAATGCTAAATATGCAGGAAACTGCGGGAAAATTGGAACCCCAATGTACTGTTGACAGAGTTGTGAAGTGATCCAACCATTCTGGAGAACGATTTGGAATTATGCCCAAAGGGCTATAAAATTATGCATACTTTTTAATTGATACAGCAAAACCTCTACTAGGTCTGTATCCAAAAGACATTATAAAAAAGGGAAAAGGACTGACATGTACAAAAATATTTATATCAGTTTTTGTCGTGGTGGTTGTTGTGGCAAAGAAATAGAAATTGAGAGAATGTCCATCAACTGGGGAATAGCTGAACATTTTGCAGTATATGTATTTAATAGAATACTATTGTCTTCTAAGAAACGATGAGCAGGAAGATTTCAGAAAAATCTGGAAATACTTACATGAACAGATTCTTAGTGAAGTGAGCAGAGCCAGAATAGAATTGTAAACTGTAACAGCCACAGTGTGTTATAATCAACTTTGGTGACCTGGCTCTTCTCAGCAATACAATGACAAATTAAATACAAAGACAATTACAAAAGACTCATAATGAAATACACTATCCTCATACAGAGAGAACTATAGAGTCTGAGTGCAGATCAAAGCATACTATTGCCACTTTTTATTTTTTCTTTCTCGTGCTTTTTCCCTATTCTCATTCTTTTTTCACAGCATGACTAATGCAGAGATATGTTTAAAATGAGTGTCCATGTATGAACTATATCAGATTACTTGTTGTCTTGGGTAGGGGAAGGTTTGGAAAAGAGGGATAAAAACATTGGAACTCAATTTTATAAAAATGAATTTTGAAAGAAATAATAAAAATAAATGACTAAGTCAATTGTGATATATAAATGTCATAATATATAAATGTAAACTATTATTGTGACATAAGAAATACTAATATTACCCTGCCTATGACCTCTGTTAGAGTGTAAACTCCTTTACAGGAATACAACTATTCTTTTCCATTTTTCTATCCCAAGCCTGAATGAAGTGAATCTGAGGTTCAATTTTTATGCATGTCTTCCTATCATTGGAGCCAGTTCTCCTGTTCCTTGCACCTCTTAGTTACTTTTAATTAAGGAAGAAGTAGAGAAATTAATTGAGAAATGTCTAATGTATCTAATATCATCAGGGAAAGAGATGTGCCATATAATTAGATTATTGAGATGATCAGTTGATGAAGGGATAAGATGACAGCTTATAATGTAAACTTTACTGTTGTTACTTCCAGTTCATTCTTCTTGTCCTTTTTTCATATTGAAATAGGTGTAAGAAATTTTCTGGTTCCAGGGGTCAAGGTGGCATAGTGATCAGTAATTGTTATCACCCTCCCCTCGTTGACTTTGATGAGCCAAGAGAATATCTCCCTGGGAAAATCCTTGGAACAGTAGGAGCTGCAGAAGGAGTAAACAGACTTTCAAAACCCATGAGGCTAGAAAGAGCACTAATGAGGGTTCCTCCTGCTGTGGCTGAAGGGGACCAGTGCAGGATCAGAGTTGTTCCAGACAGCCCCACCTCAGCAAACAGGGTGAAGATCCTGAACCCCAAGGGGATGAAGGTAGAAACTGCCAACACCAGGACCCCAGGCACGCCTCAGCACCCCAGTGTAATCAGGAAGACACTAGAACAGAAAACTGAGCTTGCCTATGCTCTAGCTCAACAAAGGAAACTCCAGCATCCACACACTTAATGAGCTACCTCCAGGTTAACTGCAGGGAACCCAAAAAGACTGCAGCATTTAAGTTTCTAGCTGAAAGAACCAGAGACCACTACACACAAAGCTTCAAGTTTTAGGCACAAGAACTGTGGGACAGAGCTCCCTGTGCCATAGATGCAGAGATCTACCTTAAAAGCTAGGAAAAGGGTTATTATCATGAGTAAGAAGCAAAACAGAAAAGAGAATATCATAGAATCTTTCTATGGGGGCAAGGACCAAAACACAAACACCAAAGAGGTCAGGATTGAGATTGTACTGCCATCTGAAACTTCAGAAGGGAGTGTGAAATTCTCTGAAGAACAAAGAGCTTTCCTGGAAGAACTCAGGAAGGATTTTGAAACCCAAATTAGGTAAATAGAAGAAAAACTGGTCAATGATTTTAAAAATATGGAAAAAAGAATTCACTGAAGAGAGCAACTCCTTAAAAAGGAAAATTGGACAAAAGGAAAAGGAAGTATAAAGCCTAACTGGTAAAAATAACTTCTTTAAAGGAACAATTGGACAGATGAAAAAGAAGATGCAAAAGTTAACTGAAGAAAACAATTTCATTAAAAATAGAATCAGGCAAGTAGAAATTAATGAATCTATGAGACATCAAGAATCAGTCAAGCAGAATATAAAGAATGAAAAGATAGAAGAAAATGTAAAATATCTAATTAGAAAAACAACTGACCTGGAAAATAGATCCAGGAGAGAAAGATCTAAGGATTATTGGTCTACTAGAAAGCCATGATGAAAAAAAGGGTCTAGATAATACCATCCAAGAAATCATCAAGGCTAATTTCCCAGAAGTCCTAACCCCAGAGGGCAACATAATCATTGCAAGAGTCCACTGTTCACCTCCTGAAAGGTACCCCAAACTAAAAACACCAAGGAATATCATTGCCAAAATCCAGAACTATCAAGTGAAGGAAAAAATGCTGCAGGCATCCAGAAAGAAACATTTCAAATATTGAATTGAATTCAAACCTTATTTTGTTCAATAAATTTCATAGAGAAATACTCCTAGAATATTTTGCTATCATTCTATTATTGTTTTATATCTAAACTTTCGCAATAAAGGTAGAAAAATGTTGGGAGCCAGCATTTAGTGCTGGGCCCCTCACCCTTGAGGTCACCATGCCCTGAACATCTTGTTTGCAATAAGCAAATATCACAAGACGTCTTTGTCAACACTCGGCCCCCCAGTCCCAGGAAATAACCTAATCGTAAAGATTGCATGATTAGATACTACCCTCACCCTGGACCCTCCCCATTCCCTTCCATTCCTCTTCCCTGTTTCAATTACTATATAAGCTGTACCCTGAGCTAGATAAACTGAGACCTTGACAAATCTGCTTGGTCTCCCTCCTTTTCTCGCCCGTTTCTCTTTCAGGCTGGGTTCCCCTCGACCCCCCGAATAACTGAGTCCCGCGGGACGGGACAAGTGGCGCCCAGACGTGTGGCTCGAGGTACGGACCCTTGCCGGACGGACCCCAACCCGGAGAAAAGCGTCGCCGCGACCCCCTGATGTGAGGAGCGAGGACTTCTTCCGCCGCTCACGGAAGCTTCAGCCCTCGGTAAGTTGATTTCGTCCGTCCCATAGAAATGGGCCAAAGACTATCCAAAGAGCAGGTCTTTATGAAAGACCTTAAGACGTCACTCAGAGAAAGAGGAGTTAGAGTTAAGAAAAAGGATCTGGTAAAGTTTTTTCTATAAGGGTTAAGAAGAAAGACTTCTATGATTTTTCTGGCACTCGGCACATATCTGTGGTGTAGTAAAAAGTTGCAGGAATAAGTCTAAAAAAGCAGTCTTGTATGGGAGAAAGTCTAAACAGGGAATCTTATGCAAGGCTTAGTTACACAGTGATAGAAATTAAGCCAGAGTCGTGATGTATACAGAGGATTTCTGACAATTTCTTCTCAGTTTTTTGGATTCTTTTATTGTCTGTATATGTGTTCTGTCTTTGCATGTTCTGTGTGCGTATGTTTGTGAGTTGTTGCAGTCAGCTCCATGGTGGCTGGACCTTGGAATGTTGTCTCTTTTCCTCCCCCTCCTCCCTTCTCTCTGATGGCTGCAGCATCGGGGAGAAGTGTGGGAGAGAGAAAGAGAGGAACTAATCTTATATTGTTTGGTTTATATGATTGCAAAGTGTAATCTTGGATAAGAAATGCAGGGACATAGTGTCTGTGCAGTTTTAAAGGGGGCTTTGATCAAGGCCCATTAGCAGAACAACGTGGATGTGAAGTTTAGGGAAAGCGTAAAAGTTTTGGAAATTGTTTGAAGGAGAGAGAGACGAGGGGAGAACTGGGGCAGGCTGATCAGCATTTTCATTATCTCATGCCTCACCTAAAAGAAAAGTATTTTGTATAATGAGAAGTAACCAAAAGGTAGTTATTCTGTTCACATTTTAAGTGAAACGTGTCACTCCTAATTGGATGTTTAAAACAGATCAGGATTTGTTATATTATTTGGCACTAGGCAAATTGGAAAAATCTTAAAGGGACACCTCAGCAGAGATAAAGCTTTTGAAACTCTCCAGCAGAATGGAATAGACTTGGCGCCACTGGGCAGTTGTCCAGAAGTCTCCCTCCCTTCAGCTGAGGAATTCAAAAACCCTCTCATTCAAGAAAGTTCTTAAGGAGTAGACATAGAAGTAAAATTTACTTGAGTAAAGGTTGGAACCATTAAGATTTTTTTTTGCCCTGCAGTCCCAACTCATCATTCAGCTGGATCTACAGCGAATTGTAACTTTTATCATTCCAGATTAGATCAAGAGAAGAGAACTATTATTTTGAAGGTTTTCAACTAATTTTTTTGTAAAAGTTTAGTGACAATTAACAACAGGAGAAATTTTAAACGGTTTTAAATTTTCATTTTCAAGATAATGTATTGATAAATTAATATGTAATGGTCTATGAAGCAGAAAAGATCTTGCTCTTTTAATCTGAACTTGTAGTCATTCCTTGGCTTAAGCAAAAGTTAAATTTAGTGTTTGAACTTATTAACAACGTAATTTCTAAAAAGTTTTTTTTTTCCAGAGTAAATGTAATCAGAGAAGGAGAAACTAGCCTATGAAACAATGATGTAAGGTGGTAAGGTTTAAGTTTGAAGTCACCTATCATAGATTCTACAAAGGTTACAACTTTAAATGACTTTCAGAAATTGATAGGAGAAATTCAGTGGTGTAGGCCACAGTTGGGAAATACAACTGATCAAATGAAACCATTATATGATTTATTGAAAGGTCCTTCTCAATTAAACTCATGCAGAGAATGGACAGATGAAGCACTGGAGTGTTTGAAATTAGTGCAGAAAAAGATTATGGAGTGTACTACTAGCAGGATATTAGAATCACAGGACTTGAAAGTAACAATTTTATTCACTGAAAAAATACCCACTGGAGTTTTACATCAAAAACAAGGGATTATTGAGTGGGTACATTTGGCTCAGATAAAGAACAGAGCTTGTGTGCTTTATGCTGTGCTGGTAGCCCAAGTCATACATAAGGCAGTGAAGAGAGTAAGGATGTTAATAGGACAGAAACCTCACACAATATATACTATGTATACAAGTCAACAAACAGAGAACTGCATACAAGAGTTTGTGGAATGGCAGATATTGATTAATCAGAATTTCCAACACGGGCTCCCAATTCCTTTTGGGCAGCAATTTGCCACGTGGCCATGATCTTGGGCCGACAAATGCTCTTCCTCACCGGTAGAGGGAGTTAATGTTTTTACAGATGCAACATAAAATTTTAGGGCATCTATGTATATTCCATCTAAAAAGGAGATGCATAAATTTAAAACAACATTTACTTCTACACAACAAAATGAATTATATGCAGTATTGCAAGCATTATTATATGTGAAAGAACCTTGCAATATCATCATAGACAGAAAGTATACAGCACTATTGATACCTAGATTAGAGTCAGCCTATACTCCTGATAGGGCAGATAGTATTAAACAGATTACTATGAAAGTTCAACAGGCAATGAGGGCCAAAACAACAATATTTTATATCACACACACTCAGTCACATTCTAAATCATGGAGTACCAAAAAGCATTAAACCAGACAATGGTCCAGCTTACGTCAGTAAAGCCATTGAACAGTTCATGGTGGAATTTTCCATTTTACGTGTCACTGGAATCTCCCATAATCCCACTGGTCAAGCTATAGTGGAACGAGCAAATCGCTCCCTGGACACCTACTTGCACAAACAAAAAGGAGTAGTTGGACCAGGAGTTGATGACAAATTCGCAATTGGCTGTTTATACTCTAAATTGATGACAAATTACAATTGGCTGTTTGGCTGTTTATACTCTAAATTATTTAAAATTCTATAATGATGGCTTATTGGCTGCTATGAAATTCTTAACATTTCCTAATAAGGAGTCTGCAAAGAATGAATCAGCAATAATAAGTGCCCTGAAAGCAGCCAGTAATGAGGCACGATGAGAATAAAAATTGATTTGGTCCTCATACAGTGTTAACGTGGGGAAAAGGGTATGTTTGTGTTTTAACAGATGATAATAAAGAAGTTTGGGTTCCAGTGAAAAGAATAAGAGTGATAGAGGACAACTGCCAAGGTGAAGCGGTCACAGGAAGTGAGGAGGTGCTATCAGTGGCAGATGAAAAAACTTCTGGAGAAGCTTAATCAACCAGGTCACGATGACTCCTTTCATTTTTCTCGTACTTATCATGACACTCAAGAACACTGCGTCCATCGACCCAGCACCGAAGGAACAACAGAGATGGGCGTTCGTCAGGAATCCACCATGGTTAAGGGTGATGTCATGGAGTGAGACAATAACCAAATTTATCATCCAAGGCAATATTTCTCACATGTTTAAAGATGATGGACTATACTATGATAATAATGGGACTCTTTTTCAGAGACACTAACTTTTCAGGACTAGTCGCAGGTTTCCCACCTTGTCTATAGAAGGGTATTCCTGGGAATTGGAATGGGTTTGGTTTTAAATACTTTAAGGTTCAACCTGGCATTCCCTTTGCTCTCCCCTCCCCTTGCTACGCCGGAATTACCCCCCATAACTCTATTACCCTCAATGTTGGGTCCTCCCTGCCCCCCAATTGCTCTTCCTGGACGAATACCTCTGACCCTCTGTACCCCCCACTAGGGCAAGTTTTTGTTTGTGGGGGCAATCTGGCATACACAGCACTCCCCCTCAACTGGTCTGGCGTTTGTTTCACGGCCTCTAAACCCACAGACTGGTGGCCCACACTTTACCCAGATCTTTGTAAACTAGCCATAGGGGCTCCGGCCAATTGGGACTTGGAGGGATATTCTGATCAACAGGAGGCCCCCTCCGGAAAGCAGGGCCCTGATCCATGGGGTGGGTGTGGTACACAATCCCGAAAAAGTATGTTGAGAACACTCCCCTTTTATGTTTGCCCCGGCCCTCATAGAAGCCGTGCCTTGAACACCAAATGTGGAGGCATAACTGATTATTACTGCCGTAGCTGGGGCTGTGAAACCACGGGTGACACTTATTGGGGTCCTTCTTCCTCCTGGGACTATATTAGGGTTACTGCTAATTATACCATCAAACTTTTCAAAAGCGTCCCTGTACCCTGCTATGATCAATAATGTGCTTTTGCTGTGACTGTGCCAATGACGGGAATATTGTGGCCCCATGACCTGGATAATCATGCCATTGGCTGCAGAGGTACCCAATGACGGGATTATTGTGGGTCCACCTACCAGAAATGCTGGAGGTGGGGGCCACCCACATAGCCTAAGACAGGGGCCCTGCCCACTTTCGGTACCAGGCATGGAGTCAGGCCACATAGCCTAAGACAGGCCTTTCACCTGCATTTCTAAACAGAAAAGGGGGACATGTTGGGAGCCAGCATTTAGTGCTGGGCCCCTCACCCTTGAGGTCACCATGCCCTGAACATCTTGTTTGCAATAAGCAAATATCACAAGACGTCTTTGTCAACACTCGGCCCCCCAGTCCCAGGAAATAACCTAATCGTAAAGATTGCATGATTAGATACTACCCTCACCCTGGACCCTCCCCATTCCCTTCCATTCCTCTTCCCTGTTTCAATTACTATATAAGCTGTACCCTGAGCTAGATAAACTGAGACCTTGACAAATCTGCTTGGTCTCCCTCCTTTTCTCGCCCGTTTCTCTTTCAGGCTGGGTTCCCCTCGACCCCCCGAATAACTGAGTCCCGCGGGACGGGACAGAAAAATAACTTTTTTGAAGCCAATCATAAATATTACAATTTAAACTTTTTCCCCCATAGGATCATTGAAAGAACTATCAATGTAATTCCAGTAACAGGATAACAGGGATCATATGTCTCTCCCTATTCCCACAAGGTTTAGATTTTTTCTTCTAGGTTTTTATAAATTGAAAACTTTTCTTTCCATACTACCTAGAAATCATGAGTATTTAGTATAATGACTTCTATTTAAAATATTTCTCTTAAGTATTCAGATATCAGTGTTGTACATGGACAATTAGAGACAACATTATGGTTCTTGGAAAAGCTCTCCTTACTCTAGTTCAGCTTCCAGGCATAAAAATGATTTTCCTGAAGCTCAGGTCCATCCATGTCATCCCCCTCTACTTAATGAACTTTGGTGGCTTACCTCCAAAGTCAAATACCAAATCCTTTGTTTGGCATTCAAGGATCTTTAAAATCTAGTACCTCCTACTTTTCGTATCTACTGATACCTTATTCCCCCTTCCCTTCTTCCCATTTACACTGGCCTCTTCACTGCTTTCAAATCCTGTTCTCCATATCTTAACTCTGAGTATTTTCATTAGCTGTACTCCATGCCTTGAATGCTCTCCCTCCTCATTTTTACCTTCTAGATTCCTCACTTTCTTCAAGCCCCAGATAAATCCTATTTTCTACAGCAAGCTTTCCCAATCCCCCCTTCATTCTAGTGACTTTCCTTTGTTAACTTTTTTCTTATTTTTCCTTCATAAAGTATTTTTTATGCAGTTATTAACATTAATTCTCTACCTTTAGATTGTCAGTTCCTTGAGAGAAAGTATTTTGTTTTGCCTCTTTTTGTATTCCTAGAGTTTAGCACAGTGTCTGGCATATATTAGGTGCATACTAAATGTTTATTGACCAACTGTCCTGTGATTAATGACTTCATTCTGTTATGTCTCAGGTTTTTATACTTTACTATCATCTCTGTTTCTGTTAAACCATCTTCTGTCACTATTCAATATTTTGTTTAGCTGTGCCTGGAGTCAGCAAGATCTGAGTTTAAATCCAGCTTCAGACACTTACTAATTATGTGATCTTGGGTAGGTCATTTAATCTATGCTTGCTTTGGTTTTCTTGATTATAAAATTAGATAATGAGTGGCTACCTCTCAGTGTTACTATGAGGATCAGTTGATATAAACATTTTAAAGAGATTGGCACAGGGACTGGCACATAGTAAATGCTATGTAATAGGTAGGTAGGAAGGTACTAGTAGTAGTAGCAGCAGTAGTAGTATCTGTATGCAATGGTACTCTGCCCTTCCCAGTTCCCTATAATATACAAATATGTGTGTATATATATATATATATATATATATATATATATATATATATATATATATATATATATATATATATAAGCATAACTGTCTTTAAGTCAGGATATTTGGACTCTGGATACTTGATTGCATATGTAAATTGAGCAAAGGACTTAGAGCCAGGAACACGTGAGCTCAAATCTAACCTTAGACATTTACTAAATATAAAATGAGAATGATAACACCTAGCTCCCAAGGTCATTGTGCAGATAACATAATATTTGTAAAATGTTTCAAACCCTACCTTCTTTTCTTTTCTTGTTAATCAGACCCTGCCTCTAGCGATGAGACTTTACGCAAATCAGGTGACCTACCTGGGCTTAATTTTCTTAATTTTTCAAATGCCTTGAATAGATTAAATGTCATTTTTCTATTCCAAATTCCTATTAGCCCTTAATATCTTGTTTCTAGTTTGCTGTGTTCTGGGAAAGTATAGAATAAAGTTAATTAGTATTGTGGTTGAGTTTTGAAATAGGTTGAACATTGAAAGGCATATTTACTTACTTTGTGGTTCTCTCAGTATATTAAACTGTTTAATTTTCTAAGTAAATGATTTAAGCTAAAATAAGTTTTTACATTCAATTTTGAATTTATTTTCTTTTTTAAATGCACTCATACAGGAATTGTTGTATTCTTTTTGTTTAATTTCTTTTAACTAGACTTGTGACTTCAGTTGGGAAATGAACAATGTTCGTCTCCAACCTTTATGCAATTCACACTTTTAGAGAATTGTCTGAGGACACTGAGAGATTAAGAACTTGCCCAGGGTCCCATTATCAATCAGTGTCACAGGCAAGATTGGAACCCTTGTCTTCTTGATTCCAAAGTCGAATGCTCTATCTAGATAGGATGTAGGATGGCCTTCAAGTTATACCTAGATCAGTTCAGTCCTTTTAGTCTTGTCCAAGTCTTTCTGATCCCATTTGATTTTTTCTTGGCAAAGATAATTCAGTGCTTTGCCATTTCTTTCTCTAGCTCTTTTGATAGATGAGGAAACAGACAAACAGGGTAAAATGATTTGCCCAAGGTCACATAACAGTCATTGTCTAAGGCAAGATTTGAACTCAGGATCCTCTAGACTTCAAGCCTGGCACTGTCATCCTCTGGATCAACTAGTCCCTAATATTGTTATCTTGGAATTCAATATAATTCTAGACAAAGACTGCCTAGAAGTAGTAAGAAGCATATCATCAGTAAAATGGATTTCAGGAAAAAAAAATAATTGATCAGTCAGTAACATAGCAAGAACAAAATACAAGCAATAAATAGTCCTCTTGTTCTACTGGGATTCATGTGGCATTGAGACATTTAGATGAAAGTTGTTAGCAGGTTCCTTGCCCTCCTTGGAGTACTGATGGGAGGATATAGGGAAGAATTCTACCACATGGCCAGGTATGAATGGATTATAATCTGCATCACAGGAAAGGAGTTCTTTCACCAATAAAATCAAAGATCCATGCTAAGATCAATGATGCCTAAGTATGTTAGAGGAGGAAATGGGACAGAGAGACCACATACCCCTTATCTTTACTCAGATTTGAGATAGAAATAAGACAATTTAGTATCCCCATTTAGAATTTTAAGTAGATAGAATATTGTATGAATTAAAGGAAAACAAAACAAGAGAGATGTGAATGATTGGCTATTAAAAGGAAGAACAAGTAGAAAGAAAGGAAATCAATTACATGGAAGTAAAGAGGAAGAAGAAAAAAACCTTTATTTTCTAACTAGGTTTTGCTTCCTCCAAGGACTGGTCTTTAATAATTTATCTTTCTTGACACAACTGTCCTTGCAGGTAGTAGGAGTGGATCAAATCAGCAGTTTTCAGTATCATAACCCAAAGGTATGAGAAAAGTTAAGTTATTTTTATTTCACCAACTGCTTTGTTTGATTTGGTTCCATCAGCACTGGAATAACATACAGCCCATAAAACCAGTAGCAAAGCATGTGTAATTAAGGATTTAGTTTTTTAAATTAATTGTTCTTCAAATGGCCCTTAACTTGTTATTTCAAGGGGATAGTCATGTACTTGTTTGTTTGTTTTGTATATATGTGTGTGTATGTGTGTGTGTGTGTGTGTGTGTGTACTGAAATTGTGATATTGCAATGTGGTGGTGAAAATGTTATTTTTAAATTAATTTTATTGTGCTATTTTACTAGAACTTTAAGAGAATTCATTTGTACAGATTCTGAATTATTTTAATAGTAAAATTCCTATTTAATTATGAAGCACAAATTATTTTAAACCTTCCTTCAGGTAAGAAATTTTCTAACTGCTAAATTAATGATAATGATAAGGCAAATTTCCAGAAGACCACAAGTGGAGGAGTCATTTCACTTATTCTGTGAGTAATAAGATCATAGAATTAGAGGTTTAGGGCTAAAAAGGATATTAATGATCAGTTAAATCAACTTTCTCTCTCTTTCACATGGAAGATGAGGAAACTGAAGCCTGGAAATTTCCATTTTTGTACAAGTTTGTATAGAGAAGGAAGTAAGGTGGCAGAATTAGAATTTATTTTTTTTTTTTTTGTTTTGATTTATTTATTTATTTAACTTTTTACATTCATTTTCACAAAATTTTGGGTTCCAAATTTTCTCCCCTTTTATCCCCTCCCCCCACCCCAATACCCCAAGCAATCTAATTTTCCCTATCTCCAATCTGCCCTCTCTTCTGTCATCCCTCCCTTCTCTTGTCTCCATCTTCTCTTTTCTCCTGTAGGACCAGATGACTTTCTATTCCTCACTAATTGTATATCTTCTTTCCTAGTAGCAACAACAATACTAAACAGTTGTTCCTAAAACTTTGAGTTTCACATTCTCCCCATCCCTCCCTCCCCACCCATTTCCTTTGGGAAGGCAAGCAATTCAATATAGGCCATTTCTGTGTAGTTTTGCAAATGACTTCCCTGATAGTCGTGTTGTGTAAGACTAACTGAATTACCCACCATCCTAACATGCCCCTCATTGTTTCTATTCTGTCTTTTGATCCTGTCCCTCCCCAAGTGTTGACTTCAAATTGCTCCCTCCTCCCTTTGCCCTCCCTTCCATCATCCCCCCCTTGCTTATCTCCTTCTTTCCCACTTTCCTATACTGTAAGATAGGTTTTCATACCAAAATGAGTGTGCATTTTATTCCTTCCTTTAGTCAAATGTGATGAGGGTAAACTTCTTGTTTTTTTTTTTTTTTCTCAGCTCTCCTCTTTTTCCCTCCACTAAGAAGTCTCCTACTTGCCTCTTAAATGACATATAATTACCCCATTCCATTTCACCCTCTTTCCTCCCACTACATTTCTCTCTCACCATTTACCTTAATTTCTTTTAAGATATGGTCCCATCCTATTCAATTCAATCTGTGCTCTCTGTGTCTGTATGTGTGTGCATGTGTGTACATGTGTGTGTATGGACCCACCAACTACCCAGATACTGAAAAGTTTTAAGAGTTACAAATATTGTCTTTCCATGTAGGAATGTAAACAGTTCACTTCTGGTAAGTCCCTTAAGACTTCTCTTTGCTGTTTACTTTTTCATGCTTCTCATTCTTTTGTTGGAAAGTCAAATTTTCTTTTCATCTCTGGTCTTTTCATCAAGAATGATTGAAAGTTCTCTGTTTCATTGAAAGACCATATTTTCCCCCTGAAGTATTATACTCAGTTTAGCTGGGTAGGTGATTCTTGGTTTAAGTCCTAGTTCCTTTGACTTCTGGAATATCCTATTCCACACCCTTTGATCCCTTAATGTAGAAGCTGCTAGATCTTGAGTTATCCTGATTTTATTTCCACAATACTGGAATTGTTTCTTTCTAGCTGGTTGTAAGATTTTTCTCCTTGAGCTGGGAGTTCTGGAATTTGGCCACAATGTTCCCAGGAGTTTCTCTTTTTGGATCTCTTTCAGGTGGTGATCGATGGATTCTTTCAATACTTATTTTGCCCTCTGGTTCTAGAATCTCAGGGCAGCTTTCCTTGATAATTTCATGGAAGATGATATCTAGGCTCTTTTTTTTGATCATGACTTTCAGGTAGTCCCATAATTTTTAAATTGTCTCTCCTGGATCGATTTTCCAGGTCAGTTGTTTTTCCCATGAGATATTTCACATTCCCTTCCATTTTTTCATTCTTTTGGTTTTGTTTGCTGATTTCTTGGTTTCTCGTAAAGTCATTAGACTCCATCTGTTCCATCCTAATTTTGAGAGAACTATTATCTTCAGTGAGCTTTTGAACCTCTTTTTCCATTTGGCTAATTCTGCTTTTGAAATCATTCTTCTCCTCATTGGCTTTTTGAACCTCTTTTGCCAATTGAGTGAGCCTATTTTTCAAGGTGTTATTTTCTTCACCATTTTTTTGGGTCTCCTTTACCAAAGTGTTGACCCGTTTTTCATACTTTTCTTGCATCTCTCTCATTTCTCTTCCCAGTTTTTCCTCCACCTGTCTAACTTGCTTTTCAAAATCCTTTTTGAGCTCTTTCAAGGCCTGAGCCCACCCAACATCCCCCTGGAATGTCTGGGGTACCAAGGGCCCACCCTCCACATCTTTCCCTGATGGCAAGAATATGTCCTCGTCATCAGATCCAAAAGTCGGGATCATTTGCATCTGTTTGAAAAAACTCTCTATAGTCTTATTTTTCTTCCCATTTCTAGACATTTTCCCAGCCAGTTACCTCACTTCTGAGATTGCTCTGCACCCGTGCCTAGATCTGCCCAGCTAGTGCTTGGGGTCTGAGATTCAAATGGGCTTTTCACGCCGCGCATGCCTGATAATCAATGTGAGCTTTAGATCTGGTGCTGGGGTGGCGGCAGGGCCACCTCCCAAGCTCAGCTCCCTCAGGGGCTTTATGCAGAGACCTTCAGTAAGGGAGCAGGTGGGGCAGGGCCATCTCCCAGGCTCAGCTCCCTTAGGGAGTTTATGCAGAGACTCTCAGTAATGAAGATCCTGCCTGCTGCTGGGGGATTCCCAGGCCGCTTCCGCAGCTGCTGCCTCTGCCGCCACCCACACCCCTGCCTCTCCCTCCCCCGCTTCATCCCGAGGGGGCCCAAACCACGGAGGAACCCCACTCCCCTCTTCCAGCCCAGCCGTCTCACTCACTGACCTGTAGCTTCTGTGGGTGGAGGGACTTTCCCGGCCGCCGGAGCTTCCGTCCCTGAAGCCTGCTCAGGTCAGCTTCTCTGGGGCTGCGGCCAGGGCAGCGCTGGGGTGGGGTCTGCTTTCCGGAGCACGATGGACCCTGGGGACGGATTTCCAGGGCTCTCTGAAACGGAAATCTCTTCCACTCTGTTTCTGCACACCTTACAGTGATCCAGAACTTATGGGGATCTCTTTTTTACATTAATTCTATGAGCTGTGGGTTCAGAGCTCATAAACGTGCATCTTTCTACTCCTCCATCTTGACTCTGCCCCCCAGAATTAGAATTTAAAGAAAGCTTATCTAACTCAAAATCCAGCTCTCTTTCACTTAAATTTGTACCTTATTATTTCCCTGAAGGTAGCTAGGTAGCACAACAGATAAAACACTAAACCTGTTGTCATAAAGACCTGAGTTCAAATATGGCCTCATACACAAGAGTTTTAACTATAGGAACATCACTTAATCACTGTCTGTCTCAGTTTACTCAGTTGTAAAATGGGGATTATAATGACACTTACATCCCTGGATCAAAGGAGATATATATAAACTTTTTAGGACAGAGTCTGGCACATAGCAAGCACGTTACAAATGTTTTTATCTTTTCCATCCTTTTCCCATGACTAGTGATGCTCTGGGAATAGTTATCTTTACAATTTCCTTTATAAAAGGTTTATTAAGAATTGAGAGTGTACCAAGACTTAAGGGATCATTCTTAAAATACTTAAAAATCAAATTTTGTGGGGTAGAGGAAAGATGGCAGAATAAAATCAGGGACTTTTAGAGCTCTCCCAAGCCCAGCCAAATACCTGTAAAAATGACTCTAAACACATTCTGATTATAAAGCAGCAATCATCAAAACCACTTGTGGTACGGACTAAACAATAGAGGGATAGATCAGTGGAATAGGTTAGGTACTTGATACAGTAATCAACGAATATAGCAGTCTACTCTTTGATAAACTCAAGGACCTCAGCTTCTAGAGTAAGAACTCAGTGTTTGACAAAAATTGCTGGAAAAAGTGGATAACAGCGTGGGGGAAACTGATCATAGTCCAATTACTGACACTGCACACAAGAATAAAGTCCAACCAGGTAAATGAAATAGAATGATATTATAATAAAAAACTAGAGAATCAAGGAATAGTGTATTTGTCATGTTTATGGAGAATGGAGAAATTTATGAACAAACATGACATTCAAAACATTCAAAATGAATAATTTTGATTACATTGAATTGAAAAGATTTTGCACAAGCAAACCCAGTGCAGTCAAGATTAGGAGGGAAGGAGAAAACTGGGAAAGAATTTTTTTGCAACTAGTGTCTGTGGTAAAGGCCTCATTTCTAAACTATATAGAGAACTCATTTAAATATACAAGAATACAAATCATTCCCCAATTGATAAATGGTCAAAGGATGTGAATAGGCTACTTCATGGGGAAGAAATTAAAGTTATCTATAGTTATATGAAAAAATGCTCTGAATCACTATTGCTTAGAGAGATGGAAATCAAAACAACTCTGAGATACCACATTACACCTGTCATATTGGTTAACATAGCAAAACAGAACAATGATAAATATTGGAGAAGATATGAGAGAGTTGGAAACTAATTCTTTGTTGGTATAGCTGTGAACTGATCCAAACATTCCGGAGAATAATTTGCAACTATACCCAAAGGGCTACAAAAATTCGCATAACCTTTGACCCAGCAAAATCGCTTCTAGAACTGTATCCCAAAGAGATCATAAAAATGGGAAAGTGTCCAACATGTATAAAAAAAAGTGAAGCTTACTGTCATCTGATTTGGTGTAAGGAGGGAATAACATGTGAATTCAATTTGATATGAAAATCTATTTTATACTAAAGAAATGTAGGGGGCAAGGAATTAAGAGGGGTGGATAGATGATAGAACTCAAGGAAAAGGGGAATTAGGGGTCATTAGAAATTAAACACCCTTCAGGAAGGACAGAGTCAAAAGAGAAAATAGAATAAATGGGGCGAGAAGGATAGGAAGGAGGAAAACATAGTTTGTCTTTCACAGCATGGCTGTTATGGAAGTGCTTTGCCTGATTACACATGTGTAACCTACATCAAATTGCTTGTCTTGGGTGTGGATAGGGAGAGAGGAAAGGAGAGAAGTTGGAACTCAAATTTTAAAAATGAATATTAAAAATTTCTTTTACATGCAACTGGGAAATAAGACATACAGGCAATGGGGTATAGAAATCTATCCTGCCGCACAAGAAAATAGAGGGAAAGTGGAAAAGAGAAGGGAAGACAGATTGGGGAAAGGGGTAATGCATGCTGTCTTGAGGTGGGTAGAAGGAAATATAAGGAGAGAATTTGGACCTCAAAATCTTGTGGAAGTGAATGTTGAAAACTAAAAGTTAATTAATTAGTGAAAAAATAAAGGAAATTGTGTTTAAGCACCTTGGGAATAGCTGTTCTCATACACTAGAGTGATAGAGTAAATCTCAGTTATTGATATTAACTTCTTTCCATCCAAGTAAGCATTACTAAAATAATGTTATTAATCTTATACAATTAGAAATGAATGGTTATAAAATGATTTATTTAAGCATATTCAGAATTTATTTCATATTTTTTGTTGATTCACGTTGATCTGTCTAGGTTTCTAGCTTCCATTTCCTCCAAGAGTCCTTAAATCTTAATAACTAAGCAATTTTCTGCAACCTTGTGGTATATGGTCTTATATAATTCATCTGGTCTTTACTTTGAATAAGAAGGTTTAATTTTAAAGGAATTGGAGTATTCCTAATAACCAGACGATTTCTTTGTTTCAAAAAAAAAATAACCTTTTCAAGTATAAAGTTGAGTATGATTGTATAGTTCTTCATTTTATTGAGAAATAAAAGTCATTTTTATTTTTTTTTTTTTTA